>CM042753.1:5251461-5262517 GCA_022496165.2 Catalaphyllia jardinei | reverse complement strand
CCATTTCTTGACCGTGAACATATCTCGTTTAAGATTGGCAAAATGGCCACCGATAATTTGGAGTACAATGATATTCACCTTCTTGTGAGGGGAGCTTTGGTAAGTGCACACATGTTTGTTGATCTCGTGGAAAATTCGTACTTTCTTTCTTTGAGCACTGTTGCTTGAAATCCCAGTTGAAACGTAAGTTTGTTTCTAAACCTAATATTTAGAGACCCGAGCTTATCACGTTGGATATTGTAGTCAAGTTTTCTTTGCTACTTCTGCGAGGATTAAATGCACGAAAATTAGATGTATCGAACAAAACAGTCTGTTTTTAAATGCCTATCCTAGACTAAAATGCTTGGAAACCATACCCTTTACAGTACTAGTGCTCCAGGGTCCCGCGCCGAAGTTACGCCGAGTAGCGCGCCACTGTACGCCGTACTTTGCCGCCTCGCCCCCGCGAAAGAGGGGCGGCTAAGAGAAATCCTGCAGACTAGTTTGTTGATGTCCATGTTCGCTATCAGAAGCAAAAGCATTTACTTTTCATCTGCTTTATTTTATCTAGCCATCTCTAGAAATCTAGGACATAAGGACCATCTAATATTGATTCAGGTTTTCGTGTTTCGTTGACAAGGAACTATGAACTTCCGTTTTTAGGGAGGGTACGCCAGTTACGCTTCAGGACACTGACATCTTGTCGATTACACGCTGATATGCCACAAAATTTTAAAACCCATGCCAAAGATCTTCAGTGTACCCTAAACTAAATGCGCCCTGGCTAGTGCTACATGGCATGTACTAAAACCAGAAACACGGAACACCAGAACGCCACGGAACACTCTGGAACACCGGAACAGCCAAAAAAACATGGAACACTGAATTTCACTGTGTTGTTCTGTTTACCGATCACAGGCCATGTAAAAAATAAAAATGTCAATGTTTAAGAAATAGAAAACAGTTTCTATCGAGTTATAGAAACACGAGTGGAAGTTTGGGAGAACGAGAAATGCTGTGGGAACACGAGCCACAGGCGAGTGTTTCCACAGCTTTTTCGAGTTCTCCCAAACTTTCTCGAGTGTTTCTATAACTCAATAGAAACACGGAGTACATCTTTTCTATTTCTTTTAGAAAACACTGCAATGAGAAAAAGGAAAACAACTTGCTAACTTTGATTATCAAAATGTAAATTCTCTTTGCTCACGCTATCACTACGTGCGCTAGTTCTGTGTCTCCATCTACTTATACAAACACGATTTTTAATCAATCAGCGGGCATACTTTCTTTGGACTGTTTTCTAAAATTTGTTAACTCTCGTATAACGAAAGAGCTTAGAGCTCGTTACAAAGTGTAGGTGGATAAACAAATCACATTGACATTTTATTTTTTACATGGTTTGTAATGGGAAACAAAAAACAACAACACCGTCAAATTCGGTGTTCGGGGGTGTTCCCGGAGTGTTCCAGTGTTCCGGAGTGTTCCGGTGTTCCAGGGTGTTCCAGTGTTCCTGGTTTTAGTACATGCCATGCTACATCAAAATGTTATGTTGACAAAGACTTTATGAGGGGTCTGATTGTATAACATGGTGGTGGACAAAGACATAGAAACAACAGGAGACCAATAAGTGACTAGTTAAGCCCAGTCCTCACTTGTAACACAACCATGAGCATAAGCAAAAAGAAGTATATGCATCAGCATAAGAGTATCAAAACCTTGCGTCTTTATTATGCTTATGTTGTTGTCATGTCTAGTGAGGACATGGCTGGCAGAAGCATAACCATAAGGTTTTAGTCATTCATGGAGGGTTTTTTTCTTATGCCAACAATGCCCCCACTGGACACAATAAGCATAAGAAGATGCTTATGCTACAGACCCCCTTACTAGCACATTAGCCTCTTATACTTCTACTTATGTGTGTGTTACAAGTGAACACTGGCTTTGATCCTGGTTGGTTAACGGTCCGAGAGGTAATTCTCCCATATAGCTTATACCCATAGATATATTGGTCACTATTTCGACTGATAATCACATATCAGGATATGTCAAGTGTTTTCATACTTATGTAAATTGACTGAGGCAGCATTGGTAACTACTTTGTAGATTTCTGTTCACTTTGGTGAAGTAGCAATCAGCTGTTGATTGTTATATCAATCGTTACCGAAAACGTCATGTAACAATAGGCCATTTCTGAGTTCTATTGTGTCTCTGTTTCGAAACAAGTCTAAATGCAAAACCTTTCATATGAAGGTGATTTCTGTTTGCAGTTTCATTTTCATGCAAATCAAAGTCTTTCATAAGAATGGTTCCGAACATAGACCCGCTCTGAAACAGAGGCACAAGGGAACTCAGAAAAGGCCTTTTGATGTAACTGGCAGCTGCTTCTGTGAACTCTAAAGAAGAGTAGCTTAAATATAGTTTAGTTGTATTGACTGGCATCCGACCATTGGGTAACAGTTTTGATCGGGTATCGGTCGACTATCAAGTAAGTATTGATTCGCTGACTATGGAAGAAATAATATCATTGTTAAATCACAAAACATGCTGCACAATCTTAATTTCTTATTACTGACAATCAGAGATTCTAAGTACACCAACAAGTAAGATGTTAGAGGCTACGAGAGGGATCACCACTAACAGGCCTTCATTGTTTGCAGCATGACGGTCGCTTGAAGTTACACAAAGGTGGGGTGATATTTAAAGCTAACAAAACAGGAAAGGTTGACCAAGCTGCAGTTAATGACATAGAATCAACTCAATGGATGAGAGTAGCACGAGGCTTTGAATTGAATGTTGCTTTGACAAATGGATCACAGTTCAAGTTTGAAGGCTTCAAAGAGGGCGTAAGTCCAACTTTTTTGTTGTTATTGTAAGTGTTTGTACTCCTTTTATCACTAGCACATTAGAGGTTATTTCTACTTGTACTTTTCTCACACATAAGTGGGAGCCATGCCAAGCCTCGCCTTATTTTCAAAACATTAAAGGAGGTCACTCAAAAAACCATACATTTTTTGTCAACACTAATAAAAACCTTCCAATAAATTTAGCCACTCACCGAAGTTAAATATCTAAAGTGCAGGTTCTCCTTATGAAATATGTCTCCATTTAAGCCCAAAATTCAAACATGGTTGCTGCCATTTTGAACAGTACTCAGCATGCAGGCTGTGTTTTCATGACGTCATTTTGTTCAAGAGATTTTGTCCAAATAGCTTCTGACAAGCCTTTTAACTTCCACTGGGCTGCTCTTGAGGCACATTATATCAAGCAGAACATGCTCCAAACTCTGAAATCGTAGCTTTGAAGTTAGTGAAGTGGATACGTTGTTGAAAAAAAAAGATTTTGCTGACCTTATGAAGGATACCAAGTCTGTTGCAGCTGCCCAAAATGAAAATTCAAGGCCCAACAAGGACTTCTCAAGAATGAAAAAAGAGAACTATTAAATGACCATGAGAAGCCAAAACTATCAAGCCAGAAGGGTGGGCAAGTGGGAGGCCAGGCAATGGCAAACGGCAACAAGAAAACTGGTAAACAATGACAAACTGGACTGGACCCCACCCTGCACACTAGCACTCCAGATATGTGTTAGAAAAACATTTTCTGCTTCTTTCAACACTTCTTGTCAGTTAGCAAGTTATATGGTCTTATAAGATTGCTCTTTCTGTTTATGGCTGAATTCATAACATGATTGATTGGGTTTAATATTTATAAATATTATAGATTGGGTTTAATATTTATAAATATTATAATTTTTTTAAGTCACCCAGTGTTAAATACTTCCTAGTGCATATTATTACTCTGAGTTTCCCATGAGATTGAGGAGTATAATACGAAAAAATGTTAAACATTTTTGATAATAAGATGGTGTATGCACTTGTAGCTCTAATTTTATGGTGTATATGGAGTTTTGTACTGTGTTTAAGAAATAGAACACATGTACCGTGTTTGTATCGAGTTATACAAACACGAGTGAAAGTTTGGGAGAACGAGAAATGCTGTGGGAACACGAGCCACAGGTGAGTGTTTCCACAGCTTTTTCGAGTTTTCCCAAACTTTCACGGAGTACATGTTTTCTATTTCTTTTAGAAAACACCTGACAACGAGAAAAAGGAAAACAACTTGTTAACTTTGATTCTCAAAATGTAAATTCTCTTTGACCGCACCATCACTACGTCAACAGCGTGCGCTAGTTCTGTGTCTCTATCGAGTTATACAAACACGATTTTTAACCAATCAGCGCATGTGCTTTCCCAGGACTGTTTTCTAATACCTGATACAGTTCAAGTCCTGGCTGTATAAAGGAGGGTTAACTCAATATTAATATAATTGACCAAGATCAGTCACTATCCAGAGGATATAGCTTGTTTTGTCACCACTGGATAGCATTAATATCATGATGGTGAATAATGTTATCGACTTCAAGGCCAGCTAGTATGCAATTTGCTTCACAGTGTGTTAAATAAAATTGTAAACCTTTCTTTTATCCTTACATAGGACTACGATCAACTTGCAGCATTTTTAAAGAAACATTTTCAAATGAATTTGGAGGAGATCGAACTCTCAGTCAAGGGCTGGAACTGGGGTGTTGCTAAATTCAAAGGTTAGTTGTAAAACTTGTCATGAGTATTTATATTTCGTACCTTTGTAGATTGTTTTTGTGACAAGAGAATGAGGGCTCTTTATATCAATGAGAGTCTTAAGCATTTGTGCACTGTAAAAACCCTAATCTTGTTCATGACCGAAGCAACAAAAACAACTGCCTGCTGCACAATACATGTAGCTATTTCCAGGTCCTAGGAGTGTGCAAGAAAACATTTTCCACTTATTTCGTTTCACTCAGCCAGTGGAAAATAACATTTTATTGGATTATCCCAGGTTCATCCCTCTCTTTTGAAGTTGATGAGAAGCCAGCATTTATAGTGCCTCTTAAGGATGTATGCCAAGCAACAACAGGTTGGTCTGTCATTTTATTGCTTGTTGTCTTTATTTCTGTCAGGTCTGAGGAAATGGAATTGTCATCAACTGGCAGTGAAGCACTGTCTTGAGAAGTTCAGTAGGATTTATCACACATGTGCAACAGAGTGTAGCAGGCTCTTGAATATTAATTGAATAGTTCTTACATGTATAACCAGCCACTGTTTGTAAGCAGTTGACTCTTCGTTAATCAAGCAAAAAACACTTCCCCAAATAGAAACATGGGAATTTCTAAATGACACAAACTTTCAGAAAAACACAACAACTGGTCACAAAATAAAGCTGTCAAAATTGGGCAACTTAACACATACACATGATAATCATACATGCAACTTAAATTAAAAATGTCTCTGAGGGCACATGCCCTCTCTGTATGCCATGCCATGTTGGTAGCTGTGTCCTTATTAGTCATTGAAAAAAACCTGTATTTTCAAATTTCATTCACATGAAATTACCCCCAGGAAATGCTGAATATTTCATGAGGATAAGCTAATGAACAAAATTGTGAATTCAGACATTTTACAGACTGTAACACAACTTAACTGAGTAGAGTGTTTTTTTCAACAGGTAAAAATGAAGTTACCCTGGAGTTTCACCAACATGATGATGCACAAATCTGTTTGATGGAGATGAGATTTTATATCCCGGCCACATCTGATAATGCAACAGACGATCCAGTCAAAGTATGTACCATGATTGATATTTTAACAGACAGCAATTCATAAAAAAGTATCAATATGCACAAAGTATGTCAAGCAGTTAGGGCGGAGGGACCTACACCAAATAGTTAATGATACTATATTCAAATGGTAGGTCTTTGCATTCTTGCAACTAGCAGGCCATCTTTGACTGCATAGATATGAGTACTCTCACTGGAAGTTTTTGCATAAAAATTAATCTTTTATGAAAGAAGCACTCCTTTCACAATGATGGTTATTATGATAAAATATTGATCCATGTTAGCAATCATTGTTTGTTCTGCTTTTCATTTGACATGTCTGGCGTTATCTTTCCAAGGTATTGAATGTTATTAATTTTTTTAGTTTGAAAAAGTTGTCATGTTAAGTAAAATCATAGTTTATCTTGGTATTTATGTACAATATTGGTAGTTTTCCATAACAAACTTTCAGAATCACTCTTTCTTTATCTTTTGTGATGAACGTTTGATTGTGTTAGTGCTATTTTCTTGTCTTTAGAAATTTCATGAGCAGGTTCTGGAGAAAGCAGACATTATTCAAGCAACAGGAGATGCTATTGTTACAATACCAGATGTGGCATGCCTCACTCCAAGGTACAGTAAAATGTATTTCTTTTAGGTGACTGGTTAGGTTGCTTGGTATTAGTTCCCATTGGGATAATTAGGCCTTTATATACCACTCCTTGTGAATATCACACCACTTGATGCCGACCAGTTTACTTGAATCTCTTTTTTCCTTATTGGTTATATCGTTGTTTTGAATAGCATGTGACTTTTTTCTTATATTCCTTGGCTTGTAACCTGTATTCAATGTGTCGCTGGCTCAGACTTTTGTAAATAAACTCGATCATTGCTGGCGGCTCCCTCCACTATTTGGTTGTTACTTGTCTCTTCTACGTATAATAGAAGTGTTTTCTATTCAGCTGAGCAAAGCGAAAGAGAATATAATTCCTTTTTACCTTACAAACTTAGTTATGGAAATGGCAATGCCTGTCTACAAAGCTTGATACAAACACAAGGTCTCAGTCTGGAGAAATTTTGAAATCTAATCTTTTTGAAATCACTTTTGTGTCGTGTGAGCTTACAGTCAAACTAAGTGAAGCGTACCCCTTGTGTTTCAAGAATGCAATAATGAATAATTGATTATTCAAAATTGAACTCGCTCGCTCGATCGAAGAATACGGCTAACAGGTTCCGTTTTCGAAAAACCAATTCAGTGTTGTGACTAGTAAATTTCAAACCTACTAGTCTTTTCTAGAATGTAATAGTAAATTGATTTTTTTCGGAAACGGAACCCGTTAGCCGTATTCTTTGATCGAGCGAGCGAGTTCAATATTCGAATAATCAATTCATTATTACATTCTTAAAACGACTAGCGGGTTCAAATTTCAAATAATCAGTCCATTAATGCAATCTTGAGGGGTACGCTTCACTTAGTTTGACTGCAACACTGCTGAAAACTATTTAGATGAAAGAAAGACTAGAAAAAGTAGAGCTCTACATCCTTATTTGTATCAGTCTATTTGCTATCTAAACATAAAATCTGTTTACTTAAGGTGGCTTATACTACAGTTTTGATAGATTATAGCAGCCCAACTTCCAACTCTTTTCAAAATGTTCCATTGAAATGTTTTTCCTTTCTGTATTTACTGTTTCGGTAAGTCTTTTACCATTCTGGGGGAATTTGAATTATTTAAACATCAATAAATGGTTAAAATGAATGACCAAGTACCTAAGGAGAGACTGAGCACCAGTAGGTTAAATGAAGTTTTCCTCAAAATCTACGCATATGACCCCACCTGCATGGTTGAAAGCAATTTGAAACTATTGCTATGTAGACTGAAGTGACTTAATGTCTTTTAAGTCCTGAAGTTGCTGCCATTTTTTCTTAGAGTTACTTGCATCATTATTGCACACGCGTTTAATACTGACATCTGGCAGGCAATCATAGTATGCACTACTGGGTCTCAGAAAACTGTAGTAAGCCACCTAAGATGTACTCGACAGAGATTATTCCTAAGGCTGTATCAGCTGGACTGACTGAATTCTGACCAATAGTTTTTAGGTTTGAGTGCATTTTGTTTTTGATTTCCTTTTTAGGGGTCGATACTCCATGAAAGTGTTCCCATCATTTCTCCAGCTTCATGGCAAAACATACGACTACAAGATCCCCTACACATCAGTGTTACGGCTTTTCCTTCTTCCACACAAGGACCAAAGGTTTATGTTTTTTGTGGTAAGTATAAAATGCATGCAAGTAATAATAATTTTCATCTAGAATTTTGTATCCCTTGAATTCATGATGCTGGATAATGTACTGGCAATAATTTATTATAATAATTATTTATCAATCTTTAGTTACATTACATTTTTACTCGAATTATTTTGACTTTTAACATTGTAGGTTAGTATGGATCCACCAATCAAACAAGGACAGACAAGATACCCATTCTTAATCATACAGTTTGGAAAGGATGATGAGTTTGATGTGAAACTTAATTTGTCAGAGTAAGTGAATTATGACAAGAAGGATGTGTCTTGCTCTTTTAATAACGTATATGACAGACTTTTTTATTTGCTTTATGGAATGTACACACAGTTGTGATATGGAAATAGAAAATAAAAAGGATATCAAATAATGGATATCACTGTGTTTTAGCTGTCTGAAAACATGAAATTTCACTTAGGTTGAGTCTGTCAGAAAGTGCCAGGATTAGGACCTGGTACTAGTCAGGTTGTGATATCAAAACAGGAATGTACTCGTAGGCCTTCATATCTTTTGTAAATGTTTACAGTTCTGAATCAAACTTGGGTTTATGCTTGATTGCCTAATAATTTCCTAGTATATTTTACTTTCTTTCCTTTTTTTGTTTCTAGTTGTGTGGTTCGAAAAAAATTTGTCAACCTACATGTTTGTTCTTGTTTTGACATCAGGGCCTGAGAAAGCCCAGACCTTCACCTTGCACAGTTTCTGACCAAGCAGAACTGGAATTTCCAACTAAAAAAATCCCTCAACATTAGAGAGATTCCCAATAATAAGTGCTTAAATAAGAATAAGAAAGCTCAGAAAAATTTTGCTGATATAGTGTTTTCTAAGCGTGTAAACATCTCTTTAATCCACTGCATGGCTGTGCTTTTATATAGATACAATATTGGCCTTTTTCTAGTTAGTCAGTGCAAACCTTGGTGTAAGTTTTTGAGAACAAGCTTTGTTAAAACCAGCTTTGTTAAGCGTGAACAAGCTTTGCTAAAATCAGGTTTGTTAAGTTTGAACAAGTTTTGCTGAAACCAGCTTTGTTAAGTGTGAACAAGCTTTGCTTACTGTGAACAATAAAACCAGAGTGTAAACAAGTTTGTTAAAACAAGCTCTGTTAAATGTGATCAAGTTTTATTGAATGTGTATGTTACACAGACACTCGTCGCTTACATTTTTGTTAACTTTGGCCATTTTAGGGAGGAATTAAAGGAAAAATATGAAGGAAAAATTTCGCAGGAGATGGATGGTCCAATATATGAGATTGTAAGCAGACTTATGAAGGCAGTTGTTGGAAGAAGAATCACAGTCCCAGGGACATTCAAAAGGTTAAATGATAACATAAAGTACTAAAGGCAAATTAAATACAAGATTTGAATTTATCATAGAACTGAATATGTTTTGACAGTGACATTTAATGTGGAATTTGTAAACTTTGGTATGTTTGGAAATTGTATAAAATTTATGAGTTTGAACTAGCATTTTAAGTTAGAGACAATTAATTTTCTTTGAAAAAGTTCTTCAGTTTTTAGTTTTAAAGTTCTATAGCTTTTGGTAGGTGTTTAGTTACATTGCTGCTGAAATCTGATATGATGTTAGCCATACCTATGAGTAGAGGAAATGAACTTTAACTCTACCCTTATCAGGCTACCACAAATTCTGGTTGGTTCTTGAAATTTAACTTGAAACCTGAACAAGAACTCATGAAATGACCAATCCCACGTTTGGAAGAACTAAACAACAGACGCCTTGCTCCCGTGAAAACCAAGACAATAACAGAGGCACGTGAAGCATTATGGCCAAAATAAGCAAACAAATCTTATAATTTGGAGAGAAACTTGTGATCAGATATACCCTTCTTCTTTCTCTAGCCCCTCCCACATTAGACTCGAAATGTTTCAATGGGAAAATAAAAACAAATGGATCGCAAGGAAAAACCAAAGTTGATGATGTTCATAATGCAGTTAAATGCAATTTAGCGAAGCTAACATCAAAGAGTACCTACATTCCTGTGGTTGCCAACGTATTTTGATATGTGTATGTACCAGGATTCCATGTGCTCCTGGACTGAGATGTCTTGACCGCATTTACAAAGAGTGTTGTTTTGTATGGGGGCACATCTTCAAGCATTTCCTTTTCCTTCCCTCCCTGTTGCCACTGTTAATTCAGTGTGACGGGTGCCTGTGTCCCCTTCTGCATGGGGGCTCATGGCTCGGTTTCCAAGATTCCCAGTGGTCTCCATCTAGGAGCTGGCTGACAATAGGGTAAGCTCCTGAATGTCTCAGGCACCCAACCTCCATTTAGCGATGTAGTTGTTAACCCATGTTATTGTTTCGTTTTGCAGTCATAATGGGCTCAGCTGTATAACGTGTTCATACAAAGCTGGAAGTGGAATGCTGTACCCATTGGAAAGAGGTTTCATATTCGTGCACAAACCCCCCGTACACGTGCGGTTTGACGAGATATCCTCCGTCAATTTTGCGCGTGTAGCAGGGGGAGGCGGATCCAGTCGATCTTTTGACTTTGAGGTGGAAACCAAATCAGGAACCACTTATGTGTTCAGTAGCATTGAAAAGTAAGTGGATTGTACCCTAGTTTGTGGAAAACCAAAACGCCATGTAGTTGCCAGGCCTATCAGTGATTTTCAGCAACAAAAATGATATGAAACCAAAACAAAGTATTATACCAAATCACAACATCAATGATGTTGGCGTTGACGTATGTGGCAAGTGCGGGAAAACTTGATGCGTGTTAACCGCAGGAAACCGTGACGCGTAGCAAGCGAGGGAAAAGATGTGTTTGTTTCTGATTGTTTAAAAGTGCATGTTCTTCACGGCTCTGATTGGATAGTGAGGACAGTGTTGCGTCGGTTTGTTGTAATCCTAATGGTGGAACAGAGAATTCATATGTTGTAATCCTAGCCTACCCCTCTTAATAGCCAGTTTATTTGTTTCCTTGTCTCATTTTAGGGAGGAGTATGGTAGACTTTTTGACTTTGTTAGTGGAAAACACCTGAGAATAAAAAACACAGGCAAGGTAAGAGATTCATCAAATTTTGTCAGGCCGCCAATGGATTTTTCAGTTAGGGACCGATCGTTAATTACGTCCCAGGAGGGGGCGGTGGTTTTCAAAAAAAGTGTAGTGTTTCAAAACTG
>CM042753.1:5240846-5251361 GCA_022496165.2 Catalaphyllia jardinei | reverse complement strand
CCCCCCCGGGACGTAATTAACGATCGGTCCCTTACCAAAATCAAACACGATTTTGTGATGTTAAGTCCACGAAAGGCTCAATTAAAAACTCTCCAACTGCTTAATTTGTTTGTTGTGTAGTCGAAAGTGTCAGCTAAAACGTATGAAGATGAGTTGATGGCCGGATCAGACGAAGACTCTCACGACGCATATTTGGAGCATATGAAGGCTGAAGGTGCCGAGAAAGACGAAGATTCCGAGTCAAGCGAAGGTACGTTATGTGTAATGATCAATGTAGCATTTCTCCTAACAGTATGAATCCAGTGTTTATGTACCATTTAGAAAACAGAGACGAAAGTTAGAGAAAAGATGGTTGGAAATTTATCAACTAATTCAGTAAATTTTGTTTTAGTAACTCCATTGATATTCCTCTTTTCTCAGTTTCAGCACATATCTGTACGAAAATTTAGTACCGTCTCTTTGTGATTGTCGTTAGTTTTTGGATAAACCCCCATCTTCTTCTTGATGGACCGTCTTTTATGACCTTAATTTGTCGTTTACAGATTCCGATGAGTCCTTTAATCCGGAAAGCGGCGCTGAAGATCAGAATTTGAAAGAAGAGTAAGTGGTAGATAAGGAATTTATTAAGACATAAATGATCATTAAAAACAGCCGATAGTTGATAACGTTGCAGCGCTCTTCGAACTGAGTTGTCAAGCTAACAGGGAGCTTGTCACGTTGTTAGTTCGTTATATATCCGTAGATGGCGAAGAATGGAAATGAATATATGAAAGATCATATTTGAACTGCAGAGAAAAATGTAAATACATGGGATTTCGTAGTGGCGCATTCCACGCAGAAGTCCGTCGTCGACTGTAGGCTTAACGTACATGTCACATCTCTTGCACTTACCAACTGCCTAATTTTCTTTTTTTTTCGCGGAAACTTTTGACAAAAAATGTCAAACATGTCTTAGTCATTATTAGAGCTGGCGTATATATGGGTTATTGACCAAGTGTGAGGTCAAGATGGCTGGATATTGGCCAAGTTCTTTTTTTGCGTGTTTATGGACCGAGACGAACATAAACTCGCTAAAAAGGACGAGGCCAATATCCAGCCATCTTCACCGAACAAACTTAATCAATAAAGGATTTATTATATGACTTTCGGGAAAAATTTTCTTGCGGGATACAGCGGGTCGTCCCGAGCGGGCAAGATGGCTCTATCTTGCCCGCTCGGGTAGCCAATCACAGCGCGCGATTTGGGTCATCTTGCCCGCTCGCGGAGCTAGCCATTTAATAAGAATTATTATTATATCTCTAAGTTAGTACGCGCGCTGTGATTGGTCAATTTAGTGGGCCGTACTCTCCCGCACGGCCCGCTAAAATTTAAAGTTGTTGGTGTTGCCAAACTGTTGCGTGGGTTATCGCCAAAATTTCTTAACTTATTTAGCAAGTAAAGGTTAAATACTTTCTTTTACTCTAAATTGTGTGCTAAAGCGTAGTGACGACTTAAAAACGATTTCAAATTGACTCGTTTTGCTTTCGACCGGCTTCAGAAATTTGAAGCCGTTCCTCATGGATAAAAATCGTTCCCGAACTCGTAAGACACACAATAGAGATATAATAAATATCTTACTAACCTCGTCTTCTCGGTCCGTACTGTAAGTTACGGATCCTCGTTTTTTCCCCTATGATTTATGGCCCGCGCGCTTCGCGCTTGGCCATAAATCGAAGGGGAAAAACTCGGTCCGTAACTTACGGTACGGACCTCGAACTCGGTTAGTAAGAGGTATTTATTTTGCCAGATTCGAGAGCGACCCATCTTCCTCAGAAAGCGAGGAAGGTTCTAACGCAGAAGACAAACCCAAGCACAAAGAAAAGGAGAAGAAAAAGAAATCGCCAGAAAAGAAAAGGAAAGCTGAATCAAGCAAAAGCGCGTCGCCCAAAAAGAAGGCTAAGATCTCGGTATGTATACACACTTTTGTAATTCCTGAATGTGAATATGTTTGTTGTTAACTAACCCTTATCCGTGTAAAATTCTTCCTTTCTCAAAACGACAAATTAGCGAACAAAAACAGCACTAGCCACGTGTTTAAAATAACAGTTCTGGAAGAAATTACGTTTGTTTTATCAGACTTAAATGCTTGCAGGCTGACTCCAAAATTACTTTAACGCCATCCAGACACCACATACATTCGGAAACAGAAATGTCATACGCTATCATCTAAGAATGTTTGACAAGACTGTTTTCAGCCTAAAATCGGCATAATTCTAAAAATATTCATTCTCGGTCGGAAAACAATATTCTTGTGTTAAATACGCAGAGCCGAGCTTGGATTTTGCCAGAATTTGTTTTGAGCAACATAATTTACTTACTTTACTTTGTTCTAAAGTATGTATCAGAAAACGGCGTGGCTGTTTTGACCTACATAATTATGCTGACAGGAAAGTGTTGCAATCCATGTATTTTTAACGTTGTCTAAATTGAGCTTGTGTATGCAATTGTATAAAGTGGTGGTAAGTAATTTGAACAAGGATCGAATTCATTCCAGCGTGGGCTATTCGGTTGCTAGACAACACAAGTAAGTCAACATCAACAAAAAGGTTTCCATTAAAGTTCTAGATGTTTCATCTACCTGGTTCTATGTATGTCAGTTTAGTTGCTAAACGCTTCCCAGGAACAAACCTTTACGAAGGTTCTCGGTCAGTTAACATACCCAGATCTGGTAATAGAAAGGGAAAATAAGCAAACTGAATTGTTGACGGAGACCACTGTGGGAAAAGTCGGAAATTTTATATGACGCAACTGAAGACTTAATCCCGGTTCAAAAGTACGGCTGTTCCCCTAAGATACTGACTTAGTTTGACATGGAAATGTCAGCGATTTCCAGGCGAAGTGTAAACTGCTTTTATGAAATAAGTTATCATAATTTATGCATTAGGTTCGGTACATGAAAAGTTCGACGTCGCTCCGCAGTTGAACTTACCGACTTGCCATGTCGAACCTAATTCTCGGGTCGACCCAAATAAAACGTCTGTCGAACTTAATTGATTCAAACGTGGAATTCGTCATGTACAGAATTGGTGCTATTAGATTCGGCTCATGAAAAGTTCGACGTTTGAATCGGGCCTCAAACACTTTTAGCACTAATGGCCTTTGAACAGTCTAACAGAACAACGACATAAGTTCCCTCTGATGCGGTTAATTTCTTTGGAGACAAGCTAAACAAACAGAACGTTGCGCACAGTAATTAACGAATACGTTGTGTGTTTCATAAGACCACTGTGTTAGTGCTTTCGTTGACACCTTGTTAGCTCTAAGAACCACATCCGTCCAAATAACTCCACAAACACATCCCTTTCCTGTTTTATCTTCACCCTCCCCTCTCACAGTGTTTATGTCGATGACACGTGACTCTGCATGTGATTGGGTAGTTGCTAAAAATAGTCCTTGTGACTTATCTTCGTGTGCTGGTTTTGCGATTTTACTGAGACTCGTTTCGTTTTTCCACAGGGATTTGCTAAAAAATAGTTGTTTTTGTGTAAGGAAACAGATGCCTTTCTACAGTCTCTCGCTCAATTCGTCTTTGGCACAAGTCTGTTCACTCAGCGAAATTTAATCCATGTTTCTTATTTCAGCCAGATAAATCTAAAGGAAAACCGCGGAAAAAGAAAGCCAAGAAAGACGCCGATGCTCCCAAGAGGGCGATGACTGCTTACATGTTGTGGCTGGGTGAAGTCCGAGAGCAAATCAAGCAGGAAAATCCGGGCATCTCTGTTACTGAGCTGTCCAAGGTGGCGGGGGAGAAATGGAAACAAATGGAAGATAAATCTGTAAGTTGGCATGCAAAGTCTCGCTTATGTGGTTTCACTGCAGATTGGTTGCTGTGAAGGTCGAATGCAAGGTTCATTGTAAAACCTGTTAGTATATACCACACAAGTGAATAGTACTTTTTCGCGCGCGCTGATTGGCTAGCTCGGAGGTGATTAGCCAAGTACTATTCACCTCCGAGCAGCCGAAGAAAAACAAAATGGCTTTTGTTGGTATATTGTCACAAATAAAGTTACTCTTTGGGCCGCCAGTTATTTAGCTTGTGTGGTGTATACTAAAACAATTATTCACCCCAGTGTCGGTGAAAGTGGTGGATGTAGTAGGATGTAGTAGGATCTAGTAGGATGGAGGATTTGAACCAGGTACCTCCAGATTTGAAATCCAGCGCCCTAAATCACTCGACCACGCTGCCTCCCTAATAACTCCCGACTGAATAATAACAGAGATGTAAAGACTGCTTGATGGTTAGGCTCTGGATATATAGAGTACGGGTTCAAGCCAGACTCGTACCCAGTCACTATTTACGTGTTTTGGGGGAGAAAAGATTAGATTCTATATAGGGTGGATTAAGGCGCGTGGGTTGTCAGAGGAAGAGTCGAAGCTAAGTTTCCCGCCTCTTTATATAATCTATTGTTCCCTCAATACTTAGAGTTTAATAGACCTTGGCTATTATCCCAAGTCGAAATTGTATTCCTACTTCTCTCGGCCCTTTTGGGACAAATTAAGTAGACAGGCAGTGAGAAAAAGCATCTTATTATCTCAAGAGATATATCCCACCCAACCGAGAACCAAATTCTAAGTGCGTTTTATCGAGAAGTCTGATGTTAAACTTTGATTGAGCGTGAATAGACCATTGATAACTGACTGATTTCTTTGGCTAGGAGTGGCAAGAAAAGGCGAAAGAAGCGAAAGCGAAGTATGAAGTGGCAATGAAAGCGTACAAAGAAAAGAAAGCTAATGAGGCAGTTGAGAACAGTCCTGAAGCTAAACCTACCAAGAAAGGTTCGGTGAAGGAATTCTTTGGTAAAAAGGAAGACAAGAAGAAGAGCTCTCCTCGCAAATCGGGCGGTGGTGAGTCGCAAAAATTCAAGAGCGCAGAATTTGTCGACACCGACGACAGTTCCTCGGAGGACGAAGAAAAGGTGGTGTGTCCTGTTTGTCGTTACGTTGTATTTTTTACAATAACTGCAGAAATTCTCTCACGCTTATTAACTAATTTTCATTGTCAATAAGCGGACAGACACGAGTTTATGCGATGCGGCAAGGAGCGAGAGCGGACAATTTGAAAATTTATCATAAACATCGTTTTTCATGCGTCTTTCCTGTTATTGACAATGAATTTTGTCATGACATTGTCAAAGTAGCTGCCGTTCCACTTACATACATACATACATACAGACAGACAGACAGACAGACAGACAGACAGACAGACAGACAGACAGACTTTATTGAAGCTCTCTAAGTGGCTTTTTCAGTTCAATACAATTAAAACTTACAAATTGAAATTTAAGTTAGTTAAAAATATAAGTACAATAATATTATTACAAAAAATATATATCAAGAAAATCAACCTAATAAAAAATTGGCATAATGGCGCCGAAAATTTTTGGGGCATTTTAAAGACTTAATATTATCATTCAGAGAATTCCAGAGTTTGGCTCCTCTGAAAGCAAAAGAGCGCTGCCCTGTTGACAGGTGACAAAAGGGTATGTCCAAAGCACCTGACGATCGAGTTTGTCTATTGTGTACTTGAGAACGTAATTTGAACATATCAGCAAGATAGTCTGGAACAAGTTTGTTAATACATTTGTGCATCATAGTAGCATCGTTTAGAATAAGTTTCTCTCTAATAGGTAGCCATTTCAGTGATCGCAGCCCATCCGAAATGTGGTCATACTTTCTTAGTCCCAGAATAATTCGTCCAGCGAAATTTTGAACTTTTTGTAACTTGTCAATATTGCTGTTGCTCGTATTACTCCAAACAGTTGAACAATATTGAAGTTTACTAAAAACAAAGGAATTTATAACTAACAAAAGCGTTTTTCTATCCAGAAGATGCTTGATTCTGTTAATCTGTTGCAATTTAAAAAGACAATTCGAAGCAGTCTTAGTGATATGTTCGTTGTAACTGAGGCATGTGTCGAGAAGAACACCTAAGTCTTTAACAACAGGTACAGGTGTTAATTCTTTGTCAAATAGTGTTATACTGAATGATGACAGTTTCTGCAAAAGTTGTGGTACTTCAACAGCTAGAACTTTAGTTTTGTCCGGATTGATCAAAAGGGAGTTTTTACAGCACCACTGAGATATTGTCATAGGATCTTCGTTCAAGGCAGAGATAGACGTGGTTAATTCGGCAGGTGAGAAGGACAAATACAGTTTGCAGTCATCGACATAGGAGGCAGATAGACAACGTTTAGAAACAGAAAGGAGGTCGTTAACGTAGATTGTAAACAGAACTGGGCCTAAGATAGAACCTTGCAGAACTCCGAACTCGAGTGGGAGTACTTTAGAAACTGCATCACCAATTCGAACGCACTGTTGTCTTGGCTATTATCGCCTCGTAGATCCACAGCTACTTTGACAATGTTATGACGAAACAGGAGGACGAAATTCATAAATAACAGGACAGACGCATGAATAACTGACTTTAATTTGTTAAATAGATCATAGCAAACCTACCGTAAATTAACAAACTGGGTAAGTTATATGTTCAGTATAGCTGTAAACTAAACTTTATTGCGACCAGAAGTAACGCTAAGAAGTTTCTAGTTTCTAGTTTCAGTTTATTTGCCTTTTTGGTTAATATATTAAGTATTACAAGTGGCAATGTATGGCGAGGTGACCTCTAGAAACCAGCAGGCTTATAGATAAGGCCACCTCAAGGGTGTAGCCAGGGGGGCTCCTGGGGTGCCCGTGACCTCCCCTTTGTAAGCCATTTTGTAAGCAAACAACCTACATTCAGGTGATAATCTGGTGAGTACCCTCTGTATGACTCAGTGTGACCCCCCCTTTGAAAAATCCTGGCTACGCCCATGCACCTCGTATATAACAATACAGTTATATCAATATTGCTGCAGTGTGCGGCTTTGCCATTTCAGAGATTATTTTGCCAAAAAATCCAGCAGTTTTTTCTTAAAATTGGGAAAAGTTACAAGTAAGTACTACACCAATCCATAGATTTAGCCCACATGTTTTATCTGTAATGATGAAACTACCCTCGATAACAACCAGATATGTTCAACTCTTGCCTAATTCCTTTTAACTGATCCTCTACAAATTGCCAGTGAGACATTATAATTGAATTTATTCTTAAATTTGCTAACTCGCAGAAAGAAAAAGCCAAGTCCAGAACGAAAGGAAAACCAGAGAAGACCAAGAAAAAAGCGAAGAACGAGTCAGACGAAGAGTCAGGGGGGGAAGGGGAAGAATCTGAAGAAGAAGACGCTGACATCAGCGAAGGCTCAGATTCGGACTGAAACTGATCATAGTAAAATAACCCGGATTTGAGAGCTTCGTTCAACAGGATACGTAAAAGTTGAGCCTGCAGTGCAGAAGTGCTCTGTGCAAAACAGCATGCAAGCGAGGCATTTAGATCTTTATTGCCTCGTTTACATGTGTTAAGTAAACTTACGAGACGGCCTAAAAGAGAAAACTGGGCTGCAAATGACCATCCTCTTTCCCGGCTAGGCTGTATAAAATCCAATTAAAAGGCCAAGCTAATTGTAAAATTAAAATAAACCATCCGTGTCAAATGTGTAGACTACTTACTGTTAAACACGAATAAACACAGGGTCAATGGGACATGGGAGAGAACCAGATTCTACTAGACACTTCAATCTGTTCTTTTAGGGGGACGGATGGCGCATCGGTTCCATAGGTATCAGAGACTGGACTAAAAGAATTGGTTCTTCCCTATATGGAATTTTTCCCAAAAAAAAGCCTACGGATAGCGTGAAGCACGGCTAATTTTTAACTTAAAGTTGGCGAATGTAAATTTACGTTACAGCAAAGAAATACAGGTAACCCCTGGCATTGTAATGTAAGAGTTCAATGAGAAAAGCGGTTTTAACCCCTGACCCCACCCCCCCCCCCCCTTCCCTCACAACTCTCGAGCCCGCACCTGCGTGACAAACAAACTCGTTCCCGCCTGTGGATTAATGAGCGAGGAAAAATAGGTAAAAATTTAACGATTATCCGGCGGCATTAAAAATCAACATGTGGCGCACAAAGCTGAGAGGCTTTCTATCCCATCGAAATGTTTCTAGTTACCGCATTTCACTTCCTTTGTGACTTGGACCTGGAGTAGCCCCTTGTCGCCTTCAAGGACTTCGCGTGGCCATTTTCAGTTTTTCTGGCGTTTGTTTGTTTGTTTTTTTCACGTCACGCACGACGGACTAGACGAGAGAGGGACAGCCCGCATGCAGAAAATTGCGACCCGAACCTTGTTTGAGTGCCCAGCTGGTTGCATGTGACCATGGAGTGAACACAGAAATGACTTCAGTATATAAGAATATTGTTAAAACTCAGCTGACTTCACGCGAACTATTTTGTAAACAAAAGCCAATCAGCAACTCAATTGTCAATAGGCGACTTGCAGCCTGGAGTTTTCTAATTTGAAGAAAGGAAATGTGTTCCGTGGCTTTCAAAACTTGTTATAATTCAGTTACGTTTAGAAAGCTGCTTACAGTGGTATATGATGAGCGCTTGCATGACGTATATTTCCAAAGCATCAATTGATTTTCTAGCAACTTTTCTGCCTCCACCCTGCCGCGCAAATGGGTATAGGAGAACTGCCTGACATTCTATCCACGGGGAGTTCTGCAAAATGGCTTGCAGGTAACATGTCACCGCTTAAAACATGTCACCGTAAACGCATAAGTGAAACAATTTTCTTGCGGGAAACAGCGAATAACACCTAAATAGCCCCACATCCTACCTGCTGGAGTAGCCAATCACTGCACAGACTGTAGCCACATGAAAATGCAAGTTATCTTGTTAAATTAGCAGGCCATTAAACGACTTTTTGTTTAGTTTCGATATCTCAACTTCGATAAACCGAAATTAACTTCTACTAATTAATTTTCAACTTAATTACAAGAGACCGTAAATTTTTAATTTTAATATCGTGCAACGTCAAGTCGTATTGAAGTTAAGCAACGCCAAAAACGTTTTCCATGGCTTAACCCATGAGCTCGGAGAGACAAGCTGGGAAGCAGGACAAAGCAGGGAATCTTACAATTGAAGTTTTGTTATATTACGATAAATTATTAATCGACCATTGTGAGAAATCGTTTTTAAATTCAGCCATAGACAAATCGCGACTAGTCAAAACAGTTCCAGAATGGGTGGAGTTTTCACGAATTTTCTTCTGGTATGAATTAATTTACAATCATTTATCACTTCATTGAGAAATGAGGTTTCTAGCAAGTTGTTCGCAAAACCAGCGGTTAAAAAGGCTAAGCTCATCCGACACCTTAAGTAATCCCTATGTTACGACGAAAGGTGCTTAAAAATCCATGGTAACGCTTCAAGCCTGTGGAATATTTGACCGAGATAAAAACTGCGTCGACTAAGCTCCCATTTCTTCGATCATTACTTTCTTTGTCCGTCAGCTTTTGTTGTCAACCGAAAAGCTGGAATTAACACTTCATTTCTGCTCTTTGCGTGAACCGACAAAAAACACGCTGTGGAGAAAGAGGCCATCTCTGCTGGACATCTCGCCTGTATTTTAGCACATTTTTCAACTCGAGGTAAGGGTGTCTAAAGACCTATAAACGAATCCGTCGACCAATGTTCTGTTGAACTGTCTTTCCTAAGTTCTACAGTAAGTACCTGTCAACTATTAAACGCACGCGGCATTTTCAGTACTAAGTCGCAGATGGCTTGATACTCTTACAGATTTTTACTAAATTTGGTCTGGTCTAGCCTGTGTACAGCCGCCCCTCTTGAGGGAAGGGGCGGCTGTACACAGGCTAGTCTGGTCAGAATTGTTCTTATTCCCCAAGCCGGCTTTTCTCAGTTTCAATCCCGCGAGATTGCTTAATTTAATTTGAAAAAGGTAAGGAAGATATGAAACATTCCTTATCGAAAACGCTCTCCTTTTCTTTCGAGGCTATCTAAAAAGTGCAAAAAGTTTCTCCTCGGTAGTCTTACCGTTTTAGCTTTTAGACTTAAGTTTTAATGCCGAAATATAGCGGAAAAGGATGCTCCGTGAGAAATCTAGATTCCTCGCCTGCAAAACTGTTTTTGGCATCACTGAACGCTGGAGTGATTGATGAGTTGCCAGACTGTAAACAAAAGAAGAAACCTCTGTGCAATACAATTAGTATACGTTTTGTAATGTTCCGTTTTATTTCCATTTGAATGACTGCATTGTAGCCTCAACTTTTAAATTGTTGCATTTCAGAAGCTCCATAAAATATCGCACATCTACCTGGTCACAAAGAATGATGTTTTGTACAAAGCGTGAAATTAATAAGTATTTTTATCTACGGTTTGATCATGTCGCATCAGTTGTGATGTCTTGTTGGTTGCCGGAACCATTGCCACTCAGTAAGACTGTCGGATAAATTTATGATTGAATAGCGAAGCGCACAGATGACGTCACGAAAATTTACCCCCCGTCGTGACACAGACAAACAAACCATTTCATAGATAATTTGGTTTTATCAACTGAGTTGATAATGTGAATTAGCCACC
>CM042753.1:5217217-5240446 GCA_022496165.2 Catalaphyllia jardinei | reverse complement strand
ATAAAACCAAATTATCTTGTAATACTCCCACCGACGCAGCACCACAGTTTCTTTAGAAACTTACCCCCCTTAAACCATTTCATAGGCTACTTCTTAAGGCCCGTTTACACAGGCGATTTTTGTCGCGGCAACGCGATGCAATTTTTGTCGCGCTAAAGTTGCAACAAGTTTCAAACATGTTCGAAACCTTTGCGGTATCGCGGCGACAAATCGCACTGAAAATCGCACCTGGTTTACACGTGCGAATTTGAAGTTGCAAGTTTAGCGCGACAAAAATTGCATCGAGTTGCTGCGACAAAAATCGCCTATGTAAACGGGCCTTTAGAGAGCGACGTATGGAACAACGGCGCTCGAAAACTCTTCTACGCGATACTCAGCGACTAATTTCGCAATTTGATGGCCTCTCTAGTTTAAAATGTTGGAGAAAACCCACAACATGTACCTTAGAATAATAAAATTACGGAGTTTGAAGGAAGGCGGCAAAACATGATGGGCTACTCATGTATGAAGACTGTTTACGAACACACTCCTAACCTCCATGACAGAGAAAATATTATTATTGTACCCGGCATTCAGGTGTATAACCCACAAGAAAGTCGGCAAGCCAGGTAAAAAAGTAACTCATAAACAAACAACCATAGATCCGATTCGCTGCCGTGATGAAACTGGCCCGCTCCGTCTTCGCACATAAAAACAGTTTTACTCGCTGCGCTATTTAGTACACGTATCGCACCAAGCATATAGCTATGAAATATATGCAGTTGAGATCTGCTTACGGTCACAGCTTTGTTTATGCGGTCGAATAAATGGCTCTATTAATATCATGGTCCTCCAAATTGCACAGTACACAAAATTTTGCTCTGTAGAGCGGGCTGCTCGGCTGGTCGAGTTTGGGAATTTCTAGCATAAGATCAGTCTTCTCTTGAAGAACAGGATAAACAACAGATAGGTTTCTTCGTGACACGTTTTCACTGAGAAGTATTCTGATCGGTTAGTCGCCGCCTCGCTAAAAATTCTCGACTGCCGGACTGGGATCTGTCAGCATGTCACTGCGGCTTTGTAATATCCTAGTGCAATTTGTGACATTTATGCTCTTTTCTGGACACCTCGGAGTCTGTTTTACACTACCCACGGCAGCAGTGTTTGCTTTATGACATTATTTTCGCTAACCAAAATCTTAGACCACCAATCTTTCCTTTTTTGCCGGATTTTCTGGTCTAGAAGACAACGCGCTCATACAAAACCTTCTACAGAACTACAATTCTTGTCTGAGTCATGTGGGGGGGGGGGGGGCTCCTCTGGAGATGTAATCTATTT
Organism: Catalaphyllia jardinei; assembly: GCA_022496165.2. Classification (NCBI taxonomy): domain Eukaryota; kingdom Metazoa; phylum Cnidaria; class Anthozoa; order Scleractinia; family Caryophylliidae; genus Catalaphyllia; species Catalaphyllia jardinei. The sequence goes on along the minus strand of CM042753.1, from coordinate 5,239,129 downwards.
TTAGAAACTGCGCGCTTCGCTATTCAATTCGAAGATACCGATTTGACAGGACTGAATTAAATTTATTTAATCTTTGGGACTCAAAGTAAGCAAAAACGTCAATATGCAGGTATCGAGTTCAAACAAGATACCAAACCTCATGAAAAGTGGATCGATTAAACCTAAATAAAACGTGGGAGGCTTTAAATTTAACTGAATCTATAAGCTAACCTTTCCTTATTTATTTGTCGTTGGCGCTTTTGATGCAAATTTGCGGATTTTGTAACTTAAATATTTTCTTTCCCTTTGCACCTGATTAAACTTTTCGAAGGCAACAAACTTCTGCCTCGTCTTGGTGTTGGCTTGTTCGCATAAATTAAGAAGTCAAAACATTAACATACTCAGAATAAATTATTTAAAATTAACTACGCAACTTTCGTGCATCTTTCGCGAAATTTCTGCCAGCTATTTACAATGATTGTGGACAGGAATTTCGGGCAACCTTAGTCGTGGAATGTACTTAGGCTTTTGGATATTCTTCTACTGGACGACCTTATGTTGCGGACGAGGTAATGTGTAGCAGTTTGTTTGCAAAATTTTCTCCTTGCGTGGGGCGAAGCTGTGTACTAGCTTCTTCGGTCGACCCATTACGCTCCAATTTAGAATCTGTTTGCTCATTAGTGTTGAGCTTCCGTGGATGTCGGCTAATTTTGTTTTAATACTCTGCACCTTTTATATTTTGGAAGTCTTTCTTAAAGAACGTGATGCAACGTGAGAAGAATGCGAGGTAAACCGTCTAGATCTCACACCGCGTTCTCGCCGCAAAACGTGAAGTGAACAGTACGATACGGGTATAGTAGAGAACAGACCTTCGATAAAATTGGCTTGTACAAGAACTTTCTTGTGAGCAAATTAAAGAAACACAGGCTACTAGTATCAGGAAAAAGATTCAACATCTCGCTCTTGAAGTTAAGCGTCCAAAATTTCGAAGCGTAAACTTACATTTCCGCCACTCGCCTAAAGAGTATTGCACTTCATAATAATGATTGCAAGGTAACAAGGACATTTGTCGTTTTATTTCTTTTTGATCTCTTTTGCTATTTTGCTCGATAATTAGCCTACTCGAGAAAGAAGCGGGTGAGCCATGTACTGAGTGTTCTACGTTTGCTGCACTTCGCTGCCAAGAAAACGCTGCATGTTGTCATTCGAAAGTCACTTTTTTTCTGCATACAATTGAATTAGCGCGCGTCGTTCGTTCCATCCACGTTGTCATAGAATTTCAACCCTCATGCAGAAGGAATTCTTCTGTTACTTCCTCGATTGTATTTGGAGCGGCTTAGCACATTCCCCTAATAGGCAATATAATTTTAAGTAGCGATTAATCGAGATTCGTGACACATTGGAAACCCGAGAAGATAAAAATGTCAACACAGTTTTGTGTGGACTTCTGTGTAAAGCGATAAGCTTGCCTCGCGTCACATATTTTCACCATCATTTCTTGTGTTGTACGATCTGGGCTTCAAGGAAAACAGATCTTTTTAATGTGACAAGTCTCTCGACACGTAAAGATTTTGATTTTTCCCCCGATTTCGACCGATATAAGACCGTTACGCTTGAAAATTCAATTCCTTTTGTAATGAAAGTGAAATGACCTGCGGTGCAGCGTTGTTTACGGTGTTTGTGAAAGTTTTAAAAATACGATTTTCATAATCTTTACAGTTGAACTAATTGCAATACTCGAGAAGTGTTAAATTTCTATCAGTAAGCTTTCTTATAGACCACATTTATGCAATATGTCCTACTGCACAACTTTCAAGAAGCCAAATTCTTTTACAAAGTTTTATTGAAGTTTGCCACATTACTGCACGTGATAGAGCCTTATAATTCAGTACCTGCCTGTTAAGCTAAATTAACTTCTCGAATTTACAGAAACTTTAAAAACTTACACTGTTAGGTGGAGGAAAATATCGCATTTCTTTTTGAGCCTTGACTTGAGATACAACTATACTTACTTAATTGGCTACTTGCTTTTGCAAACTGCATCCTCTGACAACCCCAGCTGGCTCCCACAAGAGCTTTTAAAAGCTTCGAACAAAGGTTTGGTGTTTATTTCATTCTTTTCAAAAAATGCATGGCAACATCAATGACTGCCCAATCTGAACCCCCTGGCGTTATTACGGGTACAAGACAATTCAATTCCTTATTGCTATTGTCTCCTGACATGTGCACACATTTCCTTCACTGTTTACAAGCGGTGCAGAGAGTCGTAAACATACAAACTGTGGAGTAACTGGGGGGAAAACAAATTGTTTTTTCAGTTTATATGACTCAATTGTTGCCTCACATTGATTCAGCAGTGACCAATTTACAACAGTTGTGTTGTTGATTTATAAATATTTTATTAATTTTTGCCATGAGCACATGTAACAGACTGGTTCAATATCTGGTGTTCGTTAATGTTGTTGAAAGGTTTGCATTAAACTGACAGCTTTTGCCAGAAGACGTGCTGAAATATTAGAACATATGAGAAAGCTGTGGACGTTATAATAGTGCTTTGAAATACTGCGGCCATTGTTTTGGATTAGATGTGCTCACTGCAGCTGGAACTACAGATAATTGTTACCAGCTGTTTGGGAAAAATGTCAATGTTTCCCAAATTTAAAACACAAATGTTGTAAAATTTTATGATTCTGATGTCAAATTCTATATAGAGGTTTTGCATGGCACCCATGTTGCATGACAGGAACAATAGATTCTTTTTCCTATGGGAAAAAACTTTCTTATGCAAAATATTTTCATTGTTCCTGCCATACAACATGGCTGCCACGCAAAACCTCTATACTTCCCTTGTACATACATGTAAGATACTAACAATGTACATGTATGCAATGGCTTCTCTGTGGCATTACTTTCTCTGAGAAACACTTTGTGTGTCCAAAAGAATATTTTGTCCAGTGGCCTGGAGCGGGAATAAATTTTTCTGTAAGAGTAGTGGATTCTTTCAATGCTTGGCAGGCAAGTTGCACCAATTGTTGGACTGTTAAAATGTTGGCATCTGAAATTATAGTGACAAAGAAGAAAGACCTTTAGGCTAGCATACAATAGCTCCAACTTGCTCAGCCTAGGGCAACCTGAAAATCTGTTTTATCTGCATCCCTTGACTTTCTTATTTTCGTAATACATATACCATTTTATTTCCCAAGGGTTATCAAATTCATAAAAAGTAAATGAAAATCATCAAATGTTTTGGTTATAAGCAATCTCAATCCTTCCCAGTTTTAAACTAACCTTACTATTCCTAGGTTTGGCTTATTGTTGCAAATTATTCTAATTTATATGTACATGTACATGTGCATGTACTTCTGACAAGACACACAAGGACATAGGGCTTGTCAGCCATCCTGGGAACGTGATAGGGCTGTGTATTTCTTTCTTTTGTGGACTGAAGGTTAACACTAGAGATGCAAAAACCATTTCACCTTGACCATGTGTTTCTCTAGATCTCCTTATGGAACCTCGTAAATTTTTGTTCCTCAATGATTATTTTGAGATTTTGGTTGTACACCAAGATGCTGTTACATATTTTAAATACAGTATGTTGGATAAGCAATTGCCTGCAGTTTGCTCTGTGATAACTGCTCACTGACATACACTGTCACAATACTCTTTTATAACGTCACAGTAACCATTAGCACAGTAATTTAGTACCCTTCATTACAGGAGTCTGTAACAGGGTGCAAAATACACTTTATACGTGTATATGTAATAGGCCACTTGCACTAAGAGGTCACGTGACCAATGCTACCCTTAAACAGTGAGTTGTAATCTTGCTGTTGCCAAAAATTGACACAACACAAAAAAATTATCTTACACCCAAAATTTGAGAGGAAATGCATTTAAGGGAGAAATGTTATGGTATTTGATTTTTCAACAAAGTAGCATGATTTGTATAGGCCGCCATGTTGGAGGGCATACTGTTTCCCTCCAACATGGCGGCCAAAACTATTTTTTGCTTATGTCTTGTTAAATGTTTGATAGTTACGTTCAGATGTGCTACAGTGTCAACATTTTCCTTGAAGTTTAAGTGCAAGATTTGTGTCAGAAAGCAGTAATTCATGATTTTAAAAATCGAGTTTTGGTCACGTGACCAGCTACAGACTTTCTCACTTTAAGCAAATGGTGCGGGTTTTGTTTAAGAGATGACCCACTAATAGTGTTTTGGAGGCAAAGTGTGTAACTTTCATTTTCATAAAAATGATGTCACATGACTTCTTAGTGCAAATGGCCTATTATTTATTATCTTCTACACTAAAATGTATTGACTGGCAGAAGATCACATCCTATGTTGTCACCCTTTACCCTTTTCCAGATCAGCCATTCAGGTCATTGTTTTTTAGTGGAACCTTATTCCTTCTCGAGTTTGCCAACAGTGATTCTAACTCACTTTGAAAATATTAAATTTATGAGATATTATACTAAACAGTTCACAAATACTGAAATCTCTTCCTTCTTTAATTAGGGCAAAAACAAGAATATTCCTCTTCAGTAATGAAGGTTAGTCTTTGTAGTGTATTTTATTTGTTTTCTGTTCTCTTTTTGCATTTTACTCAAGCAAATACTATTTCTGGTTTACTGTAGCTTGCTAGGATCAAGTTTACTGTCAGTAGGTATTGCCGGTGGCACTGTCAACTGAGATATCGACCAACACTTTGCCTTACATCAGCCGAGTATCAGCCGAATATCAGTCAACACTACTAAGCTGATATATTGTGTCTGTTCAGTGTTGGTTGAGTGTTGGTGGGGTATCGCCAATGAACCACCAACACTCAACCAATAGAGGTTTTGCATGGCAGCCATGTTGCACGACAGGAACAATGAAAATGTTTCGCGTAAGAAAGAACTTTTTTCCCCATAGAAAAAAAGAATCTATTATTCCTGCCATGCAACATGGCTTCCGTGCCAAACCTCTATACTCCACTGACACTCGACCGACCAACTTTCGACATATCAGCCATGCATCAGCCGAGAGTTGAGTGATACTTAGCCAACGTAATGTAATAATCAAGTGTCAGTTAATGTACATGTACGTCCAAGTGTTGACTGATTCTTGGCCAACATATCAATCGAGTGTCAGTCGATGTATGGGCGGTCAATAGTTTTGGCCCACATAACCTACATTAAACATGATCTGCTTGCCATGCTTTATGATTCTACTTGTCTATAACATATTCAACACTGACAGTTGACAGTTTCCAGAACATTGATACAGAACACCAAACCATACATGCAATTTCATAACAAGCATGTCCTTTTGATGGTGACCCTACAGCTTCACCAAACCACTGGACTGTATTTTAGATTTTAGATCGTTTTGATAGCAAGAGTAAGTCTCCACTCAGATTGTTGTTTTAAAGATATACAGTTGTATTATAACCTATCAGTTCTTGACATTGAAACTGCCTTCCTACATTTACACTGAGATGTCAGTAGTTTAGGAAGTTGCCAAAAAATCACAAACATTGAAAGTATGAAATTAAAAAAAACATAATATTGCTTTTTCTACAGAACTCTCATAGGAGAAAACTGAGAAGAACACTTCAAGGTGAGTTTTCAGTGTCTCAAAAGGATTTTGTTGATCACAAGCAATATATAAATTACAGTGACTGTTCTTTGTTAACTTAGCTCAAGTACATGACTGTATACACATACATCATATGTATGTATAGTGTTCTAAAATGTTATGTGCACTGTGACAGTACATTTTGCATGTAATTGAGCATTCACTAGAACAATTGATTGTAAAGAGTACACATTTAAAATTCTACTGCTTTATTCCACAGATATTTGTATATAAGTTTATCAACATGTCTTTTGTTAATTTGCGAAGTTGCACATAATATTTTTCAGTCAGTTAATGGGGTGATCTATATTTACTTGCATTCAAATATTTCATAACACCTAAGTGTCATATTTGTTCTGTGTGTGAATGTTATTTGATTTCATTTACTGTATGAATTCTGATTGGTGATCAGTGATCTAAATATGTAAACAAATGATTGTATGACCTCAATCTCAGTTGCATTGTATTCCCTACCAGTCATAAGTTGGCCAAGTTTTCTTGAATTGGCTGATTAGACTATAGCTAGTGAAATATAGTTCCGAAGTGTGACGTCACAAAAAAATAAATTTGTGAAATTTTGGGATTTGGTGCCATTTTCAAATAAAGCGTCCTTAGAAAAGGGTCCTTTCCAAAAATTACCTCTTAACTGTAATTCCCAGCCGAAATATAAAGGATGAAAGTTTGATACTGCCCCATATAAATCTCTCTAATTTTGAGTTGGTTCCAAAGTGAAGGAACCGGAACAAATTTTGAAGGGTTTGTATAGGATGCTATCAAACTTTGATCCCTTTTATCGCCATCAGGAATTGCAATTCAGAGCTAATTTTCGGTATGAGGGCATCACTTAGGATCCTCTATAAGAATATTACATCATATCCCATAATTTCAAAAAAAATATATTTTTGTGACGTCATCACTTCGGTACTCTATTTACAGACCTTCTAAATGGCAAAATTGGTTTCTAGTCATGCATTGAGGGGTTTAGAATTGCTCTCACTAGTCAGAGATGCCCTTGCATCAAGTGGAAAGGGCTTGACTAGGCAAAATAAGTCTTATCTCAGCACATTCCAAGTTGCAAAAACTTTTTATTTAGCATGTATCTGTCTATATTTCATCCATCTGGGTGTGAATAAAAAAAAATTATCTCTCATCTGAGCAGAAAGCTAAGGAATGCGCCAGATCAGCAGTATTTGCATAATTGTTACTTGATAGTAATAATAATTTCAAGCTATAAAAACCCTGTTGGCCGTGGGAAAATACCTGTGCACTGAAGCATAAAATAACTAAATCCGCCTTTCACAAAGTAGGATGAGATACTAAGCTTGGTATTATTTTGCAGGAGTCCAGAAATAAATAAAATAATGTTTTTAAGTAATAGTTGTATGATATGGCTTCATGTGAGTCTCAACTTGGAAGTTCACAAATTGGAAACCAGAAAGAAGTGTGTTCCTGTACGTCATAGTTTGATGTCTGATATGGGGCTCTGTAAATATGCCTTTTGTTTTGGTTGGGGTCATTGTTATCAACAATAACTCATTAGAAACAACTTGCCTACCATTCAGTTAGCTCTTTGTGCAGGCAAGTGTGGGCAAATCCAGATATTGATCCACCAGCACAATGACTGAGCTAATATACGGGGAATACACTTCAGTCTTCCCACGAGAAAACTCCAACTAAATCTGTGCATGAAACATCATCTGCCTTAATTCAGCTGTTAGAAAGGTCATTAGATCACAGCTCTCTGAAATAGCGGTGATGATATTAGGAGGCTTCAAGCCGTGAATTCTTTCAATTCTGCTGCAGTTCCACATCTGAATTTGCAGAGTATCCAAAGGAGAAAGTCAGTAGATTGAGGTTTGACGGCAGGATTAAGTATTGAGATCCGGAAACACTCTACTAGTAGAATCAGTGAAGAAGAATCATGGCTAATATCACTGGTATTTGCAAAATAGTTCTTACATTTTTACTGTTCATCCAAATTACTGTTCATAGTTTTTCTGTGACCTGTGGTGTTTGCCTGTTACAGTGCAGAAATTTAGCTCTGAATCACTTGGTATTACTCAATTCATATAAGTTAGCATCTTCTTGTTATTGTTGGTGAACAGGATTTGCGTTCGCCCAAAAATTGCTTCAATCCTCAGTATCTCAAGAGAAAAAAATTCCAGATTGCAATCTTGCTTTTTTGGTTCTCTAACATGCTACCCACATTGTAGCCTCTCTAAGTTGCATTGTACAATTATTGTACTTGATATATACTGTCATCTGTTGTTTATTAAAGGTTGAATGCATTTTTTACAGCAGTTCTCTTTAAATATTAAGCACAACTTATTGGTTCTTGGTTAAAATTATGTTTTTACTTATCTAATGTTTACATGAATGTTCAATTGCTATGGGCATGTGCATAATAATTTCTGATCATGAAACACATGTATTTCTCTTACTATGGCTTCACTACCTTCAGTGAAACCTTAATTTTGTGATATCTAAATTGTTTTTAATATTTAAAAGCTGTCTCAGTTATTTTCATGGTTCAAGTAAAAGCGGTTTCTTATAAATTCATAAACCTTTGATTTAACTTCAGTGCAGTTATAACTAGTTTCTTTCATTCAGAAATATGTCATCTGCACTTGTAACCACATGTAAATTTGTTAAAAACTTGTTGTAAGTGCCTCGCTAGAATTAAGTGCTTTTCTAGAATAATTTATAAGTGTTTCTCTAGAATTGAAAAGCATCCTTTAACACTGTTAGAATGTCTGCACAATTTGTACATAACCTGGGCCAGTAAAAGGTACTCCTAAGCTGGCAAAATAATACATATACAGGTACATGCACATGTGAACCTCTCCAAAGGGGTGTTTAAATCCATGTTATTTTAATCTCACCTTTATATTAATTTTTCTTATCAGGATAAAATTGCCACAAGACAAACTTGTTAGTACCTTTGTAACTAAATTCACATAAATCATGATTTTGGAACTGCACTGTTGTCTTGTTTAAATCAAATATTTAGAACTGCACCTAAGGCAGACTTTGGGTGCCCACCACTTTGCTGTTCAAGTTTATTTTCCATTTCGCACATGATAATTATTTATCATAAATCTTTATACTGACCTTTCCAAATATGCATGGTCAGTAAAAATGACGTGTACATTGTAGTGATGATTAAATGTGTTTCTTCACAGAATCATTTTGCAATGACATTGATGGTAAGAGGGTAAAGCACGGAGAACCATTTGTGCCTGAAGGAAATGATTTTTGTCTGCACTGTAAATGCTTGAGTGGACAAGCAGAGGAGTGTTTTACAACAGAGTGTGCAGTGCCAACTTGCAAGGACTACAAGGCTGTACCTGGAAAATGTTGTGCTTATACATGCCCTTCAGGTTAGCTTAGAATTCATAGGGTAAAATTCCAAAAAGGAGCCCTTTGGCTTATATATTTCAAAGGCCCTTTTTCGAGGGAAGTAAATTTACCATTTTTGCTTTGTTTTACTTTGTATTTAAGGGCAATTTTTGAAGTACAAGCTCCTAGAGGGCTTATATTTGGAAGTGGGGGGGGGGGGGGAAAGTGGGGGGGCATTTAATGAAGGCTTTTTTGTGTTACTGCTTTGGGGGGCTTATGCATGGAGGGGCTTATTTTCGGAATTGTACATTATGTTGCACATTAGTTAGCCATTTTTATTAAAAATGAATTAGCTAGTTTGGGATCTCTTTCACAGTGCATCTCTGCATTCATGTAAATGAGATTCCTGTGGTGGACTAGCTTTCCATCTCAGGAAATTTAAAGCATGATAGAAATAGATGTTCCTCTTGCTGTCTTGTGCTGCATGGACGAAACCAACAGACAAAGCTGTGTTGTCCATGGGACACCTTGGCCTGATTCAGACTCTGCAGTTTTGTCACAATCATTTTTAATTAGTATGAGGGCAAGAAGGGTTAATGTACTGTGTCAGGAGGCAAATGCACTAAACATGAGTCCACTAGATCTCCCTTATTTTTAAATAGAACTATAATGATAATTGGAGTTAACATTTTTCTCAAACAGGTATCAACTCTGAGGGCGTGGAGTTAGCAATAATCATCAGCCTCTCAGTAGGACTATTACTCCTACTGGTGTTGCTAATAGTTGTCATCGACAGGAATAGAAAGAAAAACCAAAGAAATCGAACCAGAAATGAAGTTTTGGAGCAAACACAAAATTTAAGACCAAGTGAGTCTGTGGTATCTTTTGCAACTCGCTGCTAGTGTTAATCAGCCCAGTGGGGATGCATTTCCTTGGGATTATCAGAATCGTACCCTAAAAGAGCATCACTGAGGGGCAGGGCTCTTCCATGGGAACTCCAAATTGTAAGCCATACTCACAAAGAATGCAAAGAATGTCCTGTTCGATAGTCTGGGGCTATTGGAAACTTTTGAGGATATTCTATGTACACTGTACAGAAGTTCTGTTAGAGATGAACGTTTGAGGGCTAGACTAGTGGGTCAGAATGATTTTTGGGCTAGTATGTCATAGAGCTTGCCTAAAGTGCAAGCTCAAAAATTTGTTTTCTTTGCACCCTGTTTACTCTACATAAAGTCACTGTGTGTACATGACATGTACAACAGTAGGTAATTTTGAGTAGAGTTGTCTATCTGAGTGAGCCCCACCCCAGTGATCTTTGAGCAATTAAAAAAATATTTGCTAAAAATCTACTCATAGCAAAGAAACTTTTAGAATGCTACCTAAAACAGCTCACTTTAGTTCATATATCTATTAAGTGACCCCTGTGGTTAAAGTGTCTATACGGCTAACAGGGTTTTTATAGTTATGGTAGCTCTATAATGTGTTAAAAGGTATTCTTAGAAAAAAAATTGGATTCTGAGATTTTAACGCCCTAAGATCTACGTCCTTTATAGTTTTAATTTGCTTTAGCTATGCCCAATGAAATTGACCTTGAGTCAGTGCAGAAAAGGGTCTGTGTTTCTGAATGGGTTGTGACGTTAAGTCAGGAATCATGAAATCCTTTTAGTTCAGGTAACTGTTGTTTCAGTAGTGGTGCAACGTTTTCCTTGACAAAAAACAGTTTGAAGTTGGCAAAGCAATGCAGTTGTGAAGCAAGCAAACTAAAAACATAAAGCTTTGAGATATTCCTGATGTGACGTCATTCATCACCAACCTTTCATTATGAGGTCAACTTCATTGTGCGTGGCCAAAGCGGGAAATTTAAAGCTTGATTTTATGGCAAAAAGCTTCGGAATTCACTTTTTTGGGTTTAAAAACATTTTTAGATGTTATAGAGATACTGAACCTAAAAACACCTTTTTGGCTGTAGGGACACTAAATTCTCAAACAAAAGTTAAGGTCAGACCTCGTAAGAATTCTTTAAGCCTGTGTGCCTGTGCTAGTGTGAAACATCTGTTCTAAGTGAAATGTGGATAACTTCAGGGTCAATTTTTTGTTGTGTGGTCAGCTTGAGCGTTAAAATTTTTCTTAACTGTATTCAAAATAATACCATGCAATTAGGTTTTTTGGTAATTTTATTTTTGTCATTCCTGCTCAAATGTTGTGCGGAAATCGACTTTACACCAAATGTCTCCCAACAATATCCATACAATGTCAAGTCACAGGTGGTGAAAATACTGGAAAATTATTAATTAGGGGGAACAAATTTTTCTTGTTTTATTAAATAACTTCTTTTTTTCGTGATAACTTTGTTTCAGGACCTCTCAATAACAGACTTCCATCCATCAGAGAAGAAAATGATGATGGCGTAGAACCACCTCCCCCTTACACTCCTGGGAGAGGAAGATACAGTTTTCGAAAACCACACTATACATCTCCTCAGTTTACACCAAATGAGCCACCTCCCCCTTATGAAATTGACTCAAGAGAGGCGACAGATGTATAGCAGAGGCTGATGGCTCTCTTCAGTTGTATCAAAATATTAATTTTAACCGCTCCAGCACCAAGTCCTGTAGGGTGAATGATAGCTAGTCTGAGAAAGCGACCAGATGACCAATCAGTTTGGTTTGTTTGTTGAGTTGGTCTTGACAGTGTGGTAAATGTAATTCATGACTGGCTCCCTACAAGATACAGATTTGGAGAAAGCATAAAAAGAATTCAGAAACCTGTGGGTGTGCATTAAAAGGACTATTTGCATGAGACTGAACGATGGTATCGGAAACCAAAATCCCATGGTATTGGAGAATTTTGCCCTCTGCGAGAAGTTATCAAAGACACTGATTGGCTGAAAGGGCGCCACGGCAAGAAATGCAGTGTTCAATTTCTAGGGAGTTGTCACTGAAGACGATGGAGGAGGGCTGTTTGAGGTTTGCGAGTGGTCAGTGTACAATTTGTAAACAAAGCCAGCCTTTTTGGAAGCAAATGGATGTGGCAAATGGCTGCAGTTGTGCATGTGGACTTCTGTTTTGTTAAAAAAAATGTAAACTGATATTTATACTAGAGAAAAAACTTGATGTCTGTTTGAACAAAGTTCTTTTCTATGTTAATTTGTCACCTTAGGACTTAGTAGCAGGAAGTTCAGTCTTGTGTAGTTGCTTTGTAGGATCTTAAATCTGCTCTCTGTATCAAACAGGTTAGTAGTTAAGTGACAAAGTACTCATACAATGTATGTAGTAAGACTCTGACCGATTTCTACTTTCAGACATTATTTATCTGAGGGGAAAATACTGCACACAAGCCCAGTTGACATGATATTCTTAATGCTCCATGATGGTATCGGAAACCAAAATCCCATGGCATTGGAGAATTTTGCCCTCTGCAAAAAGTTACCAAAGACACTGATCTGCTGAAAGTACTTATACAATGTATGTTTATTACTCTTCCCAGTAGACCGCGACACCCACGAATTTTTTTGCCGCCTTCAAAGCAACGTTTTGATGCCGCGAGTTTGTTTCAAATCAATCACGTGGAACATTGAAATGCACCACGTGAGGATATTTTTCTTGTTTGTCGCGTCATGACTTTTTCCATAGTTAACTATGCTTTTTCGCACTACGCGATGTTCATTCACAACATGTTTATCTTCAAGAGGAAAGCTTATCGTGGTTTTTGTCTGCCATAGAACTGTCAGCATGGCCGCTGTCTATCAGCTGAAGATAAAATATGATCAGGACAAATTCGGAGTGTTTTTTTTTAGACGCAAAATGCCCGGTAAGGTTCCCTCTTGAAGATAAACATGTTGTGAATGAACATCACGTAGTACGAAAAAGTCATGACGCCACACAGAAAAAATGCCCTCACGTGGTGCATTTCAATGTACCACGTGATTGATTTGAAACAAACTCGCGGCATTAAAAACGTTACTCTGGAAGGCGGCAAAAAATTGCGTGGGTGTCGCGGTCTACTGGGAAGAGTAATAAGTGAGTTGGCAAAACAAACCTTTGTGTTATAGTGAGGGTGGTAAAGATGTAGTCTCCATGTTTCATATAATATGTCAAATTATTTTCTCATTTTGATTGGTTCATAAGATATATGGCAGGAAAGACACATAGATGAGGTCATAAGCATTTTTTTCTTTCTTCAATGCATAAAACAAGTAAATTCCATGTTACCATGCATCTGTTCACTAACAGAGCACATATGTCAAAATATGGTTGGAACATCAGTGCCATTTTTTGTTCTTACCATGTTTTGATGTCAGCTGTGATGTTATTGCACAAATGCATGGCAACATAGGATCTATGCGCTAATCAGTGAAAATAAATGTGTCATTTTTCATTATGAGCCATTGACAACAGTGAACGACCACAGCTTGCCACAGACTAAATCCTGGATTCAAATCTAAAGAACTGTTTTGATAAACAACAGTTAATCATTTAGTAATGTAGATTTCAAAAGAGAAATAACAGCCACTTCACATTTTATTTATTTATTATTTAAACCTTTACCACCCACAACTAACAAATAGGAAACTTAGGCTCTGTCATGTCTGCAAAGAGCATTGGACAGCAAAGCCTTGAAAGGGAATGTCAGCTTTCATTTCTTGTGACTAACCACTCTGTAAATACTTGTATAGAGGTTTTGCTCTGCAGCCATGTTGCATGGCAGGAACAGTAGATTCTTTTTCCTATGGGAAAGTGTTCTTATGCGAAATAGTTTCATTGTTCCTGTCATGCAACATGCCTGACGTGCAAAACCTCTATTTTGGACAAATTTTTATTGACGAACATTAGTGGACCTATTCATGGTGGTGAGGCTTGATGTTATAGTTTTTTAGATAAGAAAGAAATGCAATGCATGAAATGCTATTTAGGATATTAAAACTCAGTTGCACTCTGAACAATGGTTGAATTCCCTTTCTACCCCAACTTCTGTGAATGTACTCTATGGGGCGTTACTGATGCTGAGGGATTTCAGAAAGTGCCAGCATAAACAGGAAGACCAAAAAAATGCATAATAAGGGTTGCCATATGCTATTCACTATTTAGAAAACAGTCCTAAGAAAGCACGCACGCTGATTGGTTAAAAAGCCTGTTTGTATAACTCGATGGAGACACAGAACTAAGCTCGCGCTGTTGACGTAGTGATGGCGCGAGCAAAGAGAATTTACATTTTGATAATCAAAATTTACAAGTTGTTTTCCTTTTTCTCGTCGCGGTGTTTTCTAAAAGAAATAGAAAACATGTACTCCGTGTTTATATCGAGTTATACAAACACTCGTGAAAGTTTGGGAGAACTCGAAAAAGCTGTGGAAACACTCGCCTGCGGCTCGTGTTCCTACAGCATTTCTCGTTCTCCCAAACTTCCACTCGTGTTTGTATAACTCGATACAAACACGGAACATGTTTTCTATTTCTTAATTAGAGCTGTGTACTAGGATCTCAAATTCGGTGTGGGAGAGGGGCGGGGGCAAGCGAAAGGATTTTTGAAAAGCCTCCCTCACCATTTGGTAAGCACAAATAACAATCGCGTAATGGGAGAGGGGCGGGAACTTTTTGAGGCTAACTGCAACCCCATGAAATGCCCAGGTAGAGAACGCTTATTTGTATTACTCGAAGCAAGGATCTATTTCTCGTAATACGTCTCAATACGCTGAGAACCATACTGGGATACGATGCGTGCAAGACCTCTACACGGAATGTATGTATGCCTATATAGCTGATTGTGCTGATCATACACTTGTCACCTCGGAGGTAATCCCTTGCGATCTGGTCTCATCTGCTATGTTGAAGTCGTGGTTATTTTTATTTGGATCAAAAATGAATTAAATATGAAAATACCTTGCATCTAGTAGAACGTGAAAACGACTTGTATACGTTTTGATTTAATTATAATACAAACTGGAATCTTTGTGTTCTCTTTCGTTTTTAAACGACAACGTAAAAATTGAATTCGGGTTTTTATTGGAAAGCTTAAGATTTGCGTCCATGGCGCGATTCCCCAACTAGAGAAGTCTGTATACAAGGAAAAAACTATGCGATTCTCCTGTCCCTCATCGCTGTCGTGTCATGCGACCAAGGTTATCACTTGAAAGTCGAATTTGACAGAGACTACTAGCTTCCAAGTAACCTGACCATCTTTCTCTCTTGAAAATATCACAGTACTTAATACGGGATATATGTCGCTCCATAAATATTGCTCTTCGCCATATTTCTCTGTAGTTTTTAAGTAAATATTGTTTGTCGCTAGTTTTTCCTTTTCTGTCGTAGAGTTTTTCCCGATCCTTTAAAAGCTTCAAATTCCGGCTTGGTCGATTCTGATTTGTTGTTCAACTGTGAAATGAGAAGGATACACCGGTTATTAAAGTGACATTATGACAACCACAGGACTAATTAAAAGTATTCGCTAGGAAAGCAGTTTAAGAGAACTCTTTGAGCTACAATTGATGATGATTGTAATAAGTATGAAGATAGAATAACTCTTCAGCTTCCTTGTGAAATGCGAGCTGTTTTTTTTCACCATGGCTCAAATACTATTTGAAGTTTTTATAGTGATTTGGAGGGAGAGGGGAGGGTGGGGGGGGGGGGAGGGATTGTTGGCCCTGCCGGCTTTTCTTCCTTCTGCAATTTGTTTTCTTTTTTAGCCAAAAAAGCGGGGAGGGGACGTGTCACTGGGATTGATATTTGAAATATGAATATTATAAACAGAGAAAACCTGTACCGTGTTTCTATCGAGATAAAGAAACGCGAGTGGAAGTTTCGGGAGAACGAGAAATGCTGTGGGAACACGAGCCGTATGCGAGTGTTTCCACAGCTTTTTCGAGTTTTCGTATTTTCTTGACCCTGTTTTCTAAAGTAAATGTAACCTAAAGCCTTATAAGTAGTGTTCATAATGTATTTGTGTTGTAAACAGCTGTGAGATTGTAAGTGGTGTAAGAGGCCGTAGTATTGTACTATTAACAAAAAATTGTCACGCTAACGACACGAAAAGCGCGCGAAAGAAGAACAACAACGGGTGTAATGTGTAAGGACTACTCATAATTTCCTGTACCTGTGAGTTGTTTGTTTTGTTTAAGTTCCTTTTGAAAGTGATCTTTCCTTTCTCAAAGTCATAATTAGGAATTCCACTACAAAAAAAAAAATTGGAGAAGCAAGTTAGAGCTAACTGCTAACATGATTGTCTCTGGCGCAAGTAGCATTAATTATAACATGTTTTTCCCTATGAGCATTGTCACAGGTTGTGTAATGTTCTTACCAAGTCTGTGCACTCGGATGGATCGGTAAATAGTTACTGAAGGTTTATCAGACTAAGTGCTGTAGGGGAGAGGCTGAAGAGACTAGCTGACTTGGAAAACCACCATTCATGCGAACATGGCAGCCACAGCTCTCCCTCCCAATTCTACTGACCTTCACTTTGCTTCTCCATTATGTTAACTGGCACAAATGAGAATGTTCTACATGTACATGTCACCTCTGTCTAAGAAATTGGAGTCGGGCAACTTTTAGTTACTTAGGGGGGAAGAATTAGCTTCCAGTGAATTGTAGCCGAGGATCGTCTTTTAGGTGATGTGACACGAGCCGATGTCATGTCACATGGTGCTCATGATTTTTGTGGTCACGTGGTTTTTGAAAGCGATTTAAAAACCTGCAATATTGTTACCCAAATTTACAATGTAAGAATCGTCTGGTGTAAAATCACCTTTACAAAGAGTTCAATTTTTCGTGCAACGTTAGTCGTCACAAGTTTTCCTGACGTGTGTAACACCACCTTTAAATTTCTTTACAACTATAAAATTAATACTTAAGTCTAAAAGGCATTCCCATCCATCATGTTCATACCGTTTGATAACAGGAGGTCCCATAGGGACTGGGTTGGAGGGAACATTGGACTTCTTTTTCTTGCCATCCAAGCGAAATCCTGAGCCAGTGAACGCCTTCGAACATGAACAAAGGTGTGTTACTTTAGCTGAAGCAAATTTAACGAGCAAAATGACTTTTGAAGAGAACTTGGTACACAGGAACTAGACTAACCATAGAAACAAAGATTGAGACAGAACTGAAACCGTCATTTTGACGCAACTCAATCTTCTCCTGACTCGATTATTCTTGCTACCTCTAGGCTACTTTTAACGAACTATTCTTTGAAGATTTTTTCCCCTTTCCTCTTTCGATTTGAAGGCAACTTAATACAGCGTCAAAATGATGTAATTTTATTGGTATCTTGGGGGAAAGGGTAGTCCCAGAAAAATTGGATTGGGGTGGGGGTGTGCGGCCCGCTTTCCAAAACCCTAACCCTATTTAGGACCAAAATCTGCGATTTTCCCTACCCTATTTGACTCTTGCGGATGGCACAGTTTCCCTAAACATAATTCATGAAGGGCTTTTCTTGATTGTCTGATTAATAATGATGGAAAAGAAGCTTCTTCTAAAGAAACATACCCAATTCAAGACTACAGTGCAAAAACCATACCCTCTTTATGACCAAGATGGCCAAAATGTATACCCTATTTATGACCAAAATGGATGAAAAACCATACCCTTCGGGGCTGCGCAAACCTATATAGCCCATATAAGGGAATACCCCCTCCCCAGATTTGTATGTGGAAACCCTGGCTCTGCCTTTCAGCAGAATGACAATTTAAAAACAGGAACTAGAATTTACCCATTATACCAGCTAGTAAAACGTTTACTTGTGTTACAGCTGGAGATCGGTATGACGCCAATTTATCGAATTCATGCTTAGTTGCGGCGTTGTTTTCAGCTTCTTAGATAAAGAGTCCCTACTTTCCACTAAACTGAGTTCTATTACTTCGACGCAGAATTTAAAATGCCGCCCTATAAACATATTGGGAATCTCAAGTTCTCTTTTTGGTCACTGAATTGTCTTCGTGAATGTCCAGTGTACCTCTTACAAGTGTTGTGACTCTGTTCTGTTCTTTTTTTAGTTTTTTCACTCTATTCATAATTTTGTTCCATTTACCATAAACGAAGAGTTTCTTTGGGTAGTTCGCATTTAATTCCTTGTCCAGTAAATGACACCTTTTCATGATCAGCCGCTTCAATTCAACCAAATGATTTTGCTTTTCCTTAAGTCGCGTAGAGTTAAAACATCAAAACGCAAGCATTAATATTTCCTCCAATAAGGCGAAGGGGATTACCTGAAAACCGTGATCCACATGAGTTTCATCAGTGTGCTAAGAGAAATCAAAGACACCAAATAACATATTCATTTATTTAGCTACCATAACAGTTCAGATGAGTTCTATTGATTGATTGACTGATTGAGCAATCAAGCGAGCGATTAATAATGGTAATGAGACTGAGTGGACTCCAATTCAGCTTGTAATCGTACGAGTGATTAACAAAATCACACAACCAAGAAGCGGGAGTCCGATTTGTTAATCACAAATATCTGAATGGACGACACGATGTTCTGTTACCAGTTAATCATAACAATTATAATTTCCCCCAAATGAAGTAAAAGTTTCATTTGAAGAAGAGCTCTTCGATTACAGGTGTCCGATTACAGCCAACTGCCCAATTACAATGTCCGATTAATTAGAGCAAAAAACAGGAGTTTATGCACCAATCACATTTGAGAAAATTGTTTACAATTGCTATGATTAATTGGTTGATTGGCCTTATTTACTCAAAGAGGGTATTAAATTTGTGGAATTTTTGATGCACACATACATAATTTAACGTTATCTTTCGGGGGTTGTGCCTATTTAAAACTGTTTTGAACTATGCTTTTACTTCTATCAAAACAAGATAGCAACGACAACCAAACCTCAGTTGAAAATGTCAATGCCATTCTCTTTCTAGATCACAGATGATAAGCTGCTCTTCAAGAAAATGCTCCTCTAGGGCTCAAGCAGTATCCCACCTTATCCAAGGGCAGGGTTAATTAAATTAAATGTGCTGTCTTTTGCAATGTTTATTGAGAGGTTCCACATGTTCTAGTAAACACTCTACCTCTTCTTCCTTCTTCTCTTCTCTTCTCTCTTGTCTTTCTGGCTCAACATACCCAACAGGAGGAGCAAACTCGACCTGATGGAAAATTAACACATTACTAGTTAAGAGCTCTTAGATTGAAATTTCTGTTTAAATCTTGCTCATAGGCTGATTAAACCCTCTGAATGTCCAGTGCAAAGAACCGTTTGGCTCATGTAAAGCCTGGCCAGAAGGCTAGGTATTGCTTAAATCAATTTGAATTCTCTTTTCAATTTTTATTACCTGCATATCACACTCAATAATGGACACTGCATTTCCAGGTTTTGTCTCCAACACTAACAGTTCATAGATCTACAAACAAACAAAAAAATATATGAAAGAAATAAAGTATAAATGAGTGTTGCTAATAGAATTTGATTCTATCTTTGACTGTGTTGAAATCACTCACCCTTTCATTGTACTTGATTGCTATTATATCACCCTTAGTCAAACAGGCAAATGACCTAAGTGCATTCTCTAGGCTGTACACAAGTATGTTAAGGAAAACTTTACAAATTAGTTTTATTAACACTTATGCACAGAACAGGTTGTTAGAGTGTGATTGTCTGTGAGAGCATAGTAACAGAGTTGAGAGGTTTTTCTGGTTTATAATGACATATAACTGACGTTTTCTTAGCTACAACAGTCATCATGTCTAGAGATTTCATAAATAGCCAGAAGCAATTGAAACTAAGATGCTCAATATCAGTCAGAAAGACCCCCCTCTCAACTTGCACGTACCTTCATTGTTCCACTCTTTGTCCTTAACATTACAAGACAGGTGCATGAGAATAAAATAATACATTTACCACAAAGTTTAGCAACTGTTAAAGGATACACCGCTTTTGGATTTGTAATATCTAGAAAGTCAACAGATTGTGGTTGAAACTTGGCATAAGATGCAACTGGTAAAGAAGCACTTTCCACTTGCAGCAGACCTCCTTCCTCAAGCAGAAGATTGCGCATCATCTATTAAAGAAGAATTAGTGTTTTCTTCTCCTTTCTTTTCCTACTCTAAGTTTTCCTATATAATCTGGACATGACGTAGCAAGAGAAAGCGTAAAGCAGTTTATTGATTGTGTTAAGTGAACATGTACATGTATGTGGTTAATAACATGCCATGTACAGTGACCACTCACCCAGTATGGCAGGTAAATCTTGCCCTCATCAGCTACAAACTCTAGTACTCCACAGTGAGTGTTCCGTCCTGACCTTGAATTGGAGAGTTTAAACAACATGGGATACACAATGTGCAGTCTTGCTGAAGAAATAAAGCATAATGATTTTTATTGTAACACATGAAATCCAAAGCCATTCTGATTCTCAGCTGGTTTTGCTAGTATAAAGAAGCCTTAAAGTATGGATATGGAATGTAGGCAGCAAAATGAAACTATACAGTGCACTACTGTAAAATTGTAATATGGTGAAATAAACAACTGTTATTTAATCAATAATTTTGTTCTGTCAAAAGAACAGAATGAACATAAACTGCAACGTTCGATGCAAACTATTGTCTCCATACATATCTTTTTTTGAAATGTAGACCTGTTATTAGAATACACCTTTAGTTAGTTTCTTATCTTAGATATTTAAGTTAACTTAAACTCTCCAAGGAATAAGAGGGGTAAGGCAGGTAAAAAAGGGTTTGCCTATGAGCACATCAAAAGAACCCCTCTCAGGACTGAACCGAAACTTCTTGTTAGCATGTCTTAGCATGTCCCATCACACGCTCTGCAAGCAGGAAAGAAAAGCAAATCCTGCTGTCAGTGCAATGTGATGGACTATCTGAAAAGCCAGGATAGTGCTGTCTTGTCCACTCTACATGTATTACCTGTACCCTGCGAGCAGTTGGTTTGTCCTACGCCAAACGAGAGGGAAACCACTGTTAGCAACCATTCGTTTCTTTAAATCAACTGCCATCCACCGCCATGGATGCGCTGTATTTAAGCAAGCCGACTGTGCAGTGATCAAAGTCCACTGTGAAAATCAGGGTTATGATATGATGTTGAAAGACATTTCATAATTCTTCAAGACTGTACATGCGCTGTACATCGCTGGAATTCTTCCTCTAGTGCTTAAAGTGCACTTCTATTTTTAATTTTGATGATGTCTAGTCACTTGAAGGAGCTCATATAAACCTGCTTTTGATGGTATTTAATAATCGTATTGTTTCAAATTGTTGTTTGGAGTGTTCTGTTCAACAAGCTCAGCAATCCCGCATAAGAGAGCGAAAGAAAGCCTTAAGGACGTTCGTGCCCAAAACTTCCCACGCACAGACTTTTTTAAAACTCTGACTGCAGGTAGAAAATGACAAGATTAGATTAAAAACGTAAATAAAAAATTGGGGGTCACCAAACTCATTTTGAAGATAAGGCATATCACAGACCATAGCATTTCTAGGATTAAGTTATGTATGTCTAACACAGCATATATAGGTCTATTTGATAGATCTTTGCTACATATGTCATTAAATCAGGTAGAATTAGCCTTAAAAAATGCAGCTTCTAAGTCATGCACACCTGCATCCATGTACCAATTTGACCTTATTTGAATAGTATATGAGAAATAATTAAAACTTCCCACGTACAGATTTTTTTGTTTTTTAGTATAATGGAAAGAATCAGAAAAGAAAGTGATCTGCCGAAAAAAGAGTGGGGGCCACCGAGCATCCAACAAAAATATTCGCACACCAAGTTAACGCAAAGGTCATCAGCTCTATATTTTGTTGAGTTTCGGCTTGGTGCACGCGCTTGAAATACATGATGTGGCGCATGCGGTAGCGATGGGTTCGAACCTCTTTAAATTTAGGCTTTATATTTAGGCTACAAACTAGAAATATACAATACTTCAAAGAAGGTTTGGATCGTTCTTTTGTCAGTGCTTTTGGCGAGAAATTTGCATTCCTTTGTACTGAAACACTTCCAGTGAAAAATTAATTGACAA
>CM042753.1:5194625-5213615 GCA_022496165.2 Catalaphyllia jardinei | reverse complement strand
GCAGTCCCGTAGTTGATGAATAAGTATTAAACTAAGTGTTAAACTGAGGTGCTACCGCGGTCCGCAGTCCCGCAGTGGATGAAAGAACGAGGTATATTCATGGTTTTTATATACAGTTTATTATGTAAATTATGTTGACTGCGATACTGCGGTAGCAGCATTTAAGAATTCCAAAAAGTGGGCCGGGTATTCTGCAATCTAGCCGGAATCGGTGGAAGAGTATTCTGACAGCAAGATCTACAAGAGTGAACCCGCTGAACCAGGGAACGGAAATGTAAATACTGTGTACTTTATTAATCAGGCCTGGGGAAGTACTCGAATCAGTCGCACGGAGCTTGTTTACGATAAACGAGCACTCTATTGCAAATGTTTACTTATATTTGA
This sequence comes from Catalaphyllia jardinei, assembly GCA_022496165.2. NCBI lineage: Eukaryota > Metazoa > Cnidaria > Anthozoa > Scleractinia > Caryophylliidae > Catalaphyllia > Catalaphyllia jardinei. The sequence goes on along the minus strand of CM042753.1, from coordinate 5,213,231 downwards.
GCTTCCTCCTTAGAATAGTGTTCGTTAAAAATATACTTTTACAAATTAGCTTTTGCGCTTAAATATTACAGGTTAATGCGAGAATGTTTAGCAGGAAACTGAAGGCTGATGAAAATATTATAGTCCTATTAAACTTGTGAGTCTACGGAAACTGGCACCGTCACGCAACGTAATGGCAGGGACTTTGTCACTGAAACATCTTTCTGTAAAACCCCGGTTGTTGATGAAAAAAGGTTGGATTTTAGAGGTTGAAAGTCAGCTAGGGAAATCATTTAAGGTACCTGTATAAAAGTTTATACCGCGTCGAACGCACTCTCAATCTTTGATTACTACTAGTTTAATACATGAAACCCACCCAAGATCAGGGGCTCCCCCTACTTAGCCCGCGAGCCGGGAAGAAGTCTGGTGAAGAGGTGCCGATGTCGCGCTCGCGACCACGCCGCGCACGCTTGTACTCCAAAGTGGGCAGGCTCGCAGGCTACCCCTACAAATAATGTTAGCTAAACTGTGCAAGACTGTTTCCCTCAGAGCAAGATGCCATTATATTTTTTGACTGTGTCAACTCAAGGCACCCCAACATTACTCGGTTCACCATGGAAAAAGAGCTTAATCACAAACTGCCCTTTTAGGAAGTCTTGATCAATGATACTTTTTGCTTATTTCCCTCAGAGCACGATGCCATTACATTTTTTGACTATCACAACTGAAGACACCCCAACATTAGGTTTATCCTAGAAAAAGCGGCTAACCAAAAACCACTTAGCTTCATTGTAGCCCCTGAGGAAGGTTAGTCCTGTCTAACCGAAATATTGGGCATTAAATTTGACATTTTTAGCCGTCCGGTCAGCCTTTCAATTGGTTTTATAATCACAAACTGCCCGTTTTAGATGTCTTGATCGATAACTATAACCCAACTTTTCTCTAACCAGAGTTTACCGTAACAAACCCTTCACTGGGCTATTAACTAATTATTTTTGATTTACTTCGTACTCTTATAAGTGGGTCTCATTAAAACTCTCGTTGATAGGGCCTACAAGATTAATAACATCTAGTTCAGTAAGGTTTCACAAGGACATCACTAAGCAATAGAAAATGTTTTTTCCTCTTGCACTGGATATCCTTAAAAAGAATCATTTTCCTGCTCATTCAATTGAAAGGGTTATAGATCGTTGCATTACTGGGACCCAAAGTAATAATTGTCCCCAGGGGTCCCTTTCCACCACTTCACCTACGTTTTAGTTTAAGCTACCTTAAATAGGCCAATTTTGTGTTATCACTCAGATTCGCCATTTTATCAAGCGCTATTGCAATGATTTAAACATTAAACTAGTTTTTTCTTCTTTTAAGATCGGTAACATGTTTGGTGTGAAAGACCCTATATCCCTGGCGGACTCCGTTTACGTGTGGTTTACAAGTTTACATATGCGGGCTATAAATGTCTGTTACATCGGCGAAACGGTCCAGTATTTTTCCACACGCGTGAAGGAGAATTTAGCCAGTGATAAGGCCTCTCACACTTTCCAACATCTACAAAATTCTGAACACTGTCGCACCTTGTGTTCAGCAGATTGTTTTCATGTTTTGGCTCACGTCTCAACTACTTTTCAACTTAAGGTAAGAGGCTATTTATATTCTCTTTTGAATCAAAAATTACACCATGTTAATCTAAAGTATCTCTTTAATTCTCACACTTTCATGCTTTGCTTTATTCTGTTGCTACTATTATTTACATTAGCATTTTCTACTTATTATAAATTCAACTTCCGTCGATTTGTAGTGAATAACTAAAGATGACAGAAGTTTCTGTTGAAACATGCTTTTTTAAACTGAAAAGTGTTGTCGTTTTCTCAAAATTCGTCACTTGTATGTTGCTTTCAAGGCCCTTTGAAAAAAGATAAAAATAAAACACCAAAAAATAGGGCAGTTTATCATCCGTGCGCGTGCTAACACAGCAAGGACTATTGATATAAAGCAGATTACTGGCCACAGTTTCATTTGTTTAGGAGACTGATTAAGGATCTCATTGTTTTAATTTAAAATGTATGGAATCTGCCCGAGATCAGGGGACTCGCCTACAACTAACATCTTTTTGGACCAGAAGACTACTTTAAACCCAGACGCGATTGATAAAGACTGAACATGAAAATCGCGGGATCGATATCAGTTTGTCTGGCAACATAATCAAATTATCTCAAATCCCCAAAGAGAAACAAAAACAAAATCGATCTCGTACTGTTCAGTGACTGTTTAGCTTCCGTGCTTGCCTAGTCAGTGGGCGAAGAAGATCTCGACTCTTTATTGCTCTTGAAATGTGGTTGAGCAATAGCAGTGTCCATTTATACTGGCAAAGACGTCTGAGCTTTATTTTCCTTCAATACCCCTTTGGGGAACATAGTCTTTTTCGATACCAGATATAAATCTATAATAAAAAGTAGTTAGAATAGAAAATTTGCTACAATTATGTCTGACTAGTTTACTTTGGTAGCTGGCTGTTGTCACTAAAAGGTTTGCGAGTGATCAATAATGAAAAACTCGAATTAGGATTTAGGATTTTAACTGATGAGGCGTTGACTTTTTATCTAGAGTATTAGTATCTTGGGAGCCAGTTGGCTCCTTAGCTGGAACCAAGAATGCGAAAATCTTGATTGTATACATGAAACAAGCAAAACCGTGTCAAAATGTCTTTTGTACGCAGCCAATTAGGCTGGATTTTGACATGGAAAACTCCACCTGCGCTAAACCGAGTGCTATCAAGAAAATATTCAATTACCAGTGAGAAATTCTTAAAATGCGCTCAGTTGCTAATAGCTTAGGTTATAAAAAGATTGCGCTGAAAAGTTAAAACATTAGCGAAATTAAATCCCACGTGAAGATCAAGAACGAATCATTTTCAAGAAAAACCTTTCTAACTTCATTTTTCTGTTCTTCATTTTCTCAGCTTATTGTAACGATCATTTGTGTGTGTAATGTCTGGACTTGAACAAATATGTATATATTCTTAAACTGGCCATTATTTACACATCAGTAGGTTGTTGAATTGCTAACAACAGGTTTGCGTCATCTATGCGAATTTCTCTCTTTATCTGTTTTCACCTATTGTGTCATTTTGCCAAGGTGACGCAAATTGACGATTCTTAAACTTGTGTGATTTGTCGCCGCCTGCGAAACAAGACATTTAGTCTATACACAGTATGCTCCAAAGCACTTTAATATTCAAATTTGGTCGCCTATTTAATAGAAAGTCGCGTCGAACATTGCGAATGCTTGGCATGAATAACGCACAAGAATAGGCTGATTTTTACGGACAGTCGGAAAAAAAAATCGCTGAAATCTCTCGGCAGGAGCATTGTCCTTAGAACTGACGAACCGATGTGTAGCTACCGACTAAACCATTACCCTTTGTCAGTTAAGGGTCCTCGGAAAGGTAAAGTCATTTTTTTTAACGGTATTTGTCAGTAACTTAATGTATAGCCCATAAAAAGGAAAAATATTTTCCTTAAGCCATCCTTGCTTGCTAGCACTGTCAATATGCGTAACTAATTTACCTGAATTTATATTTGCTGACAAAAGAGAAAGGAAATGACGTTGTGAAAACAAAAAGCTTCAGGTTAAAAGTCGGTTATTTAGTCCTAAATGTTTTTGACATCAAAACCGGGCAATAGCTTGATTTGCGCCTTAAATAGTCATGAAGCTTATATTTTTAATCCCTAACACTATGTTCTGACTCACATTGAATAAGCTAGCGAAGCCAATATTACTCGAAAGGCATGTTTTCGTTGCCAGTCAACAAATTCGGGTCGGAAAGTGATTTGTTTTTTTTTTTCAACGTAGACAGTAAGCCGGCCCACACGAAATAATGCTAGGATTATTTTAAACGCATACATAAATTGGTGACCAATCAGGTTTGGACTTCACAACAATTGACCAATCAGCGAGTACTTTGTTATCGCGTCTCCTATTGGCGGGGAAATCGGCTGAAAGAAAATGGTAGCTTTACATGTAAATTTACCAAGGATTACTAAAAACATCTTTTCTTTTTCACATCGATATATCTAAGCTGGAGTAATAGCATGGATATTACTTTTAGGATTTATAATCCTTTAAATCCGTGGCTTGCAAAATTCTTTTTGGTGCTGTTTTATCGTCTCGTAAATGGACTTAATGACCTTGACGAAACAAGACAAAAAAATAAAAATAAATCAGCGCAAAAGTCGCACGTATGAGCAAAGAATTTATTCGCTGGGCGTTAAAAGATCGTTAAATTTATTCCTCGGCGTGGTGTAATAATTCGATGCACACTTTGTTGAGCAGTTTTAATGAGGGATGCCTTTTTAACATTTGCTCTGACTGAATTTCAAGCAAGTGCTTTAGCGTCGAAAAGTTAGATCGTTTAAACAAACAACTGTAGTAGTGCATTTGAACAACAAATACTAACAGGGTTAGGTGCGCTGATTATCAAGAGCTTTGAAAAGAAAATTAAGTGGAGTGATTGTTTTGGGAAGTGTAATGCTCCTTGAGATCATGGCCATTTGAATATTTGAGAGTTTTTTGTATTATGAACCTTTCATTTCAGTTGAGTATATGATAAACGCCAAAGAGTTCGAATTCACTGAATTTCGTGTTAACCCTTCTTGAACAACTTTCGTTCTCGCAAACCTTGATAATATTGAGCCATCAACTGAACCAGACCAACGGTATGTAAACCCTAACTAAAAGTACTCAGGAAGGGTGCTCAGTACTGTATTTTATATTTTCGCTTTATATTGAGCCATGCCAAGAAAAAAAAGCGCGGAGAGTTCGAGGAAACAACATTATCTTTAGAACAGCTGGTGAGGCAAATAAAATGAACAAAAATAGTCGTCGTTGCTTGATATCTACCTTTATCGGTCAAAGAATATATCTCTCTGAAACGTTGACAATCAGCTTACTCAAACTAAAAATTGAATACATATCATGTTTATTTGAAGACTTTCCGTTCAGCCAGTCCAACTTGCTACTTGAAGCAATGATTATTTCCAACGTTGCTGGTCATGGGCGTTTTGGTCTGAGTTACACGGTACGTCGCGTTAAAATGTGCATGGAACTGGCTATATTTTCACCCTGGTGAAACTTCCTCGACTACGTACCTTTCTTTCCCCAAACTCTCCACGAAATGTTTCTTCAACCAGCGCTTTGGAGACTGAGCGTTAGTTGACGAACCCTTCACTGAGAACGAGGCAGACTACCAAAGACCTTCACGTGTTTCTCCTTAGTCTGCCAAGTTGCCAAATAAGTTGTTTGAGTCATTTCTTTCGTGTCATATATAATCGATTAAAACTGGAGATATCTATGATAATGCAAATGGTCTCTACTTGGCTTTGCATAAGGTACTAACCTGCTAGTAAGGAAATAGTTAGATTTAATCTCAGACATTTAATTTAATGTAATGTCCAGTTGGTAAGCAGTTGGTAAAACTAACAGTGAATGTTTTTGTTTCAGCACAATGCTTGAGTATGTAACATCGATCGAGATCCTCATTGGTTGAAAACCGTGCCAAAGCGACATTCCTTCTTATAGATTGACAATTGGTTATAAAATTGTTGTGGTTCAATATTACCGGAGTTTCGTTATACCGTGGGATCACGAAAACGCGAAAGGTCGAACCTGTACAGATGACATTTACTAAATCCAGAGAGAGGAGTTTCGTCTTTCATACTGTGGTAAAATTTAACGTCAAGTTCTCAAGAATGGACAAAACACTGCAATGTATTTCCTCATCAAAGTCCTCAATCTCACTTCTTTTTATCTTACAAGCCGAGATATTTTGCCGCCGGGCATAGATATCTGGATACAGCGGTCAACATCTCACATCAGGTAACTGCGATAACGAACATGAACGTGTCGTTTAAATGCACATTAACTTTATAGAAGACAAAATAGCTCATTTTCGCTTGCGTCAAGTAAACTATTTAAGGTAAATGAACAAAAGTTCGAACTCTGAGAACATGTTAGTGTGACGTCAAAGGCCATATTGCTTTATTGACAATTTTTATGCAAATTGGAATTTCCTTGTGTGTAAAACAAAAAGCCGATATAGCAACTGCGGTAATTTTCTGTCTTTTTCCTAATTTTCAATTCTCTCCACGGTGGATTTTACGCACCGACCTTGTACGAGACCCTTACAAGTAGGCCGCTGGCAAACAAATGTTGCCAATGTTCGAACGTCAGTGCAGTTAGTCAGATCAGAGAAAATATGCGTATCGCTGGCTTTGTGAACCTGAGTTTATTGTATTCGTGTCCATGTACATGCGAGCAATTAGCGGAAACAGCAAGCAAAAACATGATTGAAGTCGCTAAGTGCACGGTAAGTGTTTCGTCCGCTTTTTGGCAGTCTTCCATTCACAAACAAAAATATCACAAATAGCCTTGATACCATGTTCCTAAAAAACGTAGTTTTTAGCACTAAACTGTTCCAAACGTTAATTAACAATTGAGCAATCATCTTACATCCTTCCGGGCCGTTTCTCTGGCAATGTATGCATTTCACGATGCAGGCCCGTAGCCAGTATTCGGCAAACCGAAACTCTTTCCTCAGCAAGTTTTGTCGTTTTCGTTGGGTTTTTCAAGTGGGATAGTGGGATGGTAAAACACTGCTAAATACCTAAGAAGAGAATTTAAACATGGACATTGCCTATGTCATAATTTTTTTCCTAGTTGCGACTCTGTAATGCGTAGGTTAATCTGTCAGTCACAGTTGTGTTAAGATCAACCTTTGGCTTAGTTTTGAAGTCTCATCTATTTGTTCTCAGCAGTGTCCTAAAAAGCAATTAAGAAGGGAAAGTAGTACTTCGCATGCGTAAGACTGCAGAAGTTTCAGACTGAAAATTAAAGTTAGTCTCTCGTGTTAAGAATTCGCATCACGTTTATAAAGGGGCACATTGTGGTTATGCACACACAAGGCAGGGGGATTATTTTTAAGTCAATTTTATGCTAACGATTGCTGTTGCGTGGTCGTAAGGGGGATGTTCAGTGAATGACTTCCTGTCGATTTCGTGAACACCTTGCAGTCGTACATCGACAAAAGGCCACATTCTATGTGATGTATCGATACTCTAACTTTCAGGACAAACGTCCATATTTGGTGTTTTGTTCTTTGTATCCAAGTCTCTTTTGCGAAAAATTGAGGGACAAAATTACACCGAATTTTATCCTGAAAACCACGGAGCCATTTTAGACTACGTGGTCTATTAACACTGGCTTTCGAGCAGTGGTCAGTTCATTTTGGCACATCTAGTTTGTCTTCAATTTACGAAGAAGTCTCTATCGTTGCTTATTTTTTATCATGAGTGGCATGCCATCGTAGTGTTTGCAAATGACAAAAAGAGAGTTAGCTGAAAGGAGGAATGCAATAGCAATAAATAACTATTTGTATTACTATATGTGACAGCAAAACAGTCTGAATCTTAGCTTACCGCTAACATTACTAGGCTGCTTACGGTCTTAAACTGCAACAAGAGCAAACAATGCCAAATTTTGTTTCAAAATTTGACTCATTAACTGCAGCTGGCGCAAGAATTCACCAGTTATATTCTTCTACAGCCGAGCCCAAAGTTCCCGATTGTCGCCATGTAATATCCAACCAAAGTTTGCTCGTGTCTTCTGAAAGCGGTGACGACTTTGTATGTTGTTATAGCAACACTCAACCACAGTGGGGAACTTTAGATTTAAGTACGAATTCGAGATCGAGCACAAATACGACCTTTGAACGAAAGCTGAATGAATTATAAGGCACTTATGAATTGTAAGGCATGATTGTTGATAAGTTTTCGATCATTGTCAGTTCACAGGTGAAGCCGAGAACTGTACCAAAGAAAGCCACCAACTAATGGGCAATGTATTGATGCAATAACAGACTCTCACAACAAACAACCAAAGATTTGAATAATAGTCAGTTGGGAGAGTTATTGTCTCTAATTTGGGACTGGTTCTCCAAACATACCTCAGTACTTTGATTAAACAAATAAAATCTGACAGAAAGAGTCCCGATATTTACAAGTCTGGAAAGCAGAAGTCAATAATACACAATGAGTCTGGCGAGTTACCGGTTTATTTAAGAATTACTACACGCGCAATTGGCCAGTGTGGAAATTCAAACACGCGGGCCCTTTTCAAACGCAACTTGGCGAAGGTGAGCCGGATGATGGCTACAAAAGCAAAAAGAGGTGAATAAAAAAGAGGACTGCAGTTCTATTGGCTAATAGCGACATTGTTGTCTTTATCCCGTAACTCGCCTCGACCGTTGACGGAAACATCTATTTGTCAGTGATTTGCATATTGGCATAATGATATGTTCGTTGATCGTCGTTTCAATTCAAGCAAGTTGTTAGTACGGTCAGTTGATGCGACGCCGCACTGAAAAGCCCTAGCCCTTAAAACTCCTAAACACCGCACATCCGATTTTTAAGCTCTACAAGCACACTTCAACAGCGACTGTCCGGCCCATGCTTGGATTTGCGGGATAAATAATTTCCAAGAAAAAAAATCACGTTTAGGTAAGCTTTATTTCATTGGCTTTATTTCACCGAAAACAAAAATGATTTTGTTTTAATCTTGAATCTATCTTCGCCAAGTACTCTTCATCGAATGCTCTGTTAACATCAACAATACACTGCTTCGAAACAAGACCATCTCCGAAAAGAAAAATCCCTCAAGCTAGAATTATTAAAAAGTGAACGTAAAAAAGCTCTACACAAGTGGTAATTATTATATTTTTTTTCGAATGCATGTTTGCCGATTTAAAGATCAAAGTTACTTGAGGTATCAAGCGCACGATTTAAACCTCACAAGTCGGGCATCTCTTTTTCTCCACTTACTAATTCTGGTATAAAATGGCCATAATATTACAAAACAAAACTGAGATATGGTTTGTTCGCACGGGCTTGTCAAGTCTTGGCCGGACCCTTGATAAATCCCAGTGGCTTTTAAGTGAAAAGAATTCGTGGATAAATATCAATGCATTGCATGGTTAATGTACAGAATAATTCTTTAATTGCTTGGTTTTGACTTGCAGAGCCCTGTTTGTTAATTTTTAGATCTCATTTGATGGGGCAGTAAATGACTGATCCGGTTTTCAATTATTCCCTTGCTGAGCAGGCGAGCTGGCGCAGGGTTCGGCGAAAAATTATCCAGTGCAGCGCCTTCATATAATATTCGTACGGAAAACTCATTTTGAAATTTAAATTTGGTTGCCTTCACCAGTTAACACAAGGATTACGTGTAAAGACAGCCGTCGATCAAACACAGCTTTCAGATTCTGCTTGTTTTACTGTCGGTAAACAGACCATAGTGTGTGTTTTTTAGCTCAAGTTGTCTGTGTGGGCGAATTATGTGCTTCAAGATGTATATTTTAATTTACGCTGCAAGCTTAGTTCTGTTCGCCTTGTGGGGTATTTTTCGCCAAGCAGGTGTACATACATTCATGGAAATTATCTTCAGACAAGACGCCTTTTTCGATTAAAAACGATTCAGGCCAACATTTGACAGACAACCTGCGTCCGCACTTAAATTGGGCTAAACGCTTACGGCAAATTAAAAATTTCGAACTAGAAGATAAAAATCTCTACACGCTAGTATGGGATAAGTTGTGTTATCTCCGCTCGTGGTCTCTTTTACGCCGCGATTCTAAAGATATCGTTAGTCTGTAAAAACTGACAGGTGATGTCCAGTCCCTCCACGTACACGCACACGCCAACTCTATCTTTGAAACAACTATTAAATGAACTTTATCTCCATTTCTAACAAAAGACTATTTACGGCAAGGAATTGTCTCCCACAAAGCCACATTGTTGTTTGAAAATTCACTAGTTAAGAATCCATCACCCATGTTGCGTTGGAGGTGTTTGCGCAGAAAAGCCCGAATTTGCATTTGAAAAGTGAATTTTCGTTCGGGCGCCGAGAGTTTGCTTTTCTTGGCATCGTATTTTAATTGAGTCAAAAGGGATCTCGAGTGATTGCTGGAAAATTTCACACAAAGAGGCAAACAGAATGTAAAAAACACAACGATATTTTGACGTAGAAATTCCGGACTTTATACGCCTCCCGAAGTAATTTTTCTTGTTTCTTTTGCAATTATTGTAATCGCTGGACTGATGGACGGCCTAAATGAATGAAATGTTTGTTTTTGTTCCAAGATATTACATTAGCATATTTATCATTCAAACCGACACATTAAGCTTTTAGGGTAATTCAAACCATTTTCGTTTTCTTCTAAGTACGGCTCTTCTATTTACAGTCGGCGAAAATAATGAGTTCTTTTCGGCCTATATTGATTAATGCAAGTAAATCTATAATAAAAACCTTGTCGATTTGATTACAACATTTATGTTTTTTTCTTTCATTTTGTATGTACACTTCACGTTAAGATATGCAACGGAGGAGAAAAGTTCGCTTTGTATTAACCAACTCCTTAGCACTTGCTTTCGGCTTATTTGACTTCCACTTCCTTTCAATTGCTCTGACGCCAATATCCTAATTATGTAAATGAAACCAACTAGGCCAGTAGGACAACTAATTACGGGGGGGGGGGGGGGGGGGGCGGGGTAGGCTGGGTAATGATATTTATGAAATAATTTATCAACAGTATCTCAGCTATAAGTGACGCAGCCCTCTTTTTATATATTGAATCACTTGAACAAAATCAAGTTTTTTCATTTTTTGTACTCTGATCCAGGATCAGCCTGCTTACGGTCACAATCTCAGCCTGCAGAATCGAATAACGTGAGATTCGTCTAAACACAACATATTACAAGTAAATTCGATCAGTGTACATGATCGAAAGTAAAGTTTTCATCCTACCTCGGAGTCAACGTTTTCTCAATGATTTTTAGGTCAACCTAGAATATCTCCGAAGAAACTGAGCTTTCTTTATTATAAACTAAGAATCAGTTAGTTTTTTTAAAATCTAGACAATTCTTGGAAAATGCAGTCTGTCTTATCAAATTATGTGGTGTTCACTTTATGCTTGAATCGGTGATATCAAAGTTATAACAAAATGCATCACTGTTTTTCCTTACAGTCTGCTTACGACCAGAATTTGACTTACTGCTTTTAAAAGCTGGCATGTCAGTATATGAAGCCCAAGAGCTACCAAATCACCAACAATGTAGCCATGTTTTCCCAGGTTATTGGATATCATTTTGTTCAGACCCTATTTCTTTTATTTACGACCATTTTTCGCAGAGATGTTAACTCGACTTTGGTCACCACGCTATGTACAAGTGTGAGGAATGTATCTTTAATACTAACTGGAAAAAAAAAGAAACAAAAAGTACTCATGAGGCTGGTGGTCCAAACATTAACCCACTGCTTTTAATAACAACACCCAGATCGTAAAGAATTTAATAGGGCAGTTCACCTATCAAGGTACAGTGAGTGAATTATCTTGAGCAGTCTTATTTTGGAATTTGTGGAATCTTCTGTTCGAATACTGATCTGGACAGCTGTCTAAGAAGTAGTAGTCCAGGCTTTCGGGATAGGTTTCTGTCTCCAGAGCCCTCGATTCCATTATTCAGCCGGCCTGTGTTTGAGACTCCCCTAAAGCGTTATACTGTAATCCGAACTCAGAGGACAACAATGGATTCTTTGTATTGAGATTTCCCTGGAGTTCCACTCGGTCTCACTTACTTTTTTCTTCTCATACAAACGAATCTAATACGTTTTTACGTAGAGTATAGTAACAGAGACTTTGCTTGCTCCTAAAGAAGCTTGAACCTGCCTTATATCGTCCAAAGTTTTAATGGAACAGGAAACTGCGAGACACAAATCATTTTCCCAGTTCCGAGTTGTCGTATTTCGAAAGCTATTAGGAAATCATTTAATTCGACATTAATTGTGAAACATTATCTTTATCTTGAACTATTATTTATATTTTAGGAAACAAAAACATTGGCGGTCAAGGAACCATCCACGCAATGTTTACTGTGATCAAAAATAGTTTTCATCAACCGTTTGTCTCATTTAGCTAGAGGTTATTTCTGTCCGTCCGTGTCTACTCGAAGTTGTGCAAGAAAACTCGTTCGCCGCGTTGTTTCAGAATTGCGAATTTGTCTTCGCTGTACCGTATCGCACCAAACTTGTCATAAAGTAGTTCAAAATCAGTAAAATTATTCACTACTTTTGGACAAAACATTCAAAAGGAAAAGCCGTTTTGAAGTAAGTGATATTTGATTTAGTACCTCAAATGAAAGCTCTTTGCATCCATAATCAAAAAGCTCTCATAATTGGAAATGGCTAAAGGTTATTTATACCAATTTCGTTTTGGAAGAAAAAATAGCGTATCCATGACAGAAAACGAAACGATAAAGTTAAGGACTTAACGTCGATATATCGAAATTTGTGACAAGAAATTTACTTTTTTGTGTTTTTGAGATAAACTAGCAAAAAAAAAAACATTACCCAAGCAGGAATTGTTTCCAGTTGTAGGCAGAATTGTTCTAGGCAATTCAAGATGACTTGCATAATTTTTCTGACAGCCATGTTAATTGCGTCAGTGGATATCCGGCCCTTTCTTTTTCAAATGATTTTTCTTTTACTAGCAAACAGCCATGATTGGGCAGAATGCCGAGCGCACTGAAATGTTCTGTCGAGGCGGACGCTGGTAAATAAACATTCCTGAATAATACGAGTGCATTCTGTCTTCTAAGACAAACATGTCTTGTAAGTTGCTTGATATAATCACGTCACTTCTGTCCATATTAAGTACATACTTTCGTTTTTGCATATTAAACAGTTCGAGGGAGCGAGATCGGGGCGACTGAACGTTGCGCCCTGCAAATCGCTTGATTTCTTGTTCAGTCGATTCAAGGGAATGCTGTTTGCCACATCGTAAGGTATTTATATCCACAATTATTTTTATCTATAAAACTCTTCAAACTGATGACCCCGATTTTCCTTCAAAACACAACAACCGGTGAAATATGACATCTAAACGCGACAGTGCAAAAACTCCTTTGCGATGTCGATTGCTTGAGCTCCTGGCAAGGCTCTTCAATTTGTTCTTAGCGTCAATCAGATATTACTTGCTTTCATTTAGTGCACGGCTTTTGTAAGAAAAGGCTTTACAAGACATAGACGTGTTTATAGCGACCATAGAGGCTGCCTGCTTTGACATTTAACTAATGGATCTTTGTATTGTCAGCTACAAACAAAACCTATAGCCATTGAGGCAGCCAGTACACATGCCTTTATAGACTTCATAGCAACTCGCGCAGTTTTTTTTTTCATTCGTGAGGCAGTGAAAGCAAAACTAGTTCAAAAATCCTTCATCTTTACTTGTTGACCGGGCATGCAATATCATCGAGTCGGTTTATTTTATTTCTTGACTCTTTTTGTTTGACCTCAAGTTTTTAAATCAATATATTCATATTTTCGGTTTACATTTTCAAGGAGACAGAACCATGTTTCTTTGGGAAAACACAATGCCTTACGCATGATACCTTCGATCGAAGAAGTTGCTGGAACTTCCAAAAATTTCCATAGCCTCTGTTTATTAGCTTCTCAGGCAGCGAGACGGAAAGGTGAATTACGCTAACGTCAATATGATTACTTACTTTGACAGATTGCACCCGCTACAAATGTATACATTTCCAGATGTTTTGAAGTACTTCCAGACTGCTCTGCATAACGTTGCTGAGAGCCGCTGTGAATGAAAGTCCTGGGGTCCGCTGTGCCGCATTTCTGCTACACAGAACTGTGGCTAGAAAGCGTCATTGTTTTGGCCGGGTTTTGCCTCAGCATGTGCCTGCCTGCGATGTTGCTGTTATTCATTGTTGTTGTTACTTTACTGTACGTGCGGTATTTCCAGAACCATCAGGAATTCAAGCCATGTTTGTACTACAAGAAGTCGCGCATAAGTGTCGTCATAAAAAAAGGTTGCAAGCGACTAAATGAAGACTTCAGGCCGACATTTTGGGCGAGGAATCGCCACGTTCAGACACTTTTGCCTTGGATCTGCTCATGGTGGCAGGAAGAGCTGGAATTTAATCGCGAATATTTGCAAATGGCAGACAAAGGAGTGGTCGCCTTGGACTGGCTGGCGGTGGATGACAAAACCCTGACTAAAATGAGCCCAGTTATGTTACTTATTCCTGACTTGACCGGTGCGGCTGCAGATATGGCCGCCGCCTGCCAAGAGGCTTTAGCTCGAAAATTTCGTCCAGTGGTTTTCAACCGGCGCGGCCATGGTGGAACGTCTTTATCAACATACCGTTTGCAAAGTTTTGGAGATGCGCGCGACTTGGATGAGGCTGTGCAATTCATCCGCCACATGTATCCATATTCGGAAATATTTGCCATCGGATTTTCTACAGGCTCAGGGCTTCTACTGTCGTATTTGGGAGAAACTGGTGCGGCAACACAAATTAATGCTGCAGTTTGTATCTCGCCCTGTTATGATGCCGAGGGGCTGTTTACCTCCAAAAGTGCGCCTGAGCCCTACAACTGGCTTTGGACGTTAAAACTTAAATCTATCTTGCGTCAGCACCCCTGCTTAGGAAACGTGATCAATTATAATCTCGCACTCCAAAGTTCGAACATTAAAGAACTGGATGAACGGGTTTTCGTGAAACTAAATCAGTACAATTCCTTGGAAGAGTATTGGAGATACAATGACCCAATGCGCAGCGTCACGAATATTACCATTCCTGTGCTCTGTGTGAGTGCGCTGGATGATCCCATCTGTACTAAAGATACAATCCCCTTTAGCCTTTTTAAAACCTCCTCCAATCTTTTTCTGGTAACAACAGTCAAAGGAGGTCATTGTGGATTTTTAGAGAATGGTATTCCATCCTCTTGGGCGAACAAAATCGCCTGTGATTATCTAGAAACAGTGTTTCACCAAGGGGTACCAAAACAGCCCGAAGAAAACCACATCAGTTTCTTTCCTGAATTTAATGGTACAAGAAATCGAAGTTACACAACGTAACAAGCGATACATTTGACGCTGTTATTAACCGATGTAGCCAGAGCTACGTGCACAGTTAACTCCCAAGACAGTTTTTGTGAACACGCAGAAATTAATAAAAGACTACTGCGTTTAAATAAACGGAGAGATTATAGAGTCCTGAAGGTGAATTAACTTTTAATTTATATGCCGATCGCAAGGCTGACTACTGCAGACCTCATTCTGTGGTGGCTTAGATATCTTAATTGAAATCCTAACAACAAAACTGAATAAAATCGAAAAGCGCGTTCACTCATATTCGAATGTTTCACTACTTTTTCGCCCGGCAGCCATGTTTAATTTTAGCTCGTCTTTACAGTTAGAGAGTTATTTGCATGCTATATTCATATTCAAATGGCTTCGCATAAGCCTTATTTACTTTTGACTAGAGTAATTAATAGACTTACGACGGACACTAGTGATCTCAAAGAAGTTTAACGTGACTTTAATATCAAAAGACAATTACCCCCCCCCCCCACTCACCAAACTAGCTGGCTAACTATTCATAGAAGGAGCCCCAGGATTGCATTGTAATGAAAAATGCATGCAAAAATGGAGTTTGTGGCTGCGGATTACTCTGTGTTTGCCCCGGCTCAAGAGACGAGATTCTTGACTAAATGAGAGCTTCGACAAATCTTTTGATGGATCTAATCACTGAGTAACCAACGTCCCTTTGTGCTTTCGACAAACCCTTTGCTTTAAAATATTAATTCTCCACACTTCACCATACATTTCTTACAATACTTGTTTTGATAATGTCTGGGTAAATCAGGATAATATCCTCAAGATTGTGTCAATGCTTGACAGTGGGTTGTTATTGAAAGTCGGCCTGGTATGAGATATTTATATCACCATGCTATTTGTGGAGTTTTAAAAGGGGTCAAGCTAGATTGTTTCCATTAAACGTTAACAAGTAGAAAGGCACAAAGATATCATTGCCAATGTAAAGTTGATTGAAAGTAGTAGAACTAAATTAAGTTAAAAGCTGACATTTCGAGTCTGTGCAAACCGAAGTTCACTACGAACTAATGGCATCAAAAAGGAGTACGAAGAGGATATTTAGTTAAATGTGTTGTATTTGATTTGACGATTTTTGGGTAGATAGCTATTATTTGAATCTTAGCCTCGTTTGTGGACGTTGTTCCATGGTCAAGCGCGGTGCGCCTTGAGTTGTGGGACTGATGTTGATAAGAAAGGAGGCGCCTATATGGCGAATGGTCCTTCAAAGGCCTTGAGTTTAGCAACATTTTGGTCCAATTTACTGAACGGGCCTCGAAATCTCGTTTTTAGCGATTATGTGCGCCTCCCAGTTTCGATTTTTTAAGCTGTCTCGTAGTCTCGTTTTTGGAAGGCTAAGAAAGAATCGAAGTACAATTTTGTCTGTTTGTTTTTTATATAAATGACATCTAAACGTCTTAGGTCAGATGGTAGCAAAAGATTACAAACAAGAGAGTGCTTGAGATGGCATAGAACAATGAAATAAGCTGTGAGGTTCAACGAAGAAAGTGGAACTGGTTAGGGCACAGGGGAGATGGTGAGAAGTACTCTTTAACAGCATTGAGGTGGACCACAAAAGAACGAAGGGCGAGAGAGAGACCAAAGACCACTTGAAGGACTGTGGAAAGGGAGCGAAACGACTCAGGGTGGAAGAGGCGGTGGCACGGAACAGAGATTGTTGGTCATAGAACGTGTCGGCCTTATACGCCTACTTGCGCGCGCAGACTGGATGATGATGATGAAGCCTCTTGGAACCTTAACGACTTCAGCTCGCATTTAAAACCCTTTTAAGTTTACTTCTCGCAGTTGAAGATGTCAGAATGTCTCTTGTTCGATGAGACAAACGCTGGTCTCGTCTTCTCGTGCAGTCTTGCATTTACCATTCGCCACCTCTGCAACTTGACCATGTTCTCATTTGCACTCATGCTCTTGTTGAGAATTAATTACGTAATATTTGTCGAAAATTGTGAAGTATATATGAAATAATTCATATTTGTACTGCGGTTGTAGATAAAAGTGAAGAGTGATCCTCGCAGTAAATTTTCCAATTTAAGCAATTGGAAAGAAGCCTGAAAAAAATCAGGGCTTCAACGGGATTCGAACCCATGACCTCCGCGATACCGGTGCGATGCTCTACCAACTGAGCTATGAAGCCACACATTGGGAACGAGGCCAATTTATTGAGTTCATATCTTTCCGTGCAGTGAAATGATGTGAAGTATATATGAAATAATTCATATTTATACTGCGGTTGTAGATAAAAGTGAAGAGTGATCATCGCAGTAAATTTTCCAGTTTAAGCAATTGGAAAGAAGAAGCCTGAAAAAAAATCAGGGCTTTAACGGGATTCGAACCCGTGACCTCCGCGAATACCGGTGCGATGCTCTACCAATTGAGCTGTGAAGCCACACATTGGGAGCGAGGCCAATTTATTGAATAATTAATGC
Source organism: Catalaphyllia jardinei (assembly GCA_022496165.2). Lineage (NCBI taxonomy): Eukaryota > Metazoa > Cnidaria > Anthozoa > Scleractinia > Caryophylliidae > Catalaphyllia > Catalaphyllia jardinei. The sequence goes on along the minus strand of CM042753.1, from coordinate 5,195,810 downwards.
TTAAATTAGAAAATTTACTGCAATTGTTCAACAATTGTGGTATAAATTCAAACCTCCTTGTCGTGTTTAATTTAGTAATCTAAACTGCCATAAATGGTGCAATTGTAACACATTATTTTTTTAATTTGAAATCACCTATATTATATGGCTATGTCTGACAAGGACTGAGAAATACTGACCGAGCTCACGAATTTGATTGGCTGAAATCAATATTGAAAGCGGTGTAGAATTTCCCATCTGGATCGGCTTCCAGACCAGTTACCATGATTTTGCGGTGAAAAGGTTGCAAACTAAATGCAAAAATATTGACTATTTTCTTCTAACTGTATTTATTTATGGAAGTGTCAAAAAGCTTGATGACTGAAAAAGGTATAGGGGATCAGCAAACTTTGGCAAACTGTGCTACGCGGCACAACATTCAAATGTACCCTTACTTTCTCTTCGCCGCGATTCACCACCCTAATCGACCCCGACTTTCTCTGTCCGACCTCGTAGCTCAGTCGGCAGAGTAACGGTAGATCTAATCCGGAGGTCGTGGGTTAGATTTTCACCGAGGTCAAAAGATTTTTTCTTTACATCGTGTGGTTCCCTGATTCCCTCTACTAGGGCTAACCCCCAGTGGGTTATTCATGGGTTAAATTAGCACTGAAATTTACACTTCAGAGTTAATTCTCTGTTACATCATTTGGCAGAATTAAGTTTGGCTCATCGCCGTTCTCAAGCAAAATGTCAGCGAAAATCTAATCTACAATCGATCTGTACTTACGACCTCGGTCAAGATTCTCCCTTTTAAACCTCCTGCTCGGTTGATAAGAGCAAGGTAAGATCATTAACACGTAAACATGTAATTATAAGTGTTATCATATGTTTTGTAATTGTCTTATGTCTCTGGACTGGTGATCTCCGTGAAAAAAATGGAATTATCGTAACAGATAGGGAAACTCTGAAGCCAACCAGCCAGCAAAGCCAACCAACCAACCCACCAACAACCAATCACCACGCAACCATCGAACCATTCAACCATCCAATCATTCAACCATCCAACCATCCCACCATCCCACCATCCCGCCATCCCACCATCCCGCCCATCCATCCATCCAACCATCCCGCCCATCCATCCATCCAACCATCCATCCAACCAGCCATCCAGCCATCCAGCCATCCAGCCATCCAGCCATCCAGCCA
>CM042753.1:5159518-5182270 GCA_022496165.2 Catalaphyllia jardinei | reverse complement strand
GAAACAGAATAAAACGAAACGAAATGATACAAAATCCCTCGGCAAAACGGCTTATCTTGAAACTGAGAGAAAATAAATTTCTCTACTTTTGAAATAGCGGAAACTGATATCAAAGATTTAAAGCTATCGAAGCATTTCTTTTTCATTGAGTTAATTCCCTCTCAGACCAACGCAATGGAAATTGGGTGTTTTGAATTGGAAATCAAACTGATTAGAATAAAAGCATGGTAGCTATTAAGTTAGAGCTCATGCAATATAGAACTTAGACATAACACAAGTGATGATCTTTATTATTACTTCCTTAATTACAAAAAGTACAACTCTAAAATATATCATTTGAATGTTGATACATAACTCAAGTGATAGTTTTGGAAATAGGCTTGGGGGAATAAAACAAAAGAAATTACATCCAGGCTGAGAGATAAATAATTAATTTTTTTTTGTTTTATTCCCCCAAGCCTCGGAGCCATGTTAGAATTTTAATATATCGAAAATGGCCTGTTGTAGTGTTAAGTTTTTCTCCGTTGTCATGCTGGATATACTTAGAAGTTTCCAGTAGAAACTTTTAAAAGAGCATGCTGTGTTTGATAAAACGTTTGGAAACTTAAAAAACTCGTGCCAGTCTGAAAGTATAACTACAAGATTTGAGTGCATCCTAATTAAGGTTATTTATCATGCGTACTCAAGCAATACCAGGTTAATCACATAAAAATTCACGGAGCCAGATATGGTCTAAAAGACTTCATCTGTCTTCTCGGCACAGAAAATAATAGAATGTTAGACTTTATATTTTCTATGGATTACATTTTTAATAGAAGTCGTTTTTAAACCTTTGCCTTGTTTTCGAACAAACCAGTCATTTTTGTTCACGTGATTTTTCGTTTCCATGGCAACAGTGTTTAATACCATGGCAAACATGTCTAGACTGTAATATATCAGTGACATGGCTTAAAAATAGACAGCAAAAGGTGCAAAAGTATCCCCGGCCCAAACTAACCCCCCAAATTCAAGTATTCAAGTATTTTTGGAAACATTTATTTTTTATTTATTTACCGTTTGAGGCTTAGTCAACATTATTGTGAGAAAAGCAAAGAGAAATTAGCATTTTACTTGAAAGAATCTCGCCGTTATACTTATTTTGATCCATCTACATTCATTGTTCATTTCAGAGCTTTTCTCTATTTGCATATGAAAAGACGACGTTCAGGTTTATATCTTTGCACGGAAAAACTTACCTCGATTGTTCTCTTTCTCCAAAAAAGGAAACTTCCCTGTTGTAGTTTAGCTTTATGTCGAAGTGGCGGAAAGCTTTTTTCACGAGAGCGAAAACAAGATTTAAAGGGGTAATTTCTCCTTTTTGCTCTCAGATATTAAAATTCCTGCACTGTACAAGTGTGGTTTTGCGGGCGACTGGTATTGTATGGTATCCAATGTAATAGACCAAATTGGAAGACTAAAGAAGTGCATTGAGTTAATGTGCTTCATTCTTGTTTCATTTATGGAAGTTAACAAATATCTTTTCTTACTAGATAGCCCATTGCTGATATTAAAAATATATATATATATATTTTTAATGTTAAAGTTCTTTCTTGATCAGTACTCCCTTCGTTGCATCGCACATAGTTTATCAGCTGTCAAATTTGTCGAAATCAGAATTTAACGAGAAAACGAATACAACATGGTAGCATCCTTAACCTCGCGATGTGCAAATCAACACGATATACATCTACGTTGTATGTAGGAATAACGTAGAAAACAGTTGCATCACACTATTTTCAGCGAGATTCCCCGAGTCTCCAAGAATAATTTAAGTGGCAGAAAATTACTCATTGATGAAAATGTATTTATCATGGGTTACGTAACCTTTTCTTTGGGGTGTTACATGGTATGCTGTTCTGTTGCTTCATTAGCGGTAGGCTATATATATTTGAGTTGTTCTCATTTATATTCATTCGCGTCTTGCGACCGTCCCTACGCCCTCAAAATTAAATACCCAGTGATCAGGGGTTTCTTTTACACGTAGTTTTTTGCATGTTGCTACATGCTGAATGATTGTTTTACGAGCATAGTTTAGATCATTTTGTTGAGTTGTTTTTCTTGCTGTAATTTTGTGCATTTCCGAGTTTTTCATTCTGTTTGTTGTATTATTTCCATCCATTCTGTTGATGAAGGCATAATAAAGAGGGTCGCACACGCTCGTGTTGACACACCCCAATTGAGGTTGCTTGTTACATGATAAATGTTTTATATTCGTTTGAGCGGGGTAGCGAATTAGAATATAACGAGATTGTCTGTTCGGCCCTGTATTCATGGATAACAAAAGCGTGTGTTCTTTTAAAACACAGCAATCTGCATGTACACATTTTGTCAGCAGGTACAAACAATCGGTTACATGTGGCTTTTGCGAAACGATTTATAGAATTGGACAACACCAATATTGCAAGTATTGAATTAGTGAGTGATAGATATCTTTATAAGGAAACGAAACAAAGCACGAATAGCTGAGTAACAAAAATAGTCCTTAATCTCACAGTGAAATGGTGCTTTTAAATAAAGGTGTAAACTCAAGCTGAATATTGTTTTCATGCATGCGGTTGGCAATTAATTTATACATTTGTTTTGCTAATTGTTGGTTGTAAGCAGTTTACTTTTTGCCTACTTGTTCTTTGTGATAAAAAATATAGGATATGCAGGAATGAAAATTGATTGCTAAACGAAATACTCTTTAGGCAACGTCTTCTCTCGTTTAGTATTTTTCTATGTATACAGGCTAGGTGTAAAGTACCTTTGAAAACGGTGATTAACGTTCCCGTGATGCTGCTGAATAGGGGGATTCATGCTGACGTCATTGTTTACGTTTTTGCTCATTTGCATACGGCCTTGTGTACTGAAGAAAACATGAATTGACTCTCCAGGCAGCTAATAAGCTTGGGAGACCTAATATATGGTGAACGTTTTAGCTCTTTGGGTGTAATATTCAAGGAGATATTGTCCTTCAAAAACTGCAAGAAGAAGTCTGAAAAAATCAGGACTTCAACGGCATTCGAACCTGTGACCTCCTCGAAATACCGGTGCGATGCTCTACCAACTGAGCTATGAAGCCAGACATTGGGAGCGAGGTCAGTTTATTGGGTTCGTATCTTCCCGTGAGGAGTGATTAGTGATGTGAAGTATACATGAATTATTTTTTTCTCAAGCATCTGAGCGGGCCGTATTCCTTAATCCTTGAATTTGATTGGCTAATCACGCGCACGTGACCGGTCCAGCTTTTTACGATACGGCCCATGGGCCGGATTTTTTTCCCCGCTCTACATGAATTTCGCTCCTAATAGTTAGCGGTAATCGTCAATCTTTTGCCTGTTTTACTCTTCCATCGACGAGAAGTCAACGCAAGTTTATTGCTGTTCACTTAACGAATTTCCTCGCTTTCTGCTATTCAGTTTACGGTAGAAAAGTCTGATTTCAAGTGATTTTTATGGCAACGACTGACCGAAATTGTTTTGTAGTAAAACTTTAAACTTCGCAAGAAATTTCACACCGGAAAAACAACATTCGAAACTTAACAGGTGACGTAATAATAATAATAATAATAATAAGGAATTTGTATTGCGCTAAAACTATAGCAGAATATTCAAAAGCGCTTTACATTAAGTTAATGAATAAATAATACAACTAAATTAAAATTAAACATAAGAACTATTCTAACAAATTAAAAGCATTCTTAAAAAGAAATGTTTTAAGTTGCTTTTTAAAAATGGCGAGGCTGCTACTTGTTCTTTATATTGTTAATGGGAGCGAGTTCCATAAAACAGGTGCAGCATGAACAAAGGCCCGAACGCCAAGTGTAGAGCAGTTGACTTTTGAAACGAACAGAAGAGATTTTGCAGACGAAAGAAGGGCATAATTAGCAGCTGGTTTCACGGATAAAAGATCTATAATGTAGGATGGACTTCGGTTGTGTAGTGACTTGTAAACAAAAACGAGTAATTTGAACTGATCTCTGAACGTTACTGGAAGCCAATGTAAGTTGATAAGAGCAGGTGTGATATGATCAAATTTCGCAATCTGAAGAGCCACTCTATCCGCGGCATTCTGTACTTTCTGTAAACGATCGACATAAATGCAACTAACATAGAGTAGATCAAAAATTATTTGTTCTTTAACATCTTTCCTTATCTAGTATCTGAGTTGCTCCTTCGTTGCGAAGAGTTTTTACAAATTGTTAGTAGACGGCGCGCCACCCGATTCAATGACAAAGTTGCGTAAACAAGCCCATTTGTAATCGACTGCGAAACCATGCAATTTACCGCAGGAAAAAAAATAAACATGTTATTTGCAGTCCTAGGTCGGCCCGTATGGTGAAAAACTGTGACCTCGGGCTTGAAAATGGTGCCCTAAGCCGCAGGCCGAGGGCAGCATTTTCAAGCCCGAGGTCACAGTTTTTCACCATACGGACCTCCCAGCCGGCAAATAACATATATATATATATTTCATATTTGAACTCTGGTTGTAAATGAAAGTGAAGAATGATCATCGCGGTAAATTTTCCAGTTTAAGCAATTGGAAAGAAGAAGCCTGATAAAGTACTATGACATTTCAATATTCATACCGATTTATTTGCAGCTACATCAGAAACTGAATTGCTTATGCTAATGAAGCAAACATTGTGAACAAGAATTCTCTTATAGCAGTTGTCGCTAAGCTCAGGGATTAGTTTAATGATTTGCACGAGCCAGTTTAACACTATCAAGCTATTCATTTGTTTTTCAGAGCAAGTGCCTACTGTAGAACAACAGCCCCCGACAAGATCTTCAAAGGAAATAGGTGGGAAAGCTGAGTTATCTTGTTCCATCTAGTCTTGGCACACTCTACACAAGCGCACAGTTGTACAAAGCGGTTTCACCGAGCGCTCAACGCTAAGGCTAGGTCGACCCACTGTCAGAATTCAGATATCGCATACGCCCAGCGTTGTGTGGAATATTGCACCACCTTCAGGCCTTCATCTTTATTTAGTCAATCTGCATGAAGCACTAGGGACAGGTTCCGTTAGTATTCGTCAAGCTCCTTGATTTGAAATGCCTGAATTAGACGACACGAAGCCATATTACCCGGCAATTAATCATTTCCGACAAAAGAAGAATGGCCAAGTTATGAAAGAAAGGGAAAATTTGCATTAAAAACTGACAAAGGAGACGTAAACATTCTTAGGCCACCGCGCCTCCTACTTAATTAGGTGCCAAAAACACAAAACTGCAATCGCGCGCACGCACTGCGTAATTACAACTTTGAAAGTGATTGGTTGATTTAATCTACAGCTTTGAATGTGTTTGGCTTATTGAACTGTCTGATAAAAAATTATCCAATAACAAACTGTTTGATAATAACCTGGGAATTGAATAGCTAAGCGCACGAAGTCTAAAAATAGAATGCAAATCACTGAATTCCCCGCGAGACTCGGTCAACGTAAGACCACATAAGCGTGTTCCGAGGGAAATTCAGGGAATGTGGGTGAAGTTTTCGTTTCACAAGTGTTTTAGTAACACCGGCTTTTGCCCTTAAAGAAGTCTTCAAAATCATCCACCATTCCGGTTTATTTGTCTGAGTCTTGTCTGAGTCATGACGTCACTCGCGCGCTTCGCTGTTAATTAGTGAAAAATAGGAGTTCTCTAAGCCAATGACAATCGAGGAAGTTGTAATTTTTATGATTAAGGGAGATACCGACACAAGGTAGGACAATATTTTGGAGGTGCACTGTATTTCCATCCCACGTTTTGTCGCTTTCTTCCTTTATATTTTTCCTTTTTTGTGTGAGGCCGATTAGATCATTACTAATCCGACGTATACCAGCAAGATCATGGTACCGGTGGGTACCGGTTGCTTGCTTAAACGTTTTACAATCACGGCCTTTCTGAAATTACGAACTTCCTCATTAATCGTAGTATTATGTTTAAGTACCCTATAGCATGGTAAAAGTCTTCACTTGTGTTAGGATTTGTTACTGGTTAGCAATTTCTCGCCAAATTAACAAACAGTTAGAAAGATACAAGTGAAGTATGATCCTCGCAGTAAATTTTCCAATTTAAGCAATTGGAAAGAAGAAGCCTGAAAAAAAAAAAAATCAGGGCTTCAACGGGATTCGAACCCATGCCCTCCGCGATACCGGTGCGATGCTCTACCAACTGAGCTATGAAGCCACACATTGGGAGCAAGGACAAATTATTGAGTTCATATTTTCCCGTGCAGTGAAAAACCCAGTAGTCTGCGGATTAGGGGAATGGAGACGAGGGTCAGTAAGGAACACCAAATTGTTCATGCTGAGATTACTTGATTAATTTCTCAGGAAAATCGTGAAATAGAGAGAAAAACGTCGAACGAGAAAATTTATATTTATGTAAGAGCGCGTACTTTGCTCAAAGCTGTTCTCCCCAATACTTTTGATCTTGGGTCATAGTAGTTGGATCAAAGATAAGAAACAAACAACAGACAAACAAACAAACAAACATATTTGAGCTTGCACATTTTTGATTAAGACTTGGCGACGGTTTGATATGTTACTCTACATACATATTCACAAGTAACCGTCGAAATTTTAAACAGCTATTTATATATAATAGTGGTGAGGGGTCTGGAACCTACATTAAGCAAGTATTTGCCTAATCTAGGTTTCAGACCCCTCACTATTATTATGTTTAAATAGCTGGTTTTAAAGTTTCGCAATGTGCAAGCTGTTCTCTTATTTTAATATTATGACAGTAATATCTGGTGCGGGGTTCAAGAGTAAGCAAAAAAAAAATATAATAATAATAAAAAAAATAAAATAATAATAATTAAATAAAAACCGTTGTTGAAGACTTCGCTAACCTTAGTTTACCTTTGCTTGAGGCTATTGCTCAGGTGTATTGAGTGCCTGCTGAGAGTAGCACAAAAGACGCGAGACTGGCGCTGGAAAATTATTCTGATACATTGTCTTTGTAAAACAAACACAAGATAAAGTCATTCTTTGAGTTACTTTTTGCTTTCCCTTCATTGGATTTCCGAGTTGATAATTGTGAAAGCATAACATATTGTTTTCAACAGCTTTATAAACAATTGAAAATCCTCTTTCCGTCTGGTCAAGGAGACAGACAAGTCCGGAAAGCATGTTTCCGTTAGCATGGTTTTTAATTAAACAAATGAAGATCAGAAATGCAGCAAATGTTGATAGTCCCGAAGAGAATGCACTCTGAAAGAAAGGATAAGTTAAAGGTAAGCCTTTCATAGTTGATTTAAAATCATTTTATCTACCTCACTGAAAAAAAAATTGTATTTATTCAAAGAATTAAGTTTAAGTTTCTTTTCCATTCGTTCGGAGCTCTGTTTGCGTGCGCTTGATCTGGGAAGTTTTCAGAACACACGTGAAGTTAGAGTCACCCTCAACTGGAAATTAAATCGAAAGTCTCGCTCTTATGTCATGCTCTCTAAAATTCCCGCATTCATTCACGATAGGTATTGGCCATTTCTTAATGTTATTCACGAGCAGTGGTCATTGAAAATTTGACACGAGCGATGTTTGTTTTGTCGCCCAGGGCCGGCAAATCCGATATTTTATTCGATGCCAGAGACAACCCCCTTTTTTCATTTCCGCGGGAACTGCAAAACTTAAACGAGCTACAAAATGGTGAGTTTAAAACGATTTCTATTTACGAATTTTACGAAAAATCATTTCGATTTGAAGTTCAAATTGAACTTCGGCAGTATTAAATAATTAACGAATATTGTTTATCTCTTCTGTAGCATTTTCCTTACGTATATTTCACTGTTAAACCAGTTTTGTCATTCGCACTTGTAAAAGCAAAGTTGATTTTTATAGCAGTGTAAGATAAACAGGACTGCATAAAAGTCTCGCCAGCTGTTGCTTTTCAACCATTGGAAAGCCAGCTTGCATCGTTTCAGCGTTTCTTTAGTCCGAGACGATTTTTTTGTTTACATCATTGATTTGAATTCAGAGCTCGATTTTATGTTTTTTTAAATTGATGTTTCCGAGTACGGTTTGGCATGTTTTGATTGTCTGAGCTTTCTCGTAACTGATGAAAACTTATTTCAGCGTCTCTGGTGAGCGTAATAATTTATTTTCAGTGCTGAGGAAAATAACTTCGCTTCCGTAATTCTAACACATGTTGGATTATACTGAATACTGTTATTCAGTACCAGTTACGTGTCAAGTAATCTGAAGATATGTAACAGGGATGCGAAAATAGTATTTTATCACATCATGCAATATTTTTGCATTTTATACGGCTGCCAATACTACAAATTATCAAGACCGCAAAAGTGATAGGGGTCCAAGAGCGTGTCAGTAACTTTAATAAGCATATCTCTGTAAACCGAACGTAAGTATATGGTTAAACGTTTCGCACACAAACCCTGTATCTTCCGTCAAATCGAAGGCCAACTTCTCCTCACTGAAAGCAGGTGCATATGGCTAGCGAATGTAATGCTTTTAAACCCAGAAAGATAAATCAGTCTGTCTCTTTTACGTCACCAAAAAAAATTGGCGACTGTTTGTTATTAGTATAAATCCGTGTTAATCGTCCTCAGCCCTGTGTATCCTTGTTCGTTTATTGGCTGATTATTTCTTCTTTGGTGTACCACATGAGACTGTTAAGGTGAGGTGTTGTCTTCAGTTAGAAAGTTTCACAATGCTGTAGTTTCCTCAGGGGTATAGTTCCTTTAGCAAATGTTAAGTTAGCTTATATAGCTTTAAAAAGTTTTATGATAAAGGTTCTAGCTTATGTGGTGCTTTTTTTATGATAGAAGATATTGGGGGATAATTTTAACCCGCTCTTCCTAACCGAGAGGAAGGGCCGTTCTGCGGAATATTGGCGCGAGAACGTGCCAGTGCGGAGTGAGCGCAGCGAGCAAGCTAGAATAGTAAATTGTTAAAGACTATTCCACGAAGTGGAGGTGGCTAGCGGTGGATATTTACCAAGCCGGGAAGCCACGAGGTAAATATACAACGCTAGCCACTGACACTAAGGTGAATAATTGTTTTAGTATATACTAACAGCGAGATAATGTACACAACAAAAAACTAATTTGAATGATTTCTTCAAATGTCATGGATGCAAACCTGGACCCCATTTTTTCCCGAGTTGTTCGGAGGTAAATAGCAAAGGATATTTGGAGTTTGACTAGCCAATCAGAGCGCGCCTACAACGCTATCCACTGTTTTAGTATATACTAAATTATTACGGTCTTGCATTGTCACCAAGAAAGAGCCACTCAGAACGCTCAGATTTACCTCCAGACGATCGTTCCATATAATAATCAGAGTTATTTTGCTTCAACACCGTCCCCTGGGTCGCATAACTGCACTTTCTGTTCTATTTTTTACCTTAAACTTTCTACTTGTTTAGTTTCTGGTGTTTCCTATTGTCTAAGATCCTAGACAACATTCAGTCGTTCTTGTTTTACTGATTCCGTCATTGATTTTTAATATATTTTCAATTAATACCGTCGGATTCCTGAATTGTATGGCCTCTTGTAGAGCACTAGGGATATAAACGTTGATGTGTTGTTATATTGCAATTGGTCCTTGAACGTTCATAGCTTTCTTTCAATCTGTAATTCTATGTTTTAAGCAAATCCTTAGACACTGTTTTGCTTTATCTGCAGAAGTTATGCTTAAGCACGTATGTTCACGTGCGCACTTATATTGAATATTAACCGACTTTCTTTCTCTAACAACTGTGCGCGGCTGACTAAACCGTTTATATGCTACGTGACCAAGCATAGAATGTATCTATAATGTCTGAACAGCTTGCTGTTTATATGCAATAAAGCATAATAGCCTTGAAAACATTCTTCACTTTTTCGAACATAGAAAATTCGAGTTTAAAGTTTAATTTTTATAGTTTAATTAGAAGTTTTTTAAATTTAAAAACAGACTGAGTTCTTGCCCTTGAGACTTTTTAATAACTTTGGTCGGCGTAAAGAAAAACAAGTAGGAAATAAAGAATTTTTAATAAGAGAATTTTAATTGATCTGCGGTTTGAATCCTCGTAGCGGGAAATTGACGGTTATTTTGGTCGCACTTTTTCTAGAAGACACGAAGTATCGATCATCCTTTCGCTGAGTCCCAACATCTCAGTCCGAATTCCCATGAAAGTGATGTTTTCCTTTGCCGAACTAAAACTTACATAAATTCTGAAAATTTTGTTTGACTGAGAACGTGGGAGGCCGAAATTGACTCCTGACGCAAGAGCGCCGTTTAGAAAATTCCAAATTACATCACGAACGAATAGCGTGCGTGCGTTTCTTTATTCGCTTCACTTTTTAACATTTTTATTTACGCAATAACACATTGTTGGCTTTTATGAGTCTACTGACCGCAATGACTTGATATTGGGAATGTTTTGCTCCTCTTGGAAATATATGCAAAAAAATCTTACGGGCCTTTTTATTACTAGGCCTTCAAATTCCTTTCGCGACCACGCCTACGGTTGCTAGCGTTCACTTTTGCGCGAACATAAAAAATCCAGTTGCTTGGCAGATATCTTTTCCTACTGAAACTGCGTTATTTTGCGCAAGGTTTGTCAATTTAAGAATTTTCGCGTTTAAACAGTGAACACAAAAGTAATTAAATTGTCGCTAACGACCAGTCGTCAGTCTGCACATGACAGGAGAATCACTTACAGTGGTAGCACTTTGTCAACTGGCTTTGACGTTTTCCAAGATTAGCTAAGATTCCAATATAAACAAATGCTAACAACATCCGCACATTAATGACCTTGTAACTCGTTTTCATCAGTTGGAAGATTTCCGCAAACTGCCTGGTCGTCAATCGTGGCTGAATCAAATTGCTTACAGTAAGTAGTTCTGAATAGTTTACTCTGCAGAGTTCTTAATACTTCTTGGTACTTGCTTTAATTATAATGATGCGGTTTCATTGTTCTTAGAACATGACCGAATTTTCGTTTTACACTGAGTCATACAGATCGCACCCATTAGCAATTAATTATGTATCACTTTTGTCCATACCTTTGCCTACGGGCAGGAGGTCGAAATGTACTATTTATGGAAATGGTGGAAAAGGCAATGCTATTTACATTACAAGTGTCACCATTAATCTTGAATCGGGCAATTTATTACAGGTTTACTTCAGAATTATCAGCCTTCAGTGTATCAGTGTTTTTGTCCAGCGTCAGAGAGACTTTTTTGCCACGAAAGTTAAAATCGTTTTCACCAGAATTAGATCCCAAATTTTTATATGGTTTGAAGAAAGGTCTTACCGTATTCAAAAAGGTTGATTTAGTTCAAAGCTGAAATTCCTCATCGTAAATATTCATAGGGCATAGGTAAACGTCTTGTCACCTGCGAAATATATTAAGCAAATGTTAAATTTCAAAAAAAACTTTGTCATTTGACATCAAAGTTTTGCTCGATATATTATTATACATACACTGCTGCCCGGCAAAACCAAGTTTCATTGTCTGCTACCCAATGCTATTGCCAGTAGTACAGTAATAAAAATTCTAATTTTTTTCTCTTCAACTCAGTTACCATGCCATCATCTTCTAGTTATTATTTACTGAACAGCAATAAGCTTGGCTGAGTTTTTGTTTTGACAAGTGAACAGAACTAAAACAAACAGCGAAGATTAGAAATTCAGTGAACATTGACTGATCACAGACAAGTTGGTTAGCTATATGCAACGTTAGGTGAGTGAACATGGTCGCAGCTTTGCCAGGCCTTGCTGCGAGCTGAAAGCCGAGGTGCTACGATTGATTCTTTTCCGGGACAAAATACAAAATGTTTTCCCATCAACGACGAAGCAGCTGAGCTCCTTGTGGCGCTCTCACATTTAAATTGATGTGTTATCTCTTTTCTCGCAAAGCATGTCTACCGACTTCCTTTTACACTCCCAGCTAGAAATCGATCCTACTAAAGCTTAGATTCATTACTTAGTCTAACTTCAGATTATTTTCGCTTTGTTGAGGTCAATTTGCTGAATTGGGTACCAGAAGTGACTGATTTCTTCGGCTGGCTTCAAGTTCTCGATGATGGAATAGCACTTTGTTTGAACAACTGCCAAACCTTCCGGGTTTACACTTTCAAGGATTGATTCCTAGTATTTATCAAGTTTTGAGATTTGTGGGGCGCAAACGCTCTCCACTTGTTTAGACTAAAAATGAAAAGTACTTCAATCAATTCATAGTTTCGATTCTTTCTATTCTTCGTCGAATCCCATTTTTGTGATGCTTGACTGACTGATTTTTCCGCTCTGGGTCCCGTTATAACAAAACAAAACATTTGGAATTACCTTGGCGATATACATGCGCATGCAGGTCCTGCTTACAATTTAAAATGTTTTTACATGGCTGGTGAGATCAAAGGATGGTTAATTTAGATTCTTTTGTTGAATGTTCACATTCGTAACATCCACTTCCTGATACGCAACCAGAAAATCTGACCAAAGAAGTCTGTGATTCCAGACTAATGATTGCGGTAAGACCTCCGGAAGTCCTTCTTTTACCTGCGTGCTCGTATCAAAAGCAGTTTGGACCGACCACAGGAAACAAGAAAAGCCGCGTTAGCCAGCTATATAATCTGGACGAAATACATAATTTCTAGTGATACTACCGAGGCAGCTTGAAGCGCTTTGTATACCACACAATGGTTCTGCATCTTATTCGCTTATAGCCAGCAATCCAAGAAGCTCGGTTTAGAAAACTATGCCAGCAAATATAACGCTGCTCACTAAAGATTCTAAGAGAAGAAAAGATTCTGCCAAGAGAATTGAAGAGCACTTACAAAAACGCTCCCTTCAACGTTGTTTCCTTTCATCTAGATTTCGTGATGTTTGCCTCGTGTCCACGTGACCACGACGTCAGGAAACCACCTAAACTAAGATATTAGTAGTAAAAACTAGTTAAAAGCGGTAAAAATGCCAGTAAGAGTAAAAGTTACCGTGAGAGAAAATCCTAAAGGTTTTCATTGAAAATAGATTATTTAAAATTTCGTGCGGAACAGCTCTAAAAAGATGGTTGCATAAAACACATGTCATACAAAACAAATAGTTTCAAGATAAATTTCAGGTAAAATCAAAAAAAGAAACAAACTTCGTGCCCTTACAGTAACTGCGAAACCATTTGCATGGGTCTAAACCGTCATGAGATTCTACCATAAGTAAATAAAACCCATGCTTATGGCCTTCTCCTTAGACCGTCACGTTTATCACCGCAATTCTCCAACGTGCAATTTTTTCGCATTTATTAACACTCCTGGAACTTAGCGAAAATGAAACAAATACTCTCTTTCAATATTTACTTGTTTTATCATAACTTAACGAAGTTCAATAAAGGTAATCAGGTATACATCGACAGACGACAGCTATGACTTAAAATGTTTTTGACCAAGTGTTGCCTTTGGAGGTACACGGCAAAGGTAAAGCACATTCCGTCGGTGTAATCGGCGTGGGTGCTAAAATTCGTTATTGATTATCACTATTAGGAATTGCCGCAGAATGTACTTGAACACAAGCCCAGAACATTTCAACCGGCTTCACGGAGAATTTTTTTTTTCGATATTATAATCAATTCTTACACTTGGTTTGTTTACTCTGAGTGGTACGTTTTGGAAATTGGAAAACCACGTTGAAACAGAATAGTTTCTTTTAGATACCAGCTGATACTTCTTCAAGAATACTAAATTTGACAAATTCTCAGACAAGCCCAGGTGGTAAAATTTAAAAATGGACCGCTAATTTTACTCTCGCCTATTAAAGTTACCGCCAATTTGGCGTCACCCCCCTTTGTTGGTTATCAGTGGAAAAGATAATAATAATAATAATAATAATAAAATATTAACTGAGAAGGCGTTTTCTACCTTCTAGTTTCCGGTCTCTTTTCAGTAAAACGTAGTTGGGCTAATTTGGCTGGGAAAGGAGATTAAGAGAGAAAGTTTCATTTCAGCTTGCAAAATGATATTCAGTTCCTAATCAACAATTTATTCAACGCTAACTTGACTTCACACATAATTATCCTAAATATTAACTGCGTTGATTAAAATTTAGAAAAAAAGAAAGGACTGGTTCCAGCTTTCAAAAGTCTCAGTCGTAGTTGAACGATAGTTGTTTTCGATAAAATGGTTTAAAATTCTTCCAATTTTACAAAAGGAATGGCAATGCAGAGTGACGAAGGTCTTATTTTCTTTCTGGCGCCTTGATCTAGTCGAGATTATCATATTACAAAACACAGAGATGATATAGAATACTAGACGGTAAGGCATAAAAGATGGTGAATTTTAGAATACAAGACGCTTTAATTTTTTGCTCTAGCCCATGTTCCAATATGTAATTCTGGGCTTTGCTTTTATTAGGCGTGCTTTACACCAAGAAAATTAAGAAAACCAACCAATAAAGAAAGGACGGTGTGAGCCAAAAAAAGAGAAAGTGGCATTTTCCGGAGTAAATTAAAACGTTTTAACTGCAAAGAAGCCGCATTATTTGGTTACCATGGTTTATGCTATTGTGCTAAACTCGCTATAATTAACGAAGAGCCGCTCTGTTTACTAATTAACCCGCCGCTCGGGTCCGCAGTCATAACACGTACAACAAGAAGATTGCCGAAAGAGCTAGTAGAAGAAGCCATTCGACTGGGGAGCACCTGCCCGGTAAGCATGCAAAGTTATTCAGTCATTTCTTTTAGAAATTTAGATTCTTTAGTTGAGAATGCACATGAATCAATCCATGGTGCTGACGAACACAATCTTCTTTCACATCCTTTCAAAGATTTTCTTATTTGATCTTGCACACCACGATATATAAAAACTTAACAAGCAGTGCTTTATTTGAAATCCATGGAGAACCTCCCTTCATTCATTCACTATTAAGGTGCTTCGGAATGTTAAAACGCAACTGTTTTAAGCGTGAAGCAGGTTGGCTCGCGATTAACAGTTTTCCTATTTCTGTTCTCGGATTTAGCCCATAATTACTAAATACCAATTGAAAAGAATTTTTGGGTCTTAATATGTAGCTTATTATTCAAGCTCCTTTCCCGCTTTGAACGATTGACAACTTTGTTTGAAATATCTTAGCTAACAGGTGCGAAGGGTTGAAATAAAAATATATTATTTGTTTTGTCTCAATAACATGCAAGAAGAAGACTTTTAAGTTAAAGACGATACATAAGCTTTCGAACTGGAATAGCGCAATGAAGCCGTGCGTCTACATGATAAATCATAACTTTATTAAACCTTCCCATGCAATGGGGCTTTCCAGGAACGATAAATGGCGAAAGGGGTTGCAACATTTACAATGACAAAATTGTAATATAAATTACGAAGAACAACAAGATATGTAATCAAGTAAGGACTAACGTAACCTCATAAATTTTTATGTAAAAACATTAATATCATTTTGAGAATATTGAAGCGTTTTCCTAAAAGGTTGTGTCTCAAGGTCCCAGTCTTAAAAATTGCCATCGTTCTTAGCTAAAAAGTATTTTTTTAAAGACATTACATTCTTGTAAGACACCTATCGTTATTGATGTCCGAACACTACGATTTGTTATGTTATCAAACATTACGATTTTATCATTTAGACAAATGATCTCCCAGTAGGAGGGTATTTTATCTTTCGGAAGTTTTGCAATTAGTTTTGTATCGAAAGTTCATAGTTTAAAAAGCGCCTGAAAGTAGTCTTGCTAAGACCTCATTTATCAAATCAGCGGCAAAATATTATTATTTATAGTGCAAACGCAGAGAAAACGATTGGGAAACGCTTTCTTGGCCTTCTTAAAGAATGAAAAATAACTGAATCAGATAATCGGGAAAAGTACAGAAAATTATCTAGACGTATATTATGTTTTCAAAAATTAAATCGCGTTTGATTATTTATACTTACAAATGAGTCTATATGGTCTATATTCGAGCAATAGGTACTTCGTATATCAGAAATTGCTGTAAAAACCCATCCTTCCAATCGAATAGCTTAAAATTCTTAAATTTTAAAGTTACAGACTTACTTGATTTGTGACTTGGGAAAATTTGCATAATTATCGGTCTGAAAATTTGAATATGAATGTTTGGTGGGAAGAAAATTATGTCAAATTTACCGATTTAACGTCCTGACAGGATGTTCGAAACATTAATCTTTGTCAGTCAAAATAGCCGTTCTTGGTCATGTTTTAATTTCTGGCTTTTCAAATAAATTTCATATTATTTCGTGGGATATCAGCTTGCAGAGAAAATGTGTTCTCTGCAAGGTAAATAATTTTAGTTTTGTCAGATTTGCTGGAGGCTAATCGCTGATCGTAGATAGTAAATAGAAGAAAACTGATATTACAGTTTCTAAACTCCACCCAAAATATGCCGCTAGTTCAACTTGTTTATGTCACTTGTAGATGGATAGGTTATAAAGATTTATATTTCATGAATGTCAAGCTATTAATTTTTTTGACTCAGCTTCAAACTGTTAAACAAGGTTGTCAGAATATTGAATTACAGCTCGTCAGTGTTTGATTTTCAGACATTAAGAACCTAACTAAAGTGCCTTACAGACAAAGCTGCGATTTGATTAGGTTTATTACTCGCAGTGACTGTATATGCAAATCTGGACCGATTGTTTACCATTGTTTTATATTTCCCTGTGGCGATCGTCATATGAACCAATACTGTAACAGCAGAAAATGCCGTCAGCTACAGTCTCATGCTCGCTACGCTGTTGGATTTGATGTTTTGAGTTGTCCTGTGTAGTTTTGATGAATTACTATTCTCTGACAAGTCTGCAAATACACAACTTGCTTACAGTTTGACTGTTTAAAACGTGTCGAAAAGGAAACTTGACTTTAATTTACCCAAGGAAAGGTGCATTGGTAAGTGAAGATTATCTTCTCGGACAGTGTAGATATCCGTATTTTGCCTTGAATTTTAGTAAACATCTTGTTCCTTGGTGACAACGCTAATTACTGTATACGAAACGAGGCCCAAACATGTAAAAAAAGACACAAAACAACTGAATCCGATTCGAATTGTACGAACTCTACCAATAAAGGCAAGTCAAAGTTTCCAATTTTGTGGGTAATCTTTTTAGGTCAAATTTCTTTTTTGTGCCGTTTATCGGTGTAGCACATAATTATTCCTTAATACCTGTAATTCCAAACTTTAAATCCTTTCTCACCGCTCTACGCGGTGCGATTCCAAAGTAAAAACCAGCACGACTTACAAATTAAGTAAACGACATTATTTCTTATTTTAAAGTTATATTTCCAGTTTTATAGGATTTCTGCAGTAGTAATCTCAGTAATGTTTGACGTTAATTAAGCTGCGAAGCAGTGAATTCAATGAACAAATTTTGAACTTCCCTTTCAAAATATGGGCAATGATTCGAAACTATCTATTTACGTAAAATTTGATTGCACTTGAAAGTCAAGAGAAACAGTCATAATACAAACGACGGTGTCCCAAACCGGCACCAAATTTATTTCTATCCAATAAGTTTTGAAAACGCCTTTTCTTGATTACTGCAAGAAAACTACGCGCAAAGAAAGCTTATTTTTCGTCGCAAAATTAAAATTATAAAAGGAAAATAAGAAAGAAGATTTTTAAATACACTTTTGACTGATGACAAGTGTTTTTATGTTATGGTCAAGTAAACTTGCAATAGCAGGAAGCGTACATTCCCAAACCACGGTATTTGGACTTCTGAAGCACTTTTAAGATAAATTGAATGAAATTTCATCTCTTGCCATTATGTTTACGAGGGCCGAGGAGCACATTTTCAAGACGGACACCTGGAGAGCCCTTTCTATGTATAATTAATATAGATTTTTTGGTAAACAAAAAGTAATCTAGGTCTATGGTCTTAAAATAATGGATTAGCCACAAATTAGGAAAAGTTTTAGTGCCAAAAAAATCGTGCGTTCTCATTACATGAACATTTCTAGTGAATACTTATTTATAAGAGGACTTACATTTTCCATTGTTCCTAGTTTGATGGCTCAAGAATCGATAAAATCTAAATCTCTAAAAAAAAATCAAACGATGACAAGCTGAGTGCAATAAAAACAAATCCCATGAACTGTAATTAAATCGCTAGTGCTTTTAGTCGTGAACCACAGGCGAAACCATTGTAAATGGAACTGTTGTTCAAACGCACACCCTGATTTGAAAGATGCGAAAATACTTAATAACCCAAATTGCTTGGATTACCGGTAGGCAAATCCTAACATGGCAGAAAATACACGTCAAGAGAATCCGAAAATGGAGACTGATAGTTTGTTTGTGTTTTGCGTTTTGGTTTAACGCTTGGTCGCAAACCACCGCTTTTTTAACACATTATGTTAACTTGTCTACCATAAAATATATTTTCTTTAAATTTCAAAATCGTATCGAGAAAAGAAAAGAAAAATCAACCTTTTGAAATTGTTAGAGTTCTGTAACTCTGAATAAGGGATGGACAAAATTTCCAGAAAAATCGAAATTGTCCGTGCTTAAGGTGAGGCGACGGCTTTGATTCGGGCGCGATTGCAATCTTATCAGTCTTTTGCATGCAAATCCGCTGTCAACTGAACGCTTCAAAAAAATCCGCTGTCAACTGGCTTAACGCTTCCAATGGTGTTAGTTGTTCGACGAAAACAAGTCACTTGCAATTTTTTAGCCGTCGAATCAGATAAAGCTGAATGGGATACATTCACATTCTAGGATTTCCTTAATTACGGCATACTGTAGAATACTGTGAAGATTGCTTAGCCCTTTTCACTGAATTTGGGGTGTAAAGCACCAATCCACCCCTGAATGAAATTAGCGTTTTCTTTGTCCTTCAAATGATCAAGGTTTCAAGTGGCTGATAACATATTGAATTTGAGCACTTTAAAATAAAATCAACCCATCTCTGATTTCAAACCGCAAGTTATGAAAATAAATAACATATTTTGTCTCAGATTTAATCTGTTTGCATTATTCAAAGTTCAATCTTTAATGTCAAACTCTTCTCTCGCATTCTGAATTGTTCGCCTTCAAACCGCTATTCAAACAGCTCTAACTCATTTTTGAAGCAAATTTTATTCCTCAGTAATAAAAATTTTTTTAGCAAATATTTAGCTCAGGAAGACTAGTTTGGGTGACATCTTAGACTCATTCATGTCGACATAAAATATTCACTGATATTATTTGAATTGAAATAAACTAATTGCTTCTGAATAACTGAATAACTTTATTTCTGGAGCTTTTCATGATATTAGCACGAAAGGGCACGGTGTTTTTGGTAAACTTAAACGGTTCTCTATTCAGGTGAGAATCTCCTTTCTTCCTTGCTTAATTTTGAAATCGCCGTTCGGAAGCTAAACTAAAGTACTAAAGTACTTTTCGGATTTCTAAGACATGTATTCTAAGACATTCTTGCATGTAACTTCATTTGTTAAAATTCATCTCCATACTGGTGTTTCGCATGTTTTGCGACAGCTTTGTTAATTTCACGAAAATGACATTCCAGAGAATTCCCTTTTACATGTTAAGAGGAACATCATATACTGGTCTCTATTTTTATTCTCTTTAAGCGCGGATAACACTAAAACTAATTGAATTCGTTTCGGCATCTGAGTTTAATTCAGTATCACTTGAGAGTTTTGACGAGCAGTTAGCAGGAATGTGAATTTGCAGTTCAAATAATTGGTCCAATAACTATTAAGGTTTTTTAGTTTTGAAATATGATAAAAAACGTGGAGGTGCACGTTTTGGTTGCAGTTAACACTTAAACTTATGCCAGTTTTTGTCTGAACGAGTGCGAAAAATAGGACGATTCCTGTACAGTATTTTCAACGATATTTTACAAGAAGACTGGCCTCATCAACCTCTTTTTAGCTAACAAGCAGAGCCAGACTCGAGTAAAACGTTTGTAGGTCATCTAATCACATCTTTTTCGAACTTTCCCTTAAATTTTTGGTAGAATAATTATTTGGCTATTTTGGAAAATATAAAAGCGTTAATGTGTATAAAAATGTGTTTTTCATCGCGGTGGCCACTTGTATTTACAATGCATTATAGCTCGAAAGCAGAGCAAATCCTCGGGTAGTGCCATTCAGAACAACATTTCGTATGGGCGAAGAAATCTTTCCTTTCAGGCGAACTTGTCTTAGTTGCAACCTTTGACAATTTACTGCAACTTTTTTTTTATTGTTTTATGAAGTTATTATTTCAAGGTTTCTGTCATTAATCAAAACAGTTTGCGACATCTTGATCTGCGAAAAATGCAGGGCATACTGAAAACGAAATATACTCTTCTTTTAAATTTAAGAGTACGGTTAAGGCTAGTTTGCTCAGATGCCTTCGATTTATATCTTATCTTCGATATATATTATTTTTCAGGCAGCGTCTAATATTACTTGAAATTGTCATTAACGAAAATTATTTTATATCACGGTGTTTCTCGTGGAACCACGATCATAATTCGCTTCATGTTTACTTTCTATGTGAACATTGAAAACTAATTATTTTCAAACAATTGTTTTGGAAAAGCTGTGTTGATGCTGTGTAAAACAATTGATTACATTGTTCAGTGCACTGAATCTAAGGTCTCTTCCACACGTATCCGGATATTTTTTCATCTTCCGTCCACACGCTTGCAACGAATTCGGCAGCAAATCCGGATATTTTTGAATCCGTGCTCCAGAATGGGGGAAAAAAACACTGATAAAAATTGCAATATGGACGGCGAATCCGGATATCTTCTAAACTGATGACGTAACAAAATCGTCTGCAGTCTCTTACCGAGCAATAAACCAATATGGCAGCAAAACGTGTAGGCCGAGTCTAAAGTGAATTCGGATCTCATAGGACGTGTGTGAACAGGCGAATTCGAATTTGAATACGTTACTTGTGGACGGGGAAATTTTTGAATCTGGAAAGAAAAAGTTGCGGATTCAAAAATATCCAGATACGTGTGGACGGGGCCTTAGATTCATTGCGCTGAACCCAGCATCAACTCAGCTTGGAGGGGGACAGGGCCTTATACCGCCTGTAGGTAATGATGACTTGTCATCACAAAATTGGCATAGCCATTAAAACCATCTGATTTTAATAGGAGAATATATAGTATTTTAGAATTGCTATTTAGAAGAATGAGAAATGTTCCTATTATCGAAATAGTTGGAACGGTTACAAACAGCAGCAACACCAACAACAACAATAATAATAAACGTGAACTCCAAGAACTTTCGAAGGATTTCGCGACCCCAGACGAGCCCTGTGCGATTTTCAGCTGTCTCGATGATGCAAATGATTTCTTTCTTCGATTCATAAATGAATTATTTTGCCGATGTGCAGTACCATTTTTTGATTTACTGAAAGCTATCCCCAACCTCGTAGTTGTTAATCATCAGACATGCAATATTCACAATGCATTCCTATCATTTATCAAGAACGGTCTTACAAACTAAAAGCAAAATGTTCTTTTGCTGGGTTTCCGGCCTTGCAGTCATTTTGGAATTGGTGCATTACACGACAGCGTCGCGGATATAAAGAAATCCACAAATTGGCAGATCGTTCTAAGCACGGCGCATTTAATAGTTTTAATTATGCATCGACAGCTGGAGGCTGGGGTGCCCGTATGGCTTTCAAAGATAGTAAACCATCTTTTAAAGGTGCTAAGCAACGAAAGCGTAAGGTGATTAATGAGTTAAATCATCTCAAAGATGCTTGTTATTTTTGATTCTATTTTGCTAGAAAGGATCTTTATATCTGACCTCCGTTCGAGACAATTTACCAAACACGGTATATTTAGTAACTCTAAAAAAAACACTAGATAAGCAAGCGAATCGTTGTGCCAGATGTTGCAGTCTCTCTTTTGTTCATCTAATTTTAAAATCATCTAGAACCAAGACGGTCCTTTGAAGCTTCTGCTGGAATATCTAATCACTCATCACTGGGCTTCTACTTTTCAGATATCAAACGTGCGATAAGTGATGCCAAACATATGGTAGGCGTAATTTATCGCATCTCAGCAAAGGTGCTCACTTCCCACCGAATTTTAGGGAAAAGGCACGAGTTTACAAGCACGAGGTGACGATTTTCGGTATTAAATTACTAAAATTACAGTAAAATACGATAAGAATTATAGATAGATAGATGGATGGAACTCTTTATTTAAATACGGCATTTTATCAAATTAAAATATACAGCAATATTAAAATTTGGTTTACATAAAATCCGTAAGCAATATAAGTTACGTATTTACTATTAAAAAGCTTAATTTCTAGAACTAGTTTTGCTGGTGCTGATAGTAATGGTCTAGCTTACTCATAAACCTTTTTAGCGAAGTTTCTTCCTTTAGAATGTTTGGCAAATAATTCCAGATTTTTGCTCCGGTAAATGCAAAACTGTTTCTGTAAAAATCTGTGCGACTTTTGGGGAGTGCAAGATTCATTCTGGAAGATCGCAGTCCATAATCACGAAAAGAGGCGCTATGAGTAAACATTTCAGACAGGTACGGGGGAGTGAGACCATTCAGTATTTTAAACATCAAAATGGCTTTCTGGCGTGTTCTCATTGTTTCTAACGTCATCCAGCCTAATTCACAAAGAATATCACTAGCTAGATCTTTGTAAATAAGAAGCACCCGTTATTATTCGCGCTGCACGGTTCTGGAGCTTTTGAAAATTAACAATTTGTGTTTCACTTATACTATCCCAAACAATGCAACAATATGTAAAGTAGGGCTCAATTATTGACCTGTAAATGTCAATTAGGTTTTCTGTTTTTAAAAAAGGTTTAAGCCTT
>CM042753.1:5149518-5154518 GCA_022496165.2 Catalaphyllia jardinei | reverse complement strand
GTCGAGATAAAGACAATTAAAAAGCACTTTGTTTCAGCCTAGCTGTCCTCACATCGGTTACCAAGTAAATACAAGCACGCATATGATTCAACATCTAATGGTCACAAAGAGAATGGCATCTTGACGGTCACGCACAAAGAGGACGCATTGTTGATAGAAGATTATAACGTTTCCAGCATCAAGATGTCTTAAAACTAAGCATAGGGTTTCACTATAATTTTACACCTTGCGACAAGCAGTTCAAACGGATATATATGAATTCATGTGGATGTCTATTTTGCTGGCATTTTATTTTGAACTCAAACTAAAAGTTCTATTAACGTACAATTATCTAACTATACTTAATAAATAGCTTGAATCTTTGGGCAGAAGTGAACAGTATTTTCACTTCCACTCATAGATTCTCAAGCAAGCTTTTCAACATTTGTGAATTCTTAGCTTGTTCCAAAAGTACGAGTAGCTTTTAAAATGAAATGGCTTTTTGTATAAGTATGATTAACCATTAAAATGCTGTATTACGAGTCTCCAGCCGGCATAAATCGAACGGAAGTTCAAACTGCATGGCCTAGAGCCGTTCGTGCGCTCTATGTAGGCCAAACCTGGAGTTCACTGAGTTGATTATTACGCCAGCTAGGCAGCTTTATTTTTCTTCTCTTCTTCTCCGCAAATAAAAATTACCAAATGACTCAGTGTGTATCAATATCTATTGAACATTGAGCGGGGTTTTTTCTCTCCCCGGCCTTTGTTTCTTAGTCAGCATCGCCTTCAAAGTTTGAGACAACACCTCCAATTGTAAAGATCTAAATTTCAAACTTCGTTCGCATGACTCCTTTACATCTAGACGCTTAATTGATTTCATGTTTTTATTATTATCTTGCCACCGGAGGCGGACTTCAATTATTTGAGAAAGTCTATTTCCTTCAAATGTCAAAATAAATTCACTCTCAGGAGTCATTTTGTTACACCATATAGACACCTGCCTAAAATGCGTCTTATCGGAAACTAATACTTATATTTTCAGCTTTTTTCTGCATTAGCAAACAGTTGAGCGTTAAATCATAATATACAGATGTAATAGAAATCTATTTCGCCTTTTAAAGTGTAATTTATTCAAAAGCTTTTATTAATTCTTCTTAGTAATCGAAATTAGCCGCGAAAACCTCATAACATTATCTTTCCTTGTAGTTTTTTAAGATATTTTTTCCTATCTCTCACTCTCTACCAGTAGGCAATCGATATTTTAATTTAGGCATCTTAACTGATAAGTCACCAATAAGCCAGGGCGAACGGCCTCTCTTTTTCCAATAAGTTTATAAATCACATAATAATAAATATACGATTTAATTCACAATCCTGGCCTGACGTAAGGCAATATGTGAAATTTGAATCATTACGTACAGTTTTTAGAAGAAAGGTATTATTTATGAGAGATAACATATTTTTGAAAAACTCTCTTACTTCTGAAGCAAGTTAAAGTAAACATAATAGTTGGTGAAGTATTTATTTACACTGAGTGACCAGACCTGTTCCTCGGCTGCCACGGCGCTAGCTAAAACGAGAGAAAGAGAAAAGCTTACCAAATTTACATATTACACATTCAAAACGTTGCCAGAGAAGTTTTATAAGGTTCAAACTCCAGCGAAACGTTGTGAACTTATATAAACTTTTAGAGAACGCAGCTAAAGAAGTTAGAAAAGACGGTTTTGCAGGTCATACGGTCTGTTTTTGAAGCTGGTATATAAATTACGATATTGAATCAGAACGTTACAAGCTCAATATAAATAACATAAATAGATGTTCCGCAAAAACCTTCAAGAAGTTAAAAAATGGCCATCTGAGCTGCCCTACAACTTTCAAGAATCACCTTTATTTTTTTAAAAACAAATAAAAGATAGCCGCAGGTCTGGCAATGTTTTTGCTCCCCGTTATGAACAGACCTATACATCTATATAGTTAGTTCTGGTTTCCTTGCATTCTTTTTCTATTGCCCGAATATATTACCGTAAGTGAAGACATTCCTTGTACGAGTAAATAAACCCTAGAGCGGCGAATTATCGTTATCTTTGAACTCTTCACGGTTAGTTATTAAGTAGATGACTGTGAAGTTCAGTTTGCCGGCTTCTTTGTTATCGTATATATGAAGCAGTAGGCATGAGCAACTCTTCATGGATTTCTGACCGACACATAAATTGTTTCACCTGTTTTGTTGACCGCGTGGATGGCCAACGCTTTTAAAAAGCCAGACTTTTCGACCAATTATTCTCTAGACATTTCCTTTTTACGCTTATGACATTAAAACGTGTTGCAGTTCGCTATTTAATGCATAATGAGGTTTTCAAACTAATTGTCAGTTTTTGGGCGGAAGCCCTAATGTGCTAATGACATACTTTGAGGCTCTTTTTGTGTATTACCGCAAATTTGCAACGAAGACCTGACAATAATATGTTAATTCTGCGACCGACTAACTAGTTTTAAATTACTTACACCACAGTGCCAAAACACTGTCGCGCTTTCCTCATTCTTAATTTCTTGTCGATTTGGGGATATTGTCTTCAATTTGGGCAGCGAGCTTTGGCAGACCTGACTCAGGCAGTAATCAACCTGAAATTCAGGCTACCATATCTTCCCCACTGATATTGACGAGGCCACGGATTAAGGATTTGTGGAGAATCTGCAAACCCTGAAGTCAAAACGAAAGCACACTTAAAGGTTGGTCACTGCAACAAGAAAGTTCATTTACAATTTTTTTTTTTCTATAAACAAGTCTTTTGTTTGATAGACGGTATAACTCTACCATTTCTCACACGTACTTTGAAAGTTTGTCGTTAAACCATCACATTTTATTCGTGGGACAATACTGCCTCGTTATGTTTCGCGCAGAATCAGTACTCTAGAGATTTTTAAGAGTGTTTCTGTTACTACATTATTGTTTACGGTTTTATTGCAGCCTTCGTATCTCCAGCAAGCAGAACTGGAACTTATTTGTTTACCGTTAGTACTTGAATTTCCTAGAATAATTGCTTCCGTGATCAGGGCTGATTTGTCTTCATTTTTACCGTTCGTAAATACACATAGTTAATATGTTATCGAATCTTGCATGCAATTTCAAATTACGACGACATTCGTTTGTCGCACCTCATCAATCGGCCGCACAATAACTTGGTAGCATCCTCCTCTTGCTCCACTGACTACTAAACAATAGTTTAAGTTGAATTTCGCTGTTTGACGCGATTTTGTTTTCGCTAGAGTTCATTTTTAATATACCTCCTGTGGTAGCTTGAATGATAGCGGTTGAATTCGGTAATCGTTTTGATGGATGGCTTTCGGCATTTCTGCAATAACACCCACGCAGTGTTTGGAACAGTCTGTTTTGCTTTCCGCATTGAAATGTTATTCTGTATTCCAGTTTATCATCAAGGATCCTGTCAAGTAATTCAAATTATGTCCGCCAATGATACAAATCTCCCGCCGTTTTCGTGGTGATTACGCAGAATAAACGTTCTGTAGTGATGTTTTAAAACTCTCCCGAAGAGAGCCCGGGCTTTTTGAAACATTATTTGCATATCTCAAGTAGTGCTCTAAAGACATCTTCTGTGATTATTTGAAACTCTGTCCCATTCTGCGGTGTTTGGAGTTCCTTTGAGCTTCGAAGTGCTCATTGTTCAATCGCATGATGAAACACGCGCCCGGATATTGTGTACAAAACAACGTTATAGATGCATGCAAGTGCCTTGAACAATGACAGGTCATATCGAATTGTTCCCAAATAAATTTAGGAAAGCTCACCAAATTTGAGGTCCATCACTTCAACGCCTTTAAAGTTACAATGATCGCCTGTACTGAATAATATTAAAATCAAATTCAGCTTCATAAACTACCACAGGAAGATTTATCTAGTATTATTTCCTTTACTTTATTAATAGGATGAGCTGTGGGGTCACATTTCTTTGCTACGATTACTCCGAGAACTTTTATTTACAGGAAAATGGTGTATAATTTTTACTTTGAGCACTACAAATGGATTCCCTGCTTTTAATGCAAATAAAGCGCGATTTAAGGTTCTTTAACCAATTGTTATATCATCTTGATAATAATCAGTGTAATGCTAGGTAATGAGCTTAAGGAATAATTGTGCAGTTGTATTAAACTTCATTACTGTGGCCCTGATTTATGTGATGTTTATCAGTTGAGAATGATTTATGGAAGCTTTTAACTTACTGATAATAGCAAACCCAGACTTTAATGGCTTTCATGTTGGATTTTGAGTGAGTTACTCGTGAAATGACAGGGATTTATTAAAAGTTGCCAGGAGCCAAAGATGGAAATGCACCTCAACAAGATCGCCTCATTTTGTTTTCAGGTGGGCTTTGCAATTATATCATTTGACGGATATGAAAACTCCCCCAGCTAATTGCTTTCTTTATTCATTTCGAGAGCACGACAGTATATTTCACAAAACAAGGAAAATTTCCTGTGTTTCACATTTCAGGAACTCCCACTGACAGTGTTCCTGCAATGAAAACAATTTTTTGACGTTTAAGTGAAAAAAAGCCAGGAAAATAATTATTAATGCTTGCAAAGCAAATTAACTTCATAAAGAAGCGTTCTAACTCTAAATATTGTTTTAGATTTGCATGTCAACACTTGAATTTGGAGACTTCTCGCGACCAAGCAGATTTTAAACCAGTACGCATCTTCTTCAGTGGTATTTACAATGCCTGGTGTCCCTGGAGGGCTTGTCTTCTGCCTTCTGGTCTGCAGTTATGTTTGGCTCGTCAATAGCAAAACTCGTCAGATTGATTCAAGTCATCATTCCAGAATTATCCACCAAGTAAGGGAAATTAGGTCACATCGAGATACTCGTCAAGTCCGTCCAAACCATGAGTCAGATCCATACGAGACAAAATGTAATTACAGCATCGCTTTGCTAGACTTTCCACCTTACATTATGAACTCAAGCCTTGAAAAGGGCTTTATGTATGACAAAATAAAGTGGTTTG
>CM042753.1:5137018-5144518 GCA_022496165.2 Catalaphyllia jardinei | reverse complement strand
TCTTTTTCAATCTAATTTTAGCGCGTGGTCAAGCTAGCTGCAAGGTTATTTTAGGAAAGACACCTGATTGACCAATTTAAATGACGAAATAACATTGAGGTTTAATTTTAACAGTTAATCAATTACGCAAAAAACTTTTCGTCGGGATTTTCGAAGCGCATTTCGTAAGGTCACAGGAAGAGTAATTGTAACTTTCTGGCGCTTTGAAAGAGCTTTCCAAAGAGATTTTTTTCTGTTAAGGCCGTTCAGTACTTTTCGAGAAACGACTTTAGAGCGTGTTATGAATGCAATTCTTGCCAGCAGCTGGAGCGCCTAATGTGAACCAGTCATGCAGAGAAATGACTAGACTAATTTCCGACGTAAAAATCACGATAAACACATAGAAGATAATTTTCCTGACCAGCAGTTTCAAAAGGCTTTCCAGATAGGTCTCTCTTAGGGTCTTAGTTCGTTCCAGAGAAGCACTTTTTTCGGCGCGGACATCCCTGAAACTCTGGTAAATATTACAAAGCAATTTCGAAATTAAATATGAAACATTTGCACCGGGATTTTCGGACCGAAAGTTCTAACAAACGGGAAACAAGTATTGAGCTGTCCTGCTCTTTGAATAACCTTTCCAAAGAGATGTTTTTCGATTTAATCCGTTCAGTATTTTTCGAGAAACGACTTTCGTGCGTGTTTATTAGAATGCAATTTTAGTCAGCAGTAAATATTACACAGCACTTCCGATATTAAATAAAGATTTGCACCGTTTTTTTGGAGCGAAAGTTCAAACAAACGTGAAACAAATATTTTAGCTGTCGTGCGCTTTAAAATACCTTTCGAAAGAGATGCTTTTCCCTTCAATCCTTTCGGCACTTTCCGAAAAACGACTTTCAAGCAGGTTAGAAATTCGAGTCTTGGCACTTTGTGTTAATCATTCGTTATTCATACTGATTTTTTTTCTCTTAGCCTGCTAAATTTTCAATTTCTTATTTGGCAGCGACAGCGAGACACGAAGCTTAAAATAGATTGAAAAAGATTATCATAGGGCACGGGGATGTGTTCTCTCACCTCATTTTCTCTTGTAAGCACTATAACTTGATCCTGCTTTGATAAAACGTACACATTTCAGCAATCGGAGTGTAAAAATTCAGCATAATTTCGTTTTTACTTTGTAGATGGGTGTCTCTGTAATGAATACCGAAACGCAAACAGTTGCAAAGGAGTTAAATGCAGATGTTATCAGTAAGTAGCAAATGTGATGTTCTTTTGCTCTTTCGCACACTTGCAGTATTATTTATGTAGATGTGCTGATCAAAAGCTTTCTAAGCTAACTGTTCAAGTTATCCTGCAAATACGAAAGTACTGCGCAAAAGCTTCAGGCCTTAGCTCGCAATTTGAATAGTCACACCATGGTTTCGCAGTGTACGGCATAATGGAAAGAACCATTTGAAAATACTGCTCGATAATTTAGATTTGAATGGCTGTACTATAAGGTTCCGTTCATTAGAATTTAGAACAGCGTTCAGTGCACTGGAGGTTTAAGTTTAAAATGTGCTTGACCTCCAGCTACCCTTTCTTCAATTTCCCCATCCTTGGGACCGATCACTCCCCCTTCCCCCTAAAAGACGAAGTTTTCAAAATTTACTACCAGGCACATTCTATCTGTTCTCATTAGAGTCATCGATATTTCCTCTATCGATGATCTACATGCACACTTGATCGATCATATACACAGGATGAGCTTGTGGAAAGAAAAAGGGAACTAGCAGAATGCGGGCCAATGTTGAACTAATTATTAGTGGATTTAGTCGGCGTTGCTAAAACAACTGCAGATCAGCAACTTATACCTGCACGCATAGAGTTGACCTCATTGCACTTTTCCTCCTTGGACAGAATTGTGCATGAAAAAATGACTATGACCATGACTATATACATGATTATAATACACTTCTAAGGTGCAGCTAGAAGCTAGTTAAGGACAATTAGTATATACACACTCAGTGATCTCGGTGTTTTAAACAATCTGATTGGTTCGCTATCTCTGGCTAAATGAGCATTATTCACTCCCTACAGAGTGAATAATGCGTAAGCCAAACAAAAACATGAATTGAGAGGTCAATTAAATCGATTTTTAATGGTTTGCTTCTGAAAATGTTGTTGAGAGCACTTCCTGTGTATATACTAAAACAATTATTCTTCCCAATCTCGATGAATAGTGGCAGAATATTTACCTCGCCGCTGCCACTTTGACCTCGATTTCAAAGAATAATTGTCAATTATTATTCATTAAAATATTCCCCTGTCTCTGATTGGTTAAAACCACACGCATAATTCACCATAACCAGCTGCTGTTGACAAAATATTGAACCAATGACGTCAAAAGTGCAGCCCGCTGCAGATTATTGAACCGTTGACCGAGAAACCTAGGGAAAGGGTTTTGTTAGTTTTGGTGATCGAAAAAACAAACAACGAAATGGCGAACCACTTTTAAGAACGGGGAAGTATTTTGAATGAATAATAAAGCAATTATTGAATTCGGCTTTCGTAGGATATGAAGAATTCTGCAGATCACGGAGGGTGTCGGCCTCTGTGGATAACGCCCTCCTTGATCTACAGAATTCTTCATATCCTACTCAGCCTCATTCAATAATTGCTAATTATAATACAGTGATAGGATTTGACTCAATCACCTGGGGCCACCTTATTCCACCTGGCTCAGAAAATGCCCTTATAATTATTGATAACTACTCTAAATCCACAGAATTTAACAACCTCGAAGAAATGCAAAAGAATCTTAGCCAAGGAATCGTTGGAGGAGTACTTGTGGACCGGAACACGGCATTTCACTTCCTGGATAAGTCTGGCTTGAAAAGAAACAGACAAATCCGACTAATTCGTAACATCGAGTATCCATTGGAGTATTACCTGGCGCATGTGAAAAATAATGGAGTGCCTCCAACCCAGTCAATGTCGTCAAATGACACGGACGACTTTGACACGGACCTTATAGAAAGAAAAACGGAACTAGCAGAATGCGGGCCAATGTTGAAAGAATTATCAGTGGATTTGGTCAGCGTCGCCAAAACAACTGCAGGAGAGCAACTTATACCTGCAGAACTGCAGGTAAATCTTTGTTGTGTTTTCCTCCCCAAGACTGTTCGAATCAAAATCCGCAAAATTTAGTAAGCCCTAGCCGGTATGGAAGGGTTCTCAAATGTTCACCTTTTTTTACAATGAGGACTTTGATAGATGATGTTAGCCTCTTTCTCCATTTTCGTTTCTCACGTCTCCCTTGACGTACTGGGACCCTGGAAACAAGGTTGTAAGGAAGGTAAGCCCAAGCACTGCTATCGGTACGTGACGTCTGATGATCGTGAATTGTGAAATCATTGGATTGAACAATAGACTCTGGGTTTTGAAAATTAATATTTGTGTCGTTTTTAATTTTTTTTTGTTAGCTACATGGCTTTCTTTAAGTATTGACAGTTGTGTCCAAACCAACAGAGAATATTTAACTAGTAATTTTGGTATAATGAACAAGCACATTGATCTCACTAGAGGAGTCAATGCATTTTAAAAAGAATGCTTACGTCTTTTTTTTTTTTACTTCTTTAGACCGCAGACTTGTCAGATGAAATGGAAGGAATGTTTTCCACTGGCTCAGAGATGACCAAATTTATTCTGTTCGGTCTTTTTGGGATATTAGGCCTCCTGATAGTTCTCGGTATAGCATGGGAGGTCTTTACCAAGTGCACTGCAAAGGTTGTTAAAAGAAGAAAAGGTAACTAATTAACAATTGATTTATGCTTTAGTGAGCATCATGGAGTTACGATGAACACAGGAATTTTCGAGAGCCCGTGTGCGCTTCGAGCAACTCTAGCTACTCCAGTACTCTCCAACCTTCCAAGTGTATGATAACTTGATGAAACAAAGCTTACATGTATCAACATTGCCAGGGAAAATGGCGAAGGTTAGCTTTGGTTAAGGCAAGAGCGCGGTTAAGCATACCAAGTCAAGCATACTAATAATGCGGCCATGCTAGCTATGTTCTAAACGCGTTTGATTACTATAGAGCGAATACGTTTGGCGATACGTGGGTATTAGAAAGCGTCCTGTTTCTTTACTTTGATTTGGTTAGTTAGTTTTAAAATCTCACAGCAATACATCATAACTTACTTTCTTACTTCCTGCCAATCTCAATGGTGCTCCAATTTCTTTTACATCCTGTAGAGTTCCTGTCTAGCTCTACTTAATCTCTGCTTTATGTCCCTCGTCGCCCCGCCTACTTCATTCTACAGTGTTCCTCAGTCCTCACAATGAACAAATTAAGTTAAGGTCTCATCGGAGGATGGAAGTAGAAACCCTATTTGAGAGTAATTATGTTCTTTTATTTTCAGATCTACACCAGCGTCATGACGAATCCGAGATGGGTAACTTAATTCCCCTAAACAGGAAATTGTCCATGATGCAAAATTTTCTGGATTTAGAGGAAAGACTCAAAGACTTAACAAGTGATTTACAAAAGTTGAAAGATGAATTTTCCAGTACTATCGTGAACATGGACACAGCGAAAACGCAACGTCAGTTAAATAACGAAGTTCCCAACAAGAAAAGTTCATTCTTTAGCTTGTTGAATAGGAAAAGTAATAATACTGAAACTGTACTTTAGCATTTCCAATATTTGGCCATCAGTCTAAGTCCATATTCCCTTTACTGTGGGCTAAAATTTGACTAACGGCATATTCCATTATTTTTTGCGTAATAGAGAAGGTACTAAATCTGCTGTACTCAAACTGGGCAGATATCGCTCTAATATCTATCTTAACGTTTTTAGCTTGAAAACCGTTTACAGCGATGACATCCATCACCTCGTCTTCTCCGAACTGAAGTTAACCGCTTCCGTGTAAGACGCAGTTTCTAATATCCTCTCAGAGAAACCTTGTTTCTAAAAATGGAAAATGTGTAGCCACGAAATGTCATAAGTTCTATAGAAACTTGTTGTCACTGACTCTTGTTGTTTCGGAACAGACGTTTCGGCTAATGCTTAAGCCTTCATCAGTGATATGAAAACGAAGTTCGTTATCATACGCTATTTAAAGTAAACGTAACGCGAAGCTTGCGCGCGTGACCATGTAATTCATGCTCGCGTGATACCTTTGTAGGCTTCTGGAAGCACGATGTGATCGTTACCAACATTCGGGTCCAAAATAGAGTGCCAGGCTTCAAGGAAAAGTCGCTCGTGGTAATTTGATTCGAAACCAACGACCTTGACATTTGCAAAGTTCATGTTATGGTTGAATTGGTGGACATGGCTTGCAACTTTAGAGTTCTGGTCAAAACTTGCCACTGCCTTTTTGTCCTCTGAAATTCGGGTATTTAATTATCTTTCTGTTTGGCCATAGTACATAAAATTACACTGTGTGCAACTGATTTTGTACACTATGCCTGATTTCTGGCGGTCAGAATCGTCTCGCTCTTTGGGGCGCGGAAAAAGGCTGTTAATCGTTCGATACGGTTTGTAGGCTACTTTGACCATTTGTTGTGTCAAAATGCGACCTATTTTCTCCGAAACGCCCTGTACATACGGCAGCACTACAAAGCCATTGAAGTTGTTCTCGGCGGGTTGTTTGGTTAACACCCTCTCGCAATTTCGAATAAAAGACATGGGGTAATTGTTATCTCGCAGAACGGCCTTGACTCGTTGTGTTTCTTCTCGTCTTCATTTATTCGTTGACACAATGTCGTTTGCTCTTTTCCGCAAAGTGTTGACCACGGATCTTTTGGGGCACAAAGGGTGACCGTTATCTCCATTTTTTTCTCGACTTTTGATTGTAGTGCTGCCGTATGTACAGCCGAAACGTCTGTTCCGAAACACTGACAAGAGTCAGTGGCAACAAATTTCTATAGAACTTAAACCTTGTTTCGCGCGAGTAATAAATTCCGATTGACTGTTTTTGGTATCATCTACATTTAATTTGCAGAAAATTAACCTCGAACTGGGGCAAATGCTCAAAACTTTATAGACAAGGTTTGGTCGCGTAACATGCCTTCCCGGCCACAAAAGAAGAAGTTATACTCGCCTCCCCTTCCATAAATGTATTTTTCAAGTGAAATGGAGTGTCTATAGAAGCCTATTTTTGTAAGAGTAGATATGCTCCAAAATTGAATCATGTTTACAATATTCAAATATCATTAGGGTATCGTACCTACTTTATAGTGATGAAATAGTATATCAGTAATACAATGTAAAGCAATATTATAACACATTAGTATAATGGACAAGCCAAAAAACCTTGGACGTCTATGACAATCAAGATGTAATCAGGTAACGCGACTTCACAACAAGCTAACGTGGAAAAAAGAATAGTTTTAAGGTGCCTATGCAAGCCTTAAAAATGTTAAAATATATGAGCATGACTTCAGAACGTGAAATTCTGAATATGACTATTAACAGTTTCTGCGTTCATCGTGCAGCAGCATTAATGGCAACATTATTCGATTTTTTTAAAATGCACTCGGCTTTTGTTTTATGTACAAATTATATATAAAGGAATTCTTGTCCCTCAATGACTTTGCTGTTTGCTGTTTATAAGATAAAATGTTTAAAGTCGTATGGTGACATAAGCCCAGAACGACGCAATCAATAATTCTAAAGTTGCTGTAAATTTTATTTTAGGCGTATAATGCAAATGAGGTAACATTTTAGAATTAATTAGTTTCGCACAGTGCTCTAATGCGTGCTTGACGAGTTGAGCGCTGCGCCAAGTGGCGCCGGTTTAAGCACTCAGTCTGGGGTTATTGATTTTAAATGCTTCTCCTATGCCTCCAGTGTCATAAGACGGTATCGATGAACTGTTGGAGCAACTTAAAAATTGCAGGGTACGACGATGGATTAGCATCCCATTTAGGAGGGGAACAACACTTTTTACAAAACTATTATAACAACAGCAACAACAACATCTTTAAGGCAGTCTTCAACTGAGTGTCGTAACGCCTAAAGGACTAAAAATTTGCCTACCAATTAGACTACTCAGCTAATCTCAAACCACAGTAAAACCAAAACCAAACCAATTACTTACCAATTACACTACTCAGCTAGTCTCCAACCATAGTAAAACCGGGCCCAAACCAATTACTTACCAATTAGACTACTCAGCCATTCTTAAACCGTAGTAAGACCAAAACCAACCAAATACTTACCAGTTAGACTACTCAGCCAATCTCAAACCATAGCAAAACTAGTAACAACCAAAGGTTAACAAATGCGGGCGAAGGTTTTTTTGCCTATTTGGTGAATAAAAGATTTGGGGGCCTATAGGGAAAGGTCGGGTGATTTTGTTTGGCCATGAGCACACCCTCCAGGTTTTACTCGTTTTTCCCTCCATTTTGACAGTAGCAATAGAGTGATTTTACAAAATTTGTGAAACAGGAACACCAGAGCATTCCACGTGACACTAATCCCATTGTTTGCTTTCCTTAGATTTAGTAATATGCTGTAATAGTCCAGTTTCGAAT
>CM042753.1:5107380-5122380 GCA_022496165.2 Catalaphyllia jardinei | reverse complement strand
AATTAAGAAGAATTACAAAATATATACTTGAAAAATAAGGCTAATATTATCCAACATACATCATCCGTGACATAACTAGCCGGTTTAAGATCGCTCAAAACAGTTCCCAGCGACTGTTGCTGTCGTAAGCTACTGTGTCTCGAAAATCAAAACAACTTGTTCACCAATACTTGGAGAGTTTTTTAATGCCATAATTGTAGAATCAATTGGCACAGATTGGTTTTAATGACCCATCTTGGGAACTGCTGAAAATTACTCTGAGTCACCTTAAGGACGTTCGCGCTAATTGTTTCTGCGCATCCTTACTGCGCACGCAAATTCACATGCCACGTCATGCATGAGCGCGCGCTCTAAGTCATCAAATAAACAAATGATAGGGAAGATGGCCATTGCTAGAGCTCTGCCTGGATTTAACGATCTTGGACGTTCGGTGACCCCAATTTTTCTTTCGATGGATCATTTTCTCTGCTGATTTTCTACGTTTAGGGAAAAAATGAAGAAAATCTATCGACTAGAAGTTTCAATTTTTGGCAAAATGCACCATAAAATTCTGTTCTTATTAGCTCTTCGTGCATCTGTGCGGCGATTTCAAATGCCTCTTAAAGGGTTAAATTTTGTGAAAACGTTAGTAACATTTGGAACCATTGACACAACAGACCCACTTTTACACAATATGACTAAGATCGTTTGTCTCCGTTGACTCACCTTCCATATTTTTAACTATAAATCCCTGTGGACCGTGCTCAATTATATGGGACATTTTTTTCGAAATCAGTATAGTTTACCATGCGCTTTATCTCTGAAACGAAGACGGTGACCCCCATTTTTTTTTTGCATTTCTGGCACAAGTAACTCATTATCTGCCTGCAGTAAAAATTTAAAAAAATTCTATCGACTGGAAAATGTTCGCGCGAACGTCCTTAAATATTTGCTCTGTTTCAAAATTGTTCAGTTCTCCAATACACTCTTTTGTTCAGTCATACTCTTATTCATTTATTCAATAACCCGGCATTTAGAATGGCTAAAAATCGCAGGACTATTTAACAATTATATTATGAGCTCGAGATTTCTATCGCGTAATAGTTGACAATTAAGGACGCAGCTCGACTCAACTATCACGCATAGAAATCGAGAGCGAAAAATTGTTTTAGTGTAAATCTATAAGTCGTTCAAAACTTTATCTAAATTCTCCTCTCGGACACTTCAAAAACCCCAATAAGCGCCCATTATTTTGTTAACAAGGGTTCACTGATACGCTACCCACTGTCTATCACATTATATTATAATAACCTAAGTTATTCTCACATTTTGCTTGGTTCTTGCCTATGATCTATTGGAGGACAGACGCAGGATTCACGTCTTCATTACAGAGTTTTTCCCTCTGTGTTTTAAAATGGCGGAAAGTTTTGAGAATTCAGATAATATTTTACGTGACTGGGCAAAAGATAAGGTACAAAAAAGTCTTGCCGAGGCATTGAACAGCTTCGATAAGCAGGAAAAACAAAGATAAAGCCGTTTCTTTTAGAAAAAGATTCAGAAAAAATACTAGAGCAGTCTCAGTCGCCAGTCGAGCGAGACTATAAAACCAAGCACAAAATAGGTAAGCCCAGAACCATTGCTTTATCTCGAATTTAACAAACCCAACATACAAAATATTTCTGAGATTAATTTGTTTAAAAACTTCAACTTTTCCCAGTCTCAAAATAACTGTTGGCACACTGATTGATGTCAGGAATGAAACATCAAATCATATAAAATAAACACATAACCTTGCTTTCCGATGCGGATGTTCCAGTCCGTTTAAGGGCACAGCAGCGAGCTAAGTATAGCTAACCACAGTTGTTTCCAACACTATATCAAACTGATTTAAGAATATCACCAGTCACAGAAGACTAAACTTTCCATCGTCATTTACGCTCCTTTCGTTCAAAACTCAAATCAAATGGCCTTTAGGTTGACCGCAACCACAAGTTTGACAAAAACAAAAAACTGTTTGACAAAAACTGACTTGATTTTTCCATCATTTTCTTTAAGATTTGTAGATTTCGAAGTTTTGCTTTCGCTGTAAGTTATCTTACCACGAAGAGCGACGCTCGAGTCAGGTTTGACAGTGGCGTGATTTTCCTGAACCATGCAATCACAATTCTTTCCTACGCATAGTAGCCAATGAAATTGCTTCATTTTGTATAGATAATAGATAACGTAAATGGTTTTTTCGTCTTCGCCAAAGTGGCCATAGCAGGGACTGGCTTTCGCGTTATGTCAAAATATTTTGTATAGGTAATCATACGGTTTCGAGTTCAATTTGAAATTAATTTGCACGAGTGAGTTTTTCAAAAAGCTGAAATTGCACGAGCCGCTTCGGCGAGTGCAATTTCGCTTTTTGAAAAACTCACAAGTGCAAAATAATTCCAAATTGAACGAGAAAAACCGTATGATTACTTATTAATAATATAATCATGAAAATTTTGCGTGAAGGATGTTTTGAACTTTACGGACTCTGAACTCACTTCTCAGTTTTGTGCACGCGCTTAACCTCAGGTGATTTAATTATCAAGTAACCAGGAAAAAATTGCGCCATAATTGCGCCATCCAGGGCGCGCGCTTGATTTGAAAAGAAAAGATTTTATTGGCTATCTGTAAACTTCTTTGTTCATTGACCAATCAGAATGCTTGTTTTTTTACCTTTTTTTGCATTCAATTACCTCTTTTCTGCACTGTGTTAAGGAAAAACTGCACTGTTCTCAGCCAATCAGAATCGAGTAATTTTTTCATGTATATTATTAGAAATAAAAAAAGTTTTATCGATAGTAGTTTGTTTCACTATTATATAAAACAAATAGATTACAAGTTGCCGTGCGTCTGTTCAGTTATAGATCACAGATGACGCCAAAATGTGGTAAGAATATCAGTGGCACACTCGGCTGTTGCCTCGTGTGCCACAGTTTTGTTCTCACTACATTTTGACGTCATCTCTGATCTATTACTGAACAGACGCACGGCAGAATGGAACCTATTTGTTAAATAGATAGTAGCGTAGCCAATCAGAGAGCAGCATTCGTGACAGAAGGCTAGTAAATTTATACTAAAAGCAGAGTAGTAGCGGCATAAGCAAACTTTCAAGGTTGTACGGTCTGTGATGTTCACCAATTGAGGCTCAAAATATTTTTGTTATCTTCAATTTCTTGTAGATGTGCACCAGCGCCAAGGTGAGACAGGGAACAACTCTAACATGACTCCACTTACCAGAAAGATGTACGTGGTACACGAATTACTAAATTTGGAGGAAAGGCTCAAAGACTTAACAGCTGATCTACAAAATTTGAAAGAAGAATTTGCGAAGACTATTGCTAATCAGTAGCTGGCTTCTATCAACGATGCTAATGCATGATAAATAGATGAGAACAGTAGAAAAAAAGGGGGCAGATGCAGTGTTTTCTTTCCCTGCGGATGTGCTAGGAAGTCTACAATGATGTCGACAGGTTTCAACTCTTGTTCCTGTTCCGTCAAAATAACGTTTTGTTTAAAGTCGTCTATAATGACATAAGTAACCGTGCTTAAAATCTTTATGCATAAAATACAATCCAAAAAAAAAATACCAATAAACTTAAATGCACAGCTATAACCACCATTATCTATCTAAATGTCATTTATTAAAAACGTCGCCGTACCACATCTGCAGTTCTTGTCCACGATATAGTCTGGAAAAAAGGCCGTAGCAGTGTTCAGCTTGGGCCAAGGGGTTTCTGTGTTAGCTGTGTTTTTATCTAACAAGAAGCCTGGATTATGAGACTAAGGTTTCTATGTAAACAATAGTTTCCATTTGGCGCGAAAGTATGCTCGGATTTTCGTCTCGGACTTCATCTGTTCCCACAAGTGAACAGTAAAAGAAATGTGAGCTTAAATTTGAGAGACAGATACTGTCGTCCAAGGAAAAGTGTCTGAGAATATTCTTTCGCCAAATGGAGGCTATTGTGTTATCCTTCAAATATTTTTTGTAACACGCGCAGCTTTGAAAATTAACGAATATGACTCCGATGTTCCTCAGTTTTAGCTGGGGCATAATCAGTCACGAGACACGGTTATACGAATCACGCGCTAGTGAAAATAATTGATGGATTATAAGAAGGGATAGTCTACGAAACCCAGCCGAGTGAACTACCGCTCATAGAAAACGAAGCCGAATGACATTATTGCTTAGTCCATGCGTGCTAATTAAAATCTTTATTTTTTAGCCAAAAGTCAAAAAAAAAAATTTCCTTCATAGGAGCAATTCAACGTAATGCGATTTTTCTTTGACTGCTAATAGGCAATGAAAGAATCAGTAGAATATAGTGTATAGCAAATCGCTAGCCTGTTTAATGTTAATTCTCGATAACAGAAATGTAACAAGATAAGTTAAAAAGTCTGCAGTCTGCACATTACCCGAGCTTACGAGCTTACTCCAGCTCTATAATCTCTGGTCGGTCTACATTTGAACCCCAACTTGCAGTTTGCAGTGTGTGTTTTACACTGACCGATTTGTCGTCAAGCGAATTAGAAGCAAAAACTTCAATTTATTATGTTGCTTAAAATGGAAATGATCTGAATAATGACAGGGACGTGAATCCGGCTTGCGCTCTTCCCAAAGTCCAGTCCTGATGTTCCAAAGTGTTACGAGTTCGATGTTTGATAGTGGCAGGTAGTTTGTAGTCCAAACAGAACACAGGGATGCTGGAATACACAACAAGGATATTTATTCCACACGACGCAGTAATTCCACACAGGACTCCACAATAAGCACACGCTAGGCTTGTAACTATACTTGACCTCCGTCACTCTTGTATATACACGTCCTCTGCCTAATACACGTAACCTCTCTGTTACACTTCACGACCTCCGTCGATACTTTGCAAAGCCTCCAAGCTTTACACATGTACACGACCTTCGTCACACTTCAGTAAGAACTACTGGCTCACGAGATTATTCTCTCAACACTCCTGGGAAAAAATACCCTCTAAACATTACACCGATTCTCTCATATACTTAACGGCGAAAGATTCTAGAACTTTCCGGCCCTACCAAATAAAGAAACATTACTATTTACAGTGTGAGAGGCGCGGTGGCCTCATGGTTAGTGCGCTCGTCTCCGGATCTAGCGGTCCGGGTTCGAGCCCTGGCCGGGGACATTGTGTTGTGTTCTTGGGCAAGGCACTTTACTCTCACATTGCCTCTCTCCACCCAGGTGTATAAATGGGTACCGGCGAATTTAATGCTGGGGGGTAACCCTGCGATGGACTAGCATCCCATCCAGGGGGGAGTAGAAATACTCCTAGTCGCTTAATGCTAAGGAAACCGGGATAAGCTCCGGCCTGATGGGCCACTTGGCTCGTATGCAGACTTACCCCCCCTTACCTTACTATTTACAGTAACATACGCAAACGGCTTAAAATAGAATTACTGAGCCACGATGATACAGCACTAATTAAACATGCTAGAAGATTCGAGACGAAATTAGCATATTCGCGAATCTTTACGTAAGTCACGCAACAATTGTTCGTAACACAAAGGTCTGGTCACTACGCCACAAGGTCAATCCAACATGGCAGCCGCTGTAACAGTAGCTCTGTTCGAAGGAAAGTCCCAGGTGTCTATACCGGCTGTAGATATTCTAAATGCATTAGAATATCTAGACGAAAAGTAAGGGAAAAGGAGAATTACTGGAGCATTTGTCCCCAACGAAGCGCCGTTCCTGGCATATGGAACGACCTTTATTCGGGGCCGACTGCAGAAAATGCCAGCCAGCCAATCATGCAAGGCAGCGTGTAAGGCATTCCGGTTATAGAGTCTGTTTAGTCTAAATATCCTCCAATCCCCCTTTCCTCCAAAAGGGAAACGTGTTAGCTTCCAGTGTAGAAAGGGAGTGGGTGCTGATCCCCAAAAATGGTGGACGATGCTCGTCGGCTCGGGTTTTATTTGAAACCTAAAAGATACAACCTACAAGGACATGGCTCGATTATCACTGGCAGCGAATGTTCAAGAAACGAGTCCGCGCTGGTAGACCAGATTGGGAATGCCGTCAAAAACTGAGCATAAAAACGAAAATATCAGCGTTTCAGCTTCTATTATTATTTTTGTGAGTGCACCCTTAAAGATATTCTGACTGCTAAAAATAGTGATGTTTTGTCATTGACACGCTAAGTGAGACCAGAATTTTTGATTTTATACCATTAAGCAAGACGACAAGCATTCCAGATAAGAGTGTCCCCCGATAAGATAAGATAAGATGAGATAAGATAAGAACTTTATTACTGTGTCAAAATCTCTAGCGCACAACGTACGTGCGCTAATTGGGGACACCTAACTACCTAAGCTAGAATTACTTTAA
This sequence comes from Catalaphyllia jardinei, assembly GCA_022496165.2. NCBI lineage: Eukaryota > Metazoa > Cnidaria > Anthozoa > Scleractinia > Caryophylliidae > Catalaphyllia > Catalaphyllia jardinei. The sequence goes on along the minus strand of CM042753.1, from coordinate 5,116,013 downwards.
AAATTACAAAATGCGAAAATTTATATGCATGTATGTGTATTTACATGTTTGTGTATTTACATGTATTTCCGAGCTTGAAGTTAACCTTAAAAGAATCCATACTCACGTCACTTTAAGAAATGAATTGAAATTTATTAACAGGTGCAGAAAACGAAACCAGTCAGAGTATCAGTAAAGACCGTGCCGAAACAGAAAGCTCCACAAGTCTGTACACGCAAACAGAGGTTCCAGACGATACTGCTTTCATCTCTGATAATGGGGATCATGAAGATCAAGCCGTAATTAATCTTGTAGTTTAAGTGAAAAAAAATGTCGAAAAAATATTTCGCAAGTTTTGGAAGGTTTAAGGGTCCGAAAATTTCCGGCATTTTAAGAAACACGAGAAAAGGTTTTCGGTAGCTTGTCGGTTTATTTCGGGCCAGAGCAGTTTTCGGGATTTTGAGAAACACACACCTGGCACGATCTGCTAATTTCTCAAAGGAATTTTTTACCTGGCTTTTTTGTAAAAATAATAAAAAAATGTAAAAGGATCGCTACAAGGTTTGTTTTCGAAAAAACTGCATCTTCGAAGCGATCTATCTTCGTACTTTAAATTCTTTTTTTCATTATTATCTTAAAGAAATCTGATTAACCAAAGCTAAGGGAGATCATTTTGTTGCTCAACGAAAACGGGTCCTGGTACACAGCTTTTCGTGTGGAAATAAGTTATATCCAAGATAACGCACAACTAAAATTCATTTCCATATCAAATGTTATTGAACACGATTCGTTAGGAAACAAAGGGAAAAACAAATCGCAAATTACCTATTCAAAAGACCATTTCACGATTAACTTTTCGCATTACAATGTTATTCAACGTAAATACGAGGCAATTTCAGGCAAGAATTGAACTAAAAAATTGTTAGAAAGTACCTGTTCCAGTTACATTGAAATGCTTATGAGACAAGTTAACTGTGAAAATGGCTATTGAAAAAAATGCACGGAAACCCCACAATGCAGAACTCACATGCAAACATCGAGGTGTGATTTTATTTTGCAATAGCCACGTTCCATATATCAATATTCAAGCATGGCTCCGAGGCTCAAAATTACAAATTTTTCGAGTTTCTTTGTCTCGCAATTCCCAAAAGAGACTTGGATACAAAGAAAACAACACCAAAGCCTCGGAGCCATGTTAAAATATTGAGATGTTGAACGTGGCCTATCGGGGAACTTATTTGCATTTTATTCCTTCGTTCCCTGTTGTCCGGAAGGTTTGTCTTTAGTTCGACAGAAGAAGAAATCTTAAGAAATGGAGGACAACGCCGTATGGAGTATATATCACTATACTCAGTGTATGTGGCTTCATAGGGTAAAGTAAAAGGTTTAGGTTTTGCATGTACTTAGGTAACACACTTTCAAATAGTTCACAACACAACAACAGCAGCTTTGGACAAGATATTACCAATTTTTTAGGGTTTCTGAAAACAGTTTCTTTTGCGCGAAGAACAAGTACTGAAAAAATTGCTCTAATAATGACATTAACTAATCCCATTACTATTTGCCTCTTTTAGTTGAAGTGCTCTTGAAGAAACACATGGTTAAAGCATGACAGGACTTAACACATTTCGACACAGTGATTAGGCATGGTGGGAGCTTAAGAGGGTAGATGTTCAGTGCACGAAAGACGAAGGAGATGTTTACGATGGAGCTTATAATAAAATTAGTTCCCTGGTGTGTACATGTGACTACTGTTATCTTAATGAATGTGGTAAGAAGTTGATCGCTTTTGGTAACTGAAACGCTAGATAAATACATGATGCTCAAGCCATCGAAATAATACTTATGAAACTTACTGTTCGATGGCAAACACAGGAATAACTTGCCGTTCTACCAGGTAGTTCGTGCATTTGCTCATTCCGGTATTTGTCTCATAAATTTCAGGTGAGGCACTGTTTAAAGATCTTTATCAAAGCATGGAAAGGAGAAAACATCAGCAAAGAATTGTATGACGGTAAGCTTCAGAAAATCAAATAACTTTATTAAATAAATATTAAGAAAACTAGGTCCAAAACGTGTATGAGGCTATTGCCACAACGCACAACTACTACAACAGATGATATTTTTTTATTTATAAACAAAACTTTGTGCTTGTTTATCCGGCCCAACACGAAATAAAAGAAAATGCTATTCTCAGAGGATATTGGAAGAGCTATCTTGATTAAGACCGACAGAACTTCTCAAAGCTAAAGCACACCGGGCTCTTTTGAAGTGTGGGATTGTAATTAAGTAGTAATTGGATGAATAGAATTTGCTAATTGTGACCGTGCTTCTATTATAATTTCAGATAAAGCACCCTATAAAAAGCATTTTGATACAGATACTGCAAGAAGGCCAAAGCTTAGTTAAACTGAATGATTACTTGGAAATTTTGCTAATGTCTGTAATGTGTGCGTGTGTTACCAGCCACCACGGCGATGTAGTGTGCTTGACTTGATGTTTCTGTAACAACCATGTTTTGAAGGGTTCCCCCACCCACAATTTGTAAGTTTGCTTTGAACGCGATTTCATTGGCCAGTATCTCTGCGGATTTAGCAATATTGTTTTAACTTCGATCATTTTTCTTTCTACTCGTATTTTAACAAATTTGTGATGTGATAATTGCGCACTTTAGAACACTAGACCTGTTGTTCTAACTGCTTAAATTGCGCGGGTACTAAAGGACGCTGTAAATTCAATTAATTGAGTCTTTCCAAAAAATAAATTTCAAGCCTTCGCAGAGAGATTTTGCATAATTTTGAAATCCATTCACGAATGAGGAACATGAGTTTCAGAAAAAAACAAATGCTTTTCATGAATAACGATTACCGGATTTTATACAAGTCAGTGTGCTTCAAAATGCTTTTGTCCAAGCCATTCATGAATATGCAATAAAATAAGCCAGTTTTTGTGACCCGCTCTAATTGTAATGACCTAATTCAAATTGTGTACGTCTACATTCTTAAAACTCAAATAATTTGCCACGGAAAATTCACCCAAAGGCGACGTATTTTAAGCGCCTGATAGTTAGTATTTCCAATCCTGACGAATTCTCTGCGAATGTTTTTAAACAAAATTCAATGAATCGCCGTTTTCTCCACAAAAGAAATAACCCTCTGACGTGAATACTAACAATTTGTAATTACGAATATCATTTGATTTTTTTGCCTACCAAATTAGAGAAAAAAGAAACAATAACTAAATCGTCCATACGAAGGTTCTTCACAATTTACCCCGCGTTTAAACAACCATTTAGGTAAATAATTTTGCTTGTTCCCCGCTCCTGGTAACGGTCAAGTTAAAGTTGAACTCCACAGGTTTTCACAACTTTTTTTGTTTTCTAACTTTTCGTCTGAGCAATATACCTCGTGACTAGATCTCAATAATTTCAATGGTATAATCGGAATGTAAACAAAGTAATGACGTCGAAAAGGTATCGCCAGTCACTGACGTTTTGTCCAATCTTCCATATCACATTGAATGTTTAATTTTTGAAGAAAACGAAAAAATAAAAACAAAAATAATACATTAATTTGAATAGCTCTTCATCTCATCGGCATACGCTGGGATCATTGTTTGAAAACTGTGAGTTTCTTTAAGTGTTAATAAATTTGGATCGTATTTATTCATGCACTTGAGAGAAGCGCGATAAATGAACAATTGCTTTCGCGACCACTGTAATGGTAAGGTATATTTGCTTTTGGCGAAATATATTCCTCGTAATTCGCGAACGAGATTACTATTTGTAGTAGTACCTATTTTAAAGTCAAGGGGTGTTAGGCATTTAAGGACCCTATCTTGAATTGAATTTAGGCTAATAAACCTGCGGTTTATAGCTGATTTGTCGGTTCTGAAGGTGTAAATTTTCCAAAACATGCGATGTTCTCTTAAGAATTGTATCTTTTTCTGGTAAGCAAATTATAAATTCAAATACACGTGTTAAAATTTCAAAACCACTAAATTGAAAACAAAGTGAGTTGCTAAGAAAATGTATATCGTATTACTTGCCTTTTTTACGAAAATCAAAATGAAAAGGATCGATCTTCATTTTTCTAAATGTACCTTATCTGTTGAAAAGACAGATTTATTACGCTACAGAAAAATATTATTTACAAATGTATCTTAATTTATTTGCGTCAATTTAGTTAGTGAGTCTTGGGACTGATCAACATCTCTCAATTCTTATTAAAATAACAAATTCAAGCAAAACAGTTACGAGAAGAAAGAAAATCACTAAAATGAAAACATTGGTGTACCAGAAAATTCTCGTGAAAGAGCGTTTTAATTTATATAAAAACACATTTAGTATTGGGCCTTTGAAAATTCGTTTCCAAGTTTCCTTATTTTAACCCTCCGTATACTTGTTCCCTCTCAGTGTCTTCAACAAAGCTAACTGAATGAGGTGATCACAATCCAAGAGACAGATCCAGAGGACAAGAATTCTTAAGGTTAACATAATATAGATATTCTTCGATCAACGGAGTTTTTCAAACGTTATATCGGGAGCTGATTGCGCGATCTTTCACAAAGCTAGCGAGAATCGAATGCCAAGGAAGGAATGAAAATATTAGAGACGACAGAATTATTTTCAGGATTAATTCAGCATCCTGTTGTCTGACATGCATATCCAATTCAATGTTTGTCTGTTTGTTCCGTGTGTTCTTTAAATGAAAGGCCATCATCAGCATGTTTTATTTCCAAAAACTAGGGATGGACAGCTCATGGTGGGACCTAGAATTTCAGTTAATCTAAGTTAACTACAACGTATTTCAGCCAGGTGTTAAGAAAAAAGGAAACCGCCATCTTGATAAACCAACGAAACCGATGAATTCTCAGACCTCAGTCTCGATGGAAAGAAAATTTGTCTCTCTCACTTTCTGTGAAATGTGTGATTGAAAGGATTAAGGCATAATTACTGTTCACTTTGTTGCAAAAGTAAACAGGATGTAAAGTTACATTTAACAATTATTCGCCGAAGGCTCTGTGAACATTGGTGAATATTCACCAATGTCCACTGAGACTGAGGTGAATAATTGTTTTAGTATAATTCTCAGAGGTGAATATCAAAAACTACAAAAATAACTGAAACATAAAAACACAGACGCAATTGTTCGTGTTCATACACGTATGCAGCTGTAGGTTTAAAGATAAGCTTACATGTACATTGATTGTAAATCAATTTACTCATCGAGTTCGGTTCAGTAAAACAATCGGGCGAAACACTACGATAAATTAAATAAATTCATCTGTACCTTTGTTTTTATCGTTGTTGTCTTCATTCACAGTTGTCAACATCGCTTAAAAATGAGTAGCTTTAGACTGAAGAAAACTAAATTTCGGTCAATCGGTCTGACGTGCTGGCGATCAACGCAATCATGCGTTTACGATTCTTAAAAGCCTTGGATACGACGAGATGGCAAAGATAGCGCGCTTAGTAACCAAGCTCTAGAGTGGTGAATATAGCGTCATATAACGAGCTTTTCGACAAATCAGAATGTCCAATTCTTATATTCACCTCTGGAAATTATACTAATATTACATATTCCATTAGTTATCGCTTCGTAAAAAGATTTCCTTTATTTTGTTGGAACAAGAAATAGTTTGGCAATATTCTGTTAGGAATGTCGCAGGATAGCTCCAGAACAAACCTGTTCACTGTATAAGTGATTTGATAAGTCATAGTAAATAGGACTCTCTATTAACTATGGATAAGTTCAGTGAAAAATCAAATCATTTTTTAAAATATGTCTGACAGTAGGAAACAGTGACAAACGAGAGATTTACATACCTGATTTCGCTATCGTGTTAAGTTTTGGCGTTGTTTGAAATTAACATGAAACTAGCCATTTGTTGACAGTTCTCACGTGCAAAAATTTCAAGATTCAAGATCTACAATTTCTTCGTACTATGTTAATACATTCTCAAAGTCAGGTGATAGAATAAATAAATACAGTAACTATTGGGTATTGTCTGGTACAAGTCAAGGCAGTGTATCCAAGAATACCGTGTTTCGTCAAGAATTCTTTTTACCTTCAGAAGATTTCCGATTTCCTTTTAGTTCTTAAGAAACTGAAGTAGATCAACCGCTCTTATTTATTTTAGCACCTAGTTAAGATATTGACAACTTCGGCACCTGGAATTTTAATAGAATGTAGAGTATCGAACTTTGTGATTGAGTGGCTCCAAAATATTGACGGCCATATATAAAAGTGACTCGGAAGACTCGAATAGCTGATGTGTATATAAATGTGTTTTGCAACGTTTCGCTATTACACTGTAGTATGTTCATTATGCGTGGTTAACCGTAAAAGTATTCTAGGCATCCTTGCAGGTATTATATGAATCCCTAGCGGCTACCAAGCTATTTAAGATTTTGTAAGTTATCCAAAAACCACTCGAAGACATCTATTTCAAATTTGCGTAGTACCTTTTCAGTTTCTTCACTGCTGTATTCTAGCTACGATAGTGTAGCGCTCGCAGTACATGCGGCATCGATTAAACAAGATGCTCGCTCCTGATGCTGTGTTTGTGTTTATTTAGAGAAGTTACCAATATTTAGTAATTTTAAACATTAAGGAAACTAGAAAAGTTTCGAAATTTTCATGTTCATTCTTTGTTAAACTCGTACCTCTTAAAGTAGCATAGAACGTCAATTTCATTCTGTTAGTTTCATGCCTTCTGAGTGCGCAAAATTAATGAATATTGTCAACAGGCACCAAAGATGACAAGTGTGTAGCAAGGAAATGGCTGTGCCTCAAAATATTAAATTCAACCAGTTTAAGACAAGTCCTAAACAAGAGACGTGAGTATCTCATCAGAAAAAATTCTGCATTTTTTAAAAACAAACTATGACCTTTATGAGCATACTTAACTCAATTCTTCTTCGTGGCGGTGATTCAGAGGGCATTAGTTCAGTGGAATGGTATTCCTGAAGATATCAAAGTAGCTTATACACTTCGTTCTTTCAAACGCCAACTCAAATCTTTTTACTCTAAGCGATTACAGTATGTTTTTGATGCCGATAATGCACGTTCTTTCAAGATTATTTGCCCAAAGTGTTGCCGTGTAAATATTCTAAAAGCTTGCACTTGTTAGTATCGATGAAGTCCACGATTTATTACCTTTTCCCATTTTTACTTTGTACTCACTAGATTTATTTATAGTATATTATTATTATTATATACATACCGAGATTTACGCGCCAAAAAGCATCGAGATAAAAATAGTCTCTTCGCGCTAGAGAAGCCAACTTATTGGTCACACGATTTTTTTCACTAAAGGAAAACGACGTATCGACGCTCTGATTGGCCACATCATTATTTTCACTAGTGAACAAAACCGTATCGCTCGGTCGCCGCTCCTCTTGACTGACAAATTACACATTTCTAAGAGTTTAGGCGCATTTTTCTTTAGAAAGATGGCTTCAAATCAGACTAACCGTTTTCAGAGCCTAGATTCATCAGTAGAAGAGTTCATAAACGGACAGAAAAATGAAAACAGCAAGAATAAGACCAAACACGATGTTGCTCTGTTCACAAATTGTTTGTTTTGAAAGGTGAGACGAGAGAAATGGACGAATTGATTCCTCAAGAGCTGAACAAGTTTCTCAGAGAGTTCCTTATAACGGTTTGCTAAAACGAAAACAACGAGGAATACGAGTGTAGTTCCCTAAGGGCATTCTTCGCTAGCTTTAAGCGCCATTTGAAGATAAAACTATGAAATGTGCATTATGAAAGGAGTCCAGTTCGAGCGAACTCGGAAAGCACTTCAGTCGAAGCAAAGAGACCTGAAACGGTATGTATTTCAAATTTTGAACTTCTGTAGAACTATTTTGACATATTTCAGGATGTCTTATTTTATTCTAACTAGTTTTTGGCTTTTAACGACATGTTTGCTTGATAATTTAGATGTAAAGTATTTTGCAACGAAACCATTTCAGTGCAACTCTCAAACTGTGAGGCGGCTTCACCGCGCGTTGTTTTCCTTTCAAAGAAAATAAAATATTTATCCTTGAGTTCTGTTAGCTTATGAATCTCGGTATGTATATAATAAATTACGTCACCGTCAGTTCGTTTCTACAATTTTTATCCACTCGTTGTGTAAACACTCACTCGCTGCACTCGATCGTTTATTTTAAACAAGCAACCGTGAAATTACCTATAAATATTTAATTTTAGGTTACTTTTAAAGAGTTGTTTTTCTACATTTTATTGGGTTGGATTAGGAAGGTGAACCTAGTAGGGGACTACGTGTCCTATTGTTCTCTCGCCTGTAAATTGTACGAATGTATAAAAAATGAGATCTCAAATACTTTCAACTGTTAAGAAGGTAAAAGAGCTAATTAAAGTAGTCACAAAAGAGCTCTTAAAACCTTCTAAAACACCATATAACTAAAGTAGGTAAGAACACATAAATCAACCGCAGAATAACTTTCTGTGGAAAAAACTTGCCCTGCTGTCTATTATTTAAACATTTAAGAACTTTAGATGTCAAAACCTAATTAAGCGTAAATTATGTTTCCCTTTCTACTATTAAAAAAATAAGAACCACGCTGTAAAAAAAACCCCTGCAGGCCGGGGCTAAGGCTGCGCTCCCTCGGGGAGGGGCAGGCCGGG
>CM042753.1:5083621-5107370 GCA_022496165.2 Catalaphyllia jardinei | reverse complement strand
GGCAGGCCGGGGCTAAGGCTGCGCTCCCTCGGGGAGGGGCAGGCCGGTGATCTAATTTGCTTAAAATAAGAACGTTAATATGGCTAAAATGAAAAATATATTTTAAAATGAAAAAAGAAATTGTTCTGTATTTTATAAGGCCTTGCACATAAGCAGAATTTTTTTTACGTTATCAGCTGACGTCATATGCATTTGAAGAACTTTGGTATATATTTTTTTTGATCAAGCGGTACGGTTACATGTAATAGAATCTGAAATATTTTGAGTATTAGTATTTGCCATTACATCGAAAGCGGCCATGCTCCTGACTCGATAAATTTCCGTTTGGATCCAAATAAATCGTTTAACTTTATCACATCAAAACTAAAAGCGAGGAGTTTAAATTGTGGTCCTCTAAAGGTTTATCGATTTACGGAAAGGTGACAATAATCAAATCTTTTCTTGTCCCTAAGTTTGTCTATGCTTGTTTAGTGCTACCGACTCCTAAGGAAAAAGAATGATAAAATATAAAAGAACTAAATAAGTTATTGTTTAAATTCTTATGAAAAGGCACAGTGAAAAGAGTGTCAGTGATAAACAAATATGAGCAAGGAGGTTTGAGAATGACCGATCTTAAATGCATGGTGAGAGAGCAGAACTGGAAGGTCTTCCCCACGTGGTAGTACGGGGCTTTAATGGAGACCCCTTGCAAGGCCAGATTTAACTGAGATTATCGAAGATCTTTAATTAAAATTTGCCCTCAATGCGTACATGAATTTTGTGCGGGGTTTTGTATAATTAAGCTTGTTTTTGCGAATCGGCTAAAGAGCTCCTCGCGTACTTAATTGTTCCAAATTTTATCATAAATCTCAGAAACGAAATTTTCTGGAATCTTTCTTAAAACGTTTCCATTTTCCAAAACTGTTAGTCGACCGGGAAACTAGTATATACCCAAAGTTTAAAGAAGTTATCTCACACTTGAATTGTTAACTCGCTTCTGTCAGTGCTATACCAAATAACTTTCAACTTAAAAGGTGTCCAGAAAGTATCAAATTGATATGAACAACACGAGGATATCAAGCGTGGAGGAGTTTGAGAGGAACTACAAAAGACGAACTTGGAAACTCTAGGCTCGGCTAACACTACCTGTGCCTTGTGCTGGTTTGGGGAACCATAGAGTTAATTGAGTTGTCTTTTAGTCTCATTGAACGCGATGATCAAAACGAGAAATGTCGACGATTCCCTTCTGTATTGTTCTCTCATCTTGCTTGCCCTTAAAATAATGTCTGATGATAGCAGAGTCCGCAAAGGACAAAATTCCGACTTGAATTCCTACAAAGACGAAGAAAGTGAATTAGAATTGGTACAAACAGTCGCAGGTTGCAGTCAGGAAATGTTTAGGACCTATTAGGTCTATTAAAATGTCATTCTTACCTGTAATTTAGGAAATGCAGTTTTCTAGTCTTCAGGAAACGTTTCTCCTCAATCAACTGATGGTCCTGATGATCGATAAAACACCTCATCGAGTTAGAAAGTATATATCTGAAAAGGACCAATGGCCTGGGTTATTTGAAAGGTCGATAACGCTATCCAATGAGTAAATCGCTATCCAGTGGATAGCGTTGCCAGCGATTTATCCGTTTTGATTTGCTCTACCATTTAGTTCATATTTTGCAATTCTCTTTTGTTTCGCTTTACAAATCACTTCTTATCTTGCCGTCGAGACACACAGCCGTAAAAAGTAGGTACCGTTTTTCCATCAACTTTTATTTATGAAACAAAGGCAAAAGAACTCTGAAAATCATGCCTATTAAATCTCACGAATAAAAAACCGTGAAACAAACTGCCAGTCGACGTATGATTTGAGCAGTGTGCTACCATTTTTGTCTCTGGGAACGAATTAATCACCGCGTTCGTATATTGATCACCATATATGGCTTTGTCCTTGAGAATCGAATCAGTCAAGCCAGCGTTTCTTTCTGCAAAAATGTATGCGCAGTGATAACCTTTTTTTTCCCGTTTATATAATTACACACTTAAATGAGAAACTATTCGTTAGATAAAATTCTGGATTTTAATCTGATTCAGCTCAAATTATTCAAGGGCTCCTGTCATCACCAAGCATTGATTAGTCAATTAACTACTGCGCTTGCTCATTTCATTATCTGCGCGAGCCTTTTCTCATATAATGACGTTGTTATTTGTTTCGTCACGTGGTTTGACAGTCAGTGTATCGCTATGAACTGGCGTCGCTTAACCATGTGTGTGCCAATGGGCAAGGTAGAAAAGATAATAAGGAAGAGGTAGGACAAGGTCACTAGTATTACTGCTGATTAATTTTGTTTTGATATATTTACACTCTTTCTATGCCTTAAGGCTTAATAATACGTTAAAACGGCCAGTGGTGTTTCTCTTCGCAGAAGAGATTTGGAAGAAGAGCTTTGTAGGAGAATTAAAATTATCAACCAACTTGAAGAAGAAATAATCGAACGATGGTGAGAAAATTTAAAACTTTTTTGCCGGTGAATCCGTGCACTCTTGATAAATTAAATCTGTACAAAGCCTGCGTTCTTGAATTTATTGAGAAGTTAGTTATTCGATGATAATTTTTGTTATCCAAGGGAAAATTTGGATAGTTTGAACTCCAGGCGCGAAAGACAAACGCAATCATTGATAGCTGCCAAAGAACGCTACGAAAAGGTTTCAAGGGATCGACAGTTTCTGATAGAGGAGTTCCAACGGATTGAGCTTGATCTCAAAAGAGCCCTTAAAAAGAAGAAAAAGACCTTGCTGGAAAAAATGTGAGTACTGTACATTACTGAGACAAAACATGCACCTTTTTTCACGCAAAAAAGATCCCAAATGACACTTTGGTCACTAATTAAAAGATATAAGTAAATTCTCTACCCAGACTTGGATCAATGACTGAAACGAAAGTGTTCTACATTTTTCCCTGACAAAAAGACATGGCCACGGTTCACCTTCAACAAAACAGGGTAAATTATCTAAGAAATGACTTCATTGCTCAGAGGATACGCAGGCAGCAACGTTCGCCCATTTCATTCTATTGTTTATGGAAACAATCAAAAGCGAGCTGATGACTTTTGCATGAAATTTTCGTCTGAAGTTTTCCCGTGTTTCTACAATAAAACTGTTGGTTCGAATAATAATGTCGATGTTTAATACTGAATTCGATATTTTTTGTGTAAATCCGTGGTTCTAGCGCCATAATTTGATTGTTTCCTCTTCACAGGGACGTTAAGCTGCGAGTCAAAGAGCTAACAGAGCAGAAAGCTGCTATAGAACGTAAATGCGAGGTACTCTGGGAAATGGTATTCTGTTTGGACCAAAGCGAAGAGAGGCGAGAGTGGAAGGAAAACCTGCGTCGCACTCGCTCGCAAAGCGACATGGCCCACATGGTACCAAAGCCTGCAACTGGAAAACCGTCCCAAGAACAAGGATTGGCTCGAGTGGAATAAAATCATGCAATATGGGAAATATTTACTTAGTAAATTTGGATGATATATTAAAAACTCAATGAATTGGTGGACTCTAATTTCTTCGTCAGTTTTTAGCAAGAGGAAGTGTTGATTTTTGAATGCAACAGATTGTGTTTTATCCACAGATATGATTACATTTATGTTAAAAAATTCGACCAAAACATAATTCAGTTAGCTTGTTATTGTACTAGCTACAAGAACAAGTTTACTGTTCAAAGACATTCACTGTCTTAGAGATTCAAAGGCTTGGAATTCTAGGACAAACACTATTGCTGAGTTTCTAAAGTAAGACATCGACCAGCAGCTATCGATCCGTACTCCAATACGTTTAGAAAAGACGATTCGGAATAAAACGAATTAGTATATACCAAAACAGTGGATTGCGTTAAAGGCGCGCCCTGATTGGCTAGTCAAACTCCGAATATCCTTTGCTTTTTACCTTCGCACAACTTGTGAAAAAATGGCGTCCAGGTTTGTATCCGTGACAAGTGAAGAATTCATCTAAATTAATTTTTGTGGCGTGTATTATCTCACTGTTTTAGTATATAATAAAACAACTACTTACCTCGGTGTCGGTGGCCAGCGGTGAATACTCCTGCTTGTGTTCCTGCAGCTTGGAAAAGAATAGGCATGAGCTCGTTGTTTCTGAACTAAAATTGATTTTAAGTTAAAGAAAGTTGTCTAAAGCCTTAAATCCCACATAGAATATGTTTGGCCGCTGATCGACATACCTCCCTCTAAATATTCGTGGAAACATTGAATTTGGTACACTCAGGTACCCCAGCACGGTGCCCTAGTAACATTCTCGTTGGGCACAAATGTGAAAATGTCCATTTTTCCAAGTTTTCAGAATTTGAGAACAGTGCCCGTGCACGTATACGAGGTTTTGACCCTGTACCCGGACACTAAATGGTACCAGTGTCTAAACACAACTATTTTGTACCAGCGCCTAAGCTTCAGTACTCGGTCAGTAAATGTGAATGCAGCCTTACTAATAGCTAGCTCTTTACGTCAATCAGGCTTGAATCATGCCATGAAAGGTGGGTTGGTTGAGTGTTTGAAAGTTAAATGAGCTACAATGAATGCCGATTATGTTCGGTTAAGGAAAAGATATAGAGAGCGTTTCCACGTGACGTCGCGGCAGGTGCCTTATAAGTGTACCAACAATGGAAAGGCGGCCACGCTGGTCAGTGTTCTAAACCAATCTTGTTAGAGTTTAACTCGTAAATAGTTCTTCCTTCCAATAAATTTGTGTGACTGTTGGCCACGCGAGTGAAGATAATACTCGACAACCGAATATGAAATGCGATGACTCATTCTCGGGCTAACTTGAACCACAAAAATATGGAGAACTGGTTCTACTCATCTGGTTCTAGATTTGTTGCTTAGTTGTAACTTGATTTTTAATTACCTAGCACTTATACTGCGACAGAATTCGCTTCTGGGCTGGGCTCCGACAAATCCGCCGCACTTACCTGCTGCGGGCATTTTGAACGAGAGCACATATCGCCGTGGTAACTTTGAAACTGCACTGAAGTTCACTCCCGCTTAAAAATCCAAATTTGCAGTATGTTAACCCGAAATAAATCAGATCCGAACCAAGTAGTTTTTACCGGTTGATATTTATACGACCTTTACATGCAGCAAATTCTTGAGGTCTAACAGTCTTAAGACTGGGACCTTTTCGCAATTTTCTATCACTACTGCTCCTTCGTTTGGCTCTCGATAATTTGCCTGATATAGAAGACTAAAAAAAGATAGCCAATATTCATTGAAGTCCTCTTGTTTTGGGAGTGACCTTTGCTCACCTCAAGGTACCGTGCATGGTAACAAATTGTATAGTTAATTATGTGCTCACCTAGTGGACTAACTCAGCAAACTGGCTTCTCAACGAGCCACTGTCCCATTGCCAGTTTTATAGTCACTTCGGCTGGTTTAATTACGTAAAGTAAAAAGTATCAGAACAGCCTAGAGCTATTTTGAGAAGATAAAGCTGGTCCCGAGGCATTTTCACCGTTAGAGTAGCCAGCGGGGTCTTGACAAGAAGAAAAATTAGTTGCAGCACCTGGGGACCTTAAGCGATTTGAGGAAGGCAATATAAAGCCCAAGCAAAATTCTTGGCGGAAGTGGCACTCATATGTTTTGTTATAGTGCCCTTGAAAATATTATCCTCAGTTGGCCAGGTTTCGACTTCCCGAAGGCCCGTAGGTGCAATCGAAGGGTTTTAGTTCTAGATCAACCAGTGATATTTAAATAGAAAGAAAGCAACTTTTTAGCCTTAAATCAGAAAAAATGTTAGTGAAAGATCCCTAGGCAATCAAATTATGTCTCTCCACAGCCACCTCTGCTTCTCGTGCCAGGTCCTCGCCGAGCTCCGTACCTTAATGATAATAATTAAAAGACAAAGCACGTTTAAATGTTAAAATAAATTTTGGTACGATGTATTAAAAAATTAAATATCTTTTATATGACAGGTCCAAAACAAGTGTAACTTAAAAAAGGTAATATCTCCTTCTATATTACACTGAAAAGGCAAAAAATAGCATCAGCTGTTAAGTTTTAATCAAAAATAATTAACCACTATTCACCGAAATGGAGGTGGCTAGCGGTGGATGTTTACCGAGCCGCGCAGCGGCGTGGTAAATATCCACCACTAACCACCGACACTTGTTCGGAGGTAAATATATAACAATTATTCCATGAGCCCGCGTTGAATATGAAGTGATAAAATAACCAACGAGCGCGTAGCGCGAGTTGGTTATAATCACTTCATATTCAACAAGGGCGAATGGAATAATTGTTATATATTTTCCTCCGAACAAGTGTGGTGGTTAGTACATTCTCAAACCGGGTTTTGCCGCCGCTTTTTATTTCCACAATTTTACAAAGCGAAACATTTTAAACTTGGCGCATTATTTTCCATATGACGTAAAACTCCGACTATTGGCTCATAGTCGGAGTTTTTTAGCCAATCAAAAAGCTAGAAATGCAACAGTCGGAGCTGAGAATTTACTAACACAGGATATTCAGAGTTTGACTAGCCAACACTATCCACTGTTTTAGTATTTACTAATCAAATTTATCGCTAAATTCTATCAGATTTTTGCCGAATTTGACAGAATATCATGACTATTTGAGGAAATATTGTTTATTTTCGCTCGTGCAGTGTCATTTGCAAGAGGGCTGTTCGGTTGATTTATTGTTGCCATTATTCAACGGTCATTCTAACATTGTATACGGCTAGCGCGCCTGAAATTTGAATTGACCAACCAGGATTCAGCTGGCGAGAAAATCTTTACTGTCCTAACATCAGTGTAAGTTAACAGAGAGGCATTGAAATTAGGCAACTTTTATCACTGAATCTGGCATTAAATATTCACGAAAAGAGATTTACAAATTCAAAAACCGTATCAGTTTGGAAAAAGGGAAAAATATGAAACATTTTGTGTCGCTGGCGTCCGCAATGGCAACTCGTACGTAGTTCGCCGGGTGTCGCCAGGTATGACAATAGCTGTCTTTATATTTTGAACAAAATATACTGTCTCTCACCAAATTAAAACCGAATATCCCAATTATGCAAGTCAATTATTAAGAGCAAATGCACAGAAAAATCGAATAAAATGCAAAAATCGTGGCCACGGTCAAAAACCAAACCAATCTTAATTTTCAAAGCCCTGGCCAAACGGAGTCGCAAAGGGACGCAAGTTGAAAAGTTGGGTCTACCTGCGACTCCGTTTGGCCAGGGCTTGCGTGTACTTGCGTTGACTTGCGATGACTTGCGCTTACTTTGGTCGAGATCAAATTTGCACGCAAGTCAAAGCAAGTTTTTCACCGTTTGGCCACCCAACCCAAGTCAACGCAAGTTCAGTGATGTCCATTAACTTATTATTAGCTAATAAAATAGAGGATAGTCTGCCATATCTTTTTCTTACGACTTTGTTGTATTTGCGAGGAAACTTGCGAGTCCGTTTGGCCATCCAACACAAGTCTCTACACAAGTTCAACTTGCGTCCACTTGCGACTACTTTCAGGTCCGTTTGGCCAGGGCTTAGCGAGGAATTGACGAGCTTTCAAAGATTTTGGGTTTTCTTTATCAAAATACGGCCGGATTTTCGAATTATGGGACAAAATTGATCTTCTCACTCTCGCTTGCGAAAGATAGCGGGATAGTTAGCATAAATTAGCATTTGCGTTAGAGTTCTCGTAAGTAGTAAAGCCTGTATAATAATGATAATAATAGTAATAATAATAATAATTCGCCTTTTGATCATCATTTATATTTTCTGAAAAAAGAAATCCAGGAAGATCATTCCAAACGTAGCAAGGTAGATCATTTAATTTTGCATCAAAAACGCTCACTTATTGCAAGTGATCGATAGGGTGGAAATTGGCCACCAATTCGCCGAATTACCAAATTTTAACAAAATGATCATGTGACGTCACGTGGTCAAAACAATACGTTAAGGCAACACGTAGGACGTCGAGTTTTATAATTAGGGAATAGTTCAGCTTGATAAACAAATATAACAAGAGATATAGCTGCCCAACCATAATTCTACTTTACATTCTGGACCCATGCCTTAAACAGCTTGAGTAGAGCGTATGCACATGACATGTGGCAGCCATATTGGTGTTGCAAAACAATGAAACGACAAACATGTTGGTGTTCCGAACCAATCCTGTGGGAGTTGAACTCTTTTGTTATGTAAACACTTTCTTTTGTTCCAATAAATTTGTATGGCAGCAGGGCATGTAAGTGAATACACTCTAATATATAGATTTAGGCCAGCCTAAAAGCGTAGCTCCGGTTTGTTCAGTGCCCAATAAAGCTAACCCAGGAAAAGGTAGAATTTTGATTTGAGTGTAACATCACAATGAGGTCTTCTGTTTATTGTTTGACTTTCTGTTTTGAGTTTCATAATCATCATATACACAAAATAAAGCAGCAAAAACATTTGTATACAAGGAAAAAGTTATAATTCGAATAAATTTTAATCCTGGGCTTGCAGTAACCGGCTTCCGAACATTCCGTCCCTGTTTTGAACAAATTAACCTGACATGAGCCCGCGATCCAATCGAAAACCAGCAATTGGTCATCGGTCCACTTAAAAAAAACACGTGGCTTTGATGAGCTGTAGACTTGAGCCCGCAATATGGCCAAGTGATAGCTGTCAACAGATACCTTGTTTTGACAGGTGTCAATTGATCATGACAGGAATGTCCAATATCAAAGAAGTACACAGTAAACCAAGGTTGCATAAGCTATTATTTGGGGTAAGGCCGCCATCTTGCGTGACTCCGGTGCTCTGAAACCATAAAAGGAAAGTTAATTACGATAGTAAAGGTTACTACAACTAAACTATTCTTTCACTAAAAACTTGAAAATATGGAACTGTCTAGTAGTGGATCCAGACCTTGAGCTAAAGGAGGTGGGGGGAGGGAAGGGGCGGTTTTGATTTACTTGCCCTGCTGGCTTTTCTTCCTTCTATCATTTCTTCTTTTTTACCCAAAGGAGAGGGCCCGGGTCCCCCAGACCCCTCCCCTAGATCCGCCACTGCTGTCAGTTCTTTCACAGTAAACAGGAACAGTTTGAGGTCAGTCAAAAAACAAACCGGTCGAAAGGCGGGTGTCATAGCAACCTCATATCCCCCGACCAAACAAATAATCACCCTTAAAATTTGATACCATTAAAAAGGCAAGTCATAGTTTTCTAAATTTTCAACAACACTGAAATTCAGCTCTGTTGACTAATACGGCTCCTTCAGAGGGTTATCTTCTTCAATCTTAAGGTGAGCGCTTTTTAAGCAAGAAAGCCTTTCTTATTATTACTGATGAAACTAAAACTGGGGCAAATGCTGCAAAAGCTAATTTAAACGAATAAAGATGGTGTACTCATCATCGAGCATAATTATTGTTTCATATTGATATATTGAGAGGATATCAGTCTAGCATCCAAGCGTTCAAGACCCAAATGTAATTTGAACACAAAAAACATTTGACTTTTTTTTTGACCAAAGTACTAGAAATCCGAAAGGTTTGAGCAATACCAGGATATAAAGCAAGAGAAATAGTTTAGGACTAGACAATCATGCACCGAGAGGCAAAAAATTGTGACCATCACTAGAAAACGTTGCTAACGGCTAGTCGTCCGTAAGCCGTTCAGCAGCCACACAAACGAGATGCTGAGAGATATAGGCTGTTTGAATGGCTCCAGCTATATCAGACGTCTACGTCATGTACCAGTGCAGAAAATATTGTCATCCCTTCGAATGGCTCGAGCTATCCGTTAAAAAAATTTATTGTCATCCGTTCGAAAGGTTCAATTAGCTGTAGGGCTGATAATGCATCAGCAGCCCGCTAGCAGTCATCTGCGACGCTCGGAGAAAATGTTTTTAAGAGGCCAAGGTTTTAGTTGGCCGTGTATATTGATGATGATAATAATAATAATAATAATAATAATAATAATAATATATTTATTAATCTTCTACCCTTTTTGAGGGATGCGCATGCTTCGACGGCATATCTGATAGGACCATTTGGTTTCGCTATGGCTATCTTGGATCGACTGCGAGTGCTCTTATTGTTTGTTTTCTTTTTTTTTTACTCTTCCAGTTATCGTTATTTTAAGCCGTATGACTCTTTTTGTGAAGGCTGATACACTCGGTGGCTCATTTTGACTATCTATTAAGACTAGAAAACAATGATGATGTTTATCTATTAAGGTTTTAATTGTTCAAGTATAAACGACATAATATGGTGAAAGAATTAAGAAAACAATAATTTGAGAAAGGAAAAACATCTTGGAAGCATCTTGACTTTTTTGTGAAGACGGATGCAATTGACCGGACCGATTAAATTCACTTTCTTAGCATCCTGTCCACCTGTTAAGAACTCGTTTAAGGAGACGTTTTGCATAATTTTTCATATTTTGGCAGTTTAGCTTATTTTCGCTTCATTATGCCTTTTCATAACAAAGCAGCATCTAGATGTAAAGTTTGCATACAAAATGCTATTGTGCTTTTTTTACGTTTTGCTTCTCAGATGGTTCCTTATACTTTTCCATAACATAGGGTCTTTTTTATTTATAGAGTATCGTTTAAAATGAAATGAAGATGTCATCATGGCTGTTGTTTACTTTTTGTTGCGATAACATTCATGAAAGTGAAGAGTGATCATCGCAGTAAATTTTCCAATTTAAGCAATTGCAAAGAAGAAGCCTGAAAAAAAAGATCAGGGCTTCAACGGGATTCGAACCCGTGATCTCCGCGATACCGGTGCGATGCTCTACCAACTGAGCTATGAAGCCACACAATTTACTGCGCTGATCACTCTTCACTTTCATCTACAACCGCAGTACAAATATGAATTATTTCATATATACTTCACATCACTTCACTGCACGGGAAAATATGAACTCAATAAATTGACCTCGCTCCCGATGTGTGGCTTCATAGCTCAGTTGGTAGAGCATCGCACCGGTATCGCGGAGGTCACGGGTTCGAACCCCGTTGAAGCCCTGATTTTTTTTCAGGCTTTTTCTTTGCAATTGCTTAAATTGGAAAATTTATTGCGATGATCACTCTTCACTTTCATCTACAACCGCAGTACAAATATGAATTATTTCATATATACTTCAGATAACATTCATATTGCCGAATAATTTTTTTCCTTTGTGTGGGTTTTGTTAGGAATCCAAACAGTCGATAAAAGCATTAAAAAGTGTGTTGCACTCGGCAGTTTTGAACACAGTTTTGGGGATATGCAAGCTTTGGTATGGGTCCTCAGTACTTCACATTAGCGTCAGTGTTCGATCTTGAACAGGTTTAATACTTTACATATGAGTCTCGTGTTCCAGTCAAACACCACAGGAAACTTGATGCGCCAGCATTCGATCATGAACACGTTTCATACATAACGCGCTTTTTGTGTTCCAGTCGAACACTACAGAACACTTCAAGTGTGTCGTTCAGAATACTCTGAAAACCTCACGTATGCGCCAGTATTTGAACATGAATACGTTTCATACTTAACGCGTTTCTTGTGTTCCAGTGGAACACTACAAAACACTTCAAGTTTGTCTTTCAAAACCTCACGTATGCGCCAGTATTCGATCATGAACACGTTTCATACTTAATGCGTTTCTCGTGTTCCAGAGAAACCCTACAGTACACTTCAAGTGTGTCGTTCAAAATACTTTCAAAACCTCACGTATGCGTCAGTATTCGAACATGAATACGTTTCATAGTTCGCATGAGTCTCGTGTTCCAGTCACACGCTTCGAAACACTAGCGTGTTGTCTGACTGAACTACGCGGTGGTGTAGATATATTAACATGGGTTTCCTTTTCTTTCCTTGGCGGCCCTTGGGGCCGCCGGAGCTCCCCTATTAATCCATTTCAAGAAATACGATCAAAGACAGAATAGCCTGAGCACGTCGATTCGATTGAATTTCGTACGACTTCAAATGCAGAACATTCAGCTCAATTGCAATAAAGCTAGTGCTTCTCAGTATGACAACTCCCTGGGTACACGCAGCAAGGCGTCTAGTTGACTTGAGTGTGAATATCCGCAGGTAACCAAGGAGGATTCTAGCTACTGACGAAGTCATCTTCAGCGCTATTTACAATGCATGGTGTTCCTGTAGGGCTTGTCTTCTGCCTTCTGGTCTGCACTTATACTTTGCTCGTTGATAGCAAAAATCGACAGATTGATTCAAGTCATCATTCCAGATTTGCCCGCCAAGTAAGAGATAGTACCTCACATCGAGATACTCGTCAAGCCCGCCCAAATCGTCGGTCAGATCCATACGAGAAGAAATGTAATTACAGCATCGCTTTGCTAGACTTTCCACCTTACATTATGAACTCAAGTCTTGAAAAGGGCTTTATGTATTACAAAATAAAGTGGATTGTAGACTTAACGTGCTTCAGCAGAGAAGAACAGGATCCAGAAGGTTGCAAAATGGTACCCATATATGCCCGCAGTCGGTTGGAGATGGTTGACTTGATCAAAAGGAAGAGAGTGGATTTCGCTTTTCCCATTCAAGCGGACGCCAAGACAGCCCTCAAGGATGAACCCGATGTGACGCTCATCAAGGCATTTGTATCATCCGGGTGTTCGCTGATTATGAATATGAAACAGTGTCAGGAGGAATCCGGGGAAGAGTTATTCACTTCTATAACGTCACAGTGGCCCATTTTGGTTGTCATGATGCTACTGTCGGGGATTTCTGGAATAATCATTTGGCTATTGGTAAGAATATTGGGTCAAGGTGGCTCAAAAGTGTTTTCTGGGTATTTTTTAGACTTTTAGAACTAGGTGTGGTTTTTGAGGAACTGTACTGTTTTGAATGGCTGTGCTAATTGTAAAAGTAACTCTCCACTTTACCTTTCATTGTAATAAAGTCATAAATTAAGGTTGCTCTGTTCTGTTGCCTAGCAACAAACTTACCCACTTTTCACCATTAATTACATCTATTTTAAAAACTAAGCTGGTGATCCGATATTTTTTTGTAAAAATATTTTTATTACACATAGAAAAAGAAACAGGGGAAATAAGAAAAAATTATCTGGAGTAGATTTTGCTTCAATTTTAATTAAAAGAAATTGAATTTTCGAGATAGAAAAAATTATAGTCCACAGGGCTTTTTTTTACAATTTTGCACATGCATTCCGCTTTTGCTGTTGAATAATGTTTTGCACCTAAAAAGTAGGGTTACCAGATCAGTTTTTAAGATATTAGCTTCGTGGATAAGGAGTTTTTCAGTGCGCGTTGTACGCGCAAAAATTGAAATCTAGACTTTGCAAGATTTTTATACGTAGAGCGGTGAAACGAGCAAGTCCGAGCAAAACGGTGTGATGTAGTAGACGGGGTCTACTAAAACAAGGAGATCCCACTTACTTACACTCGAACTTAGATTTCTAAAGAAATTACACGAAACTTCATTCTAGGTGAATCAACAACTTTTTTGGTGCATTTTTTGTTCTTAGGCAATGGGAAAAGGTGAGTTTCTCAGGGATGAAAACAGGACTTTGAATTTCGCGCTGTGAATGAGTAAGATTAATTCTCGCGCTAGTTGTACATGTAAGCTTTTGACATATGAATAAAGATTATGCAAGAAAGCTCCCTTCTCTGGTATCGAGTTAATTTGTGAATTTCTCAGAACAATGCCTATTAAATCATAACCAATTTCTGCTTTCGATAGTTTCTTATTCTTTCTACCTGTCTGGCGAATTTGCAGAAGTTTTAATTATGAAAGGAAAATCTTACGCGTACAAGTGACTAATTTGCATAATGAAGCGCGTGTACGTTCATGTGCGAGTCGGTGTCAAAAACTTGAAAAAATATTTTTTTTCGCCATCTTTTGTGCTGATATGCATGCTGCAACGGTTTTCGTCAACGCTGTAAGGCTACTAATATCACGTGTGTTTCTTCAACATAGTGAATTTTTTATTATATGGAGGAGAGTGTTTTACTGGGAACTAAACCACTCGTAGATTCCATACGCCTCTTCATCCGGGACCCGAGTGGCGTATTTTCCGTATGTCCCCTTTGTGAGTGTCGTATCGTTCAATGACGTCACGATTCCCGCCTTTTACTTTTGTTGAGCACTCTCCTCCATATAATAAAAAGAACATTACACGCTGGCTCGAAGATATGAATTTTATGTTCGAGTCAGTCTTAAACGCATTTAAAGCTAGAGTATAGCTTGAGTTTGATGTACGTTTTTAAACGAAACAGCGCAATTGAAGTTTAATTTGTCATGTTCATCTACAAAACACGCATCGGCGAGCACTCTTTTTCATCGATAACCAGCGATTTATTGGAATTTCATCCAAACAAAACTGAACAGTAGTTACAGACGAACGTTTTTGTGCCTTGATGAAACATCACATTTTGCTCGCAATTCAGTCGGAACTCGCAAACTCGCAAAGTGTGTATTATTTTTCGGTCGCGATAGACTTTAGGGCAAAATCCTAGCAAACGTGAGGCAAGAGTAGGGAAACTTTGGAGTTCTGAAACGCTGCTATATCAAAATATATCAAGCTTATTTTTTACTATGTTAAGTAAAACCTATCGATCTTCGACATATATAAAATTTGGACTAGAGTAATATGAAATACTCTTAAAATAAGCAGCGGAGCACAACTTCTTGACTAGCAAGGCAAGTCCAAAAAAAATAAACGAGTCATGATAAATAATAAAAAAACAATCAGTGTCCTAAATTAATGAAAAGGTTGATAATCCATAGAAGCGGGATTTCATGGATTAACGCTCCGAACTTCCATTGTTATAATTTCAATGGTAGAGCTGTCCCTTTTCCGTTGGAGTTTGTATGCAAATCTAGGGTTGAAAGTAGAGAGTCTCAATGGGTGGAGGGAGAGGGGGGTCCCTTTGACGGTTGACGGTTGAAAATAAGTCTTTTTGACGGTTGACGGTTAAATTTCAGGTCATTTGACGGTTGACAGTTAATTTTTCGGAATGACGCTTATCACACAAATGTAAAGCACAAATTTGGATGTAAATTTTAATAAAACGATATAATTTTGCTCATATTTGAATACTGGAATTAATCCTATAATTTGTGCACTAAAAAGGAGGTTATTGGTCTTCAACTATGAAAACTATGAGTATTATTAGCGTAATTACATCACCTCCGTTACCGCTGGATGTATTAAAGCGATGAAAAAGCAGACAGACAGACCTGCACGGACTCTCATTGTGGCTTTCAATGAGTCACCTTGAAATCATATTTTGGCCCTAACGAACGTGTCTTTGAGGGTTTCACCCTTCTTTATAGGAGATCATTGGAGGTTTTCCAAAAACTGTTTTCAGCAAAGGCTGATTTTGTATAACGCTCCATTGTTCCATCAATATTTGTTACAGTTGGCTGCTCGGTTACCAACCAAGCCATGGAAAAGGCCCTGGGAACGAGGTTACTCGGTGACCTGGTCTTTGAATGGCAGCGAGGCTGGAGTTGACCTTGCTTTGATACAGACCTCTCTGGTTTTGTCATGTAAAATAATCTAGTTAGCATTATAACAACCTGTTTATACAATAAAAGCAGTGACGTCTGTATCAAAAGAAGGTCACCTGCAGCCTCCCCGCCATTCAATGGCCAGGTCACGGAGCACACGACTGTAAAATGGTCTATACTGGACGTCATGCTTTGTAAGAGCAAACGAACAGCGATAGCGAGGTCATGCGAAGTTACATGTGATGACTGACTTTTTACGACACCGGAAGTGTTAACCGAGCGTAAGTCAGCAGCCTCGTTCCCAGGGCCTTTTTCCTGGCTTAGGGGTGGGGCCCCGCCCCAAATTCAGGGAAAAGACCCTGGGAACGAGGTTGCTGAGGAATTTAACGGCTAATTCCGTTTTTGACAGTTGACTGTTAATTCTTTGGCCATTTGACGGTTGACGGTTAACCCCATTGAGACCCTCAAAGTAGAGTTCAGTGCGTGACTAACGGAGCGGAAAACTCGATCAGTTAGCTAAGAATTAATTCTCTCTCGTCAGCAAAGCTGAGAGTTCAGATAAAAACTTAACTGATTTCTAACTTAACCAACTTTAATATCATTTTTTCCCAAAAACTCCACTCCGTGGAAACTGATTATTTACTTGACATAAGTTTGAAACCATAACCAAAACGCGTGACATTCGGTTATGGGACAATGGTGTATATTATCATTTAAGTGAAAACCACAGCTCACTAACGGTTCTACAATCGTTTGCTTTAACTGTTCGTATTTTGGGCACCCCGAGTTTCTAAATCGAGACAAGGAATTTTCAGTTTGTTTAACAAGTATTTTTCAATATGGCCCCCTTTGTAGGCTACCACAGTTCTTTTCTCCGTTTAGAATTGGCTGTATAATCTCAGTAAGAAATCATTTACTTGATCATGCTGATAAGCTCTCTCTTGGTAGCGGGGTTGATAAGTGAGTCCGTGTATGTTATGTTTTGCAAAGTTCACTGTCTTTTTATCCTTGTGAGACAAGTCTTTGAGTGCTGCTGGTTGGAAGAAAGCATGGCAGCCAAAGTGTTCATTCCAGGGGTAATAACCCATTTCACGCACTTGAAATATCTTTTGCACAAAGAATCCCTCTAAGTCTATGACGAGGCATACGCTGTTCTTGCAGCATCAGTTTCTTCTAACGCACTTATTGTGTCCTCATTAGCTTCGTCCACGCTTAACATAGGTTTAGATGTGGATTCGACTTGCATGTTTGGAAGCTAGATCTACTCAAAAATATTATTTACTGGAGTTTGGGACAAGAATAAAATGCTAAACGGAGAACGCGCTTTTATTTTGAAAACACAATAGGTTCTCAATTAACCAATCAGTGTTGAAGCTTTTGGGGCAAGTCTAGGCGAGTACAATGTGGCATTGTGGAGAAACCAGTTTTTGGGACTGGTTAGTCTGAATAATGAGAAACCACAGCAGTAATGACCAGAACATGTTAATGTATTCCACAGCAATTTATTTACGAATACGAGACAATAACTTATGACATCGCTCCCGTTAATGTATTACACAGCAATTTTAGATCAAGTTAATTTATTCCACAGCAAATTCACGAGAAACCACAGCAAAAAAGGGGAAACTGTGGTCCCTCCCATACTACTCAGCAACAATTTCCAATTTGATTAAAGATGCTAAGGGAGAGATTTTGGGGACTCCAATCCAGGTGCACTTGAAAGAACTGTATGGTGAATGTTATCCCCATACTTTGGCTCTCAATCCAGTAAGTTACGCTGGTAAAACATTCGGAAGATGTTCAATAATTTTTTTTTTCAAAGTAGTTATAGCTGGTAGCTTGTTCTTTCTGAGGTGCTCGCGTCATCACGCGCCGGAAGTCCTTTGAATTTAACTGACCGGAAGTGGGTTTGAAAGAAAAATATATAACATGAGCCGAGTGCCATATAATAAACTACTTACTAACCTAGCTAGCTGGAGCTGTACTGGGGAATATTGGCCCTCGGTCGTTTTTGTACGCGCTCGGTCCGTACTGTTACGACCTCAGGCCAATATTCCCCAGTACGGCCCGTTCTCGGTTGGAAAGAGGTTAAAGGAACACAATCACCTTTTTGCGCATGCGCAAGAGATGGATTTTTGTTTGGCTCGTCAAGAATTCAAAGATGCGAGAATTGGTATATAGCTTTCACAAATCCGTTTGCATCGTCCTCAATCAACTTTGGCTTTGCCCTAAAACTTCTCAGAATCAAAGATCAGTGATACAGGGTTCGCGTAAAGTGTCAATTTGTGTGTAATGGAGACCTTTCGGTGATAACTTCAATGCCGTTCGACGGAACTTCCAGTGGATGGGAAGTGTTATGGCGCTGGACGAACACAGCTTTCTCCCGGCAGCTTTCAGAAAGGTCTAGAAAATCGGGAAAGGACTGAGAAGTAATGGAACCAGCAACATAGCAGGATTTTTGCAAAGAAACCTATTCTTGGGAAAGACTAAAAGGATAGCGCTCGTGCGAGAGTTTCTTTATTGACATTTTACTCGAGCAAGCAGACCTTTACTCGTTGGTTTTCTTTTTCGATATTCAGACATTCTATCAGGTCCTCTTCACTCAGGTATTCTCTGTGAGATTGAATTGGCTGTATAATCTCAGTAAGAAATCATTTACTTGATCATGCTGATAAGCTCTCTCTCGGTAGCGGGGTTGATAAGTGAGTCCGTCACTCAGGTATTCTCTGTGAGATTGACGGCGATTTATTTGTTTTTAGCTATCAGGCCAGTTTTGTAAATGTGATAAGGACTCGTGTATAAAATCAGTAAAATTTCCATCATAACATTTGCACATCAGCATATTCAGGCTTGTTATGAACCACGGACTTACCGTTGCCTTGTTTTTGCATTACTTATGCGGCTTTTCACGTGTTCCACCACTATGTTGGTCAATACAGTTTTTCTTTGTCGCTTAACACGAAAAAAACAAGTCGCTTTCCCTGACTAGTTGAGCGAGTTGACCTTTCTTCCTTTAATTGAGAGATGAATGCGAGTGGCGAATGGGATATAAATAGCAGTTATCCGTCACTTTGTCGCGTCGGCATGACGCGCCAAAGTGACAGTTCTATTGTTTCCCGATGAAAGAAACCAGTCAAGTTCGCGCGTGCGCTACTTAACAATTAGATTATGAGCTCGAGATTTCTATCGCGTGATAGTTGACGAGGGCGCAATCAAATCTTTTCTTTTCAAATCAGGCGCGCGCCCTGGATGGCGCAATTATGGCGCAATTTTTTCCTGGTTGCGTGATAATTAAATCACCTGAGGTTAAGCGCGCGCACAAAACTGAGAAGAGAGTTCAGAGTCCGTAAAGTCCAAAACGTCCTTCACGCATAATTTTCATGTTATATTATTAATAAGTGGGAGGCGTGGTGGCCTCATGGTTAGTGCGCTCGACTCCGGAGCGAGCGGTCCGCGTTCGAGCCCTGGCTGGGACACTGCGTTGTGTTCTTGGGCAAGACACTTTACTCTCACGGTGCCTCTCTCCACCCAGGTGTATAAATGGGTACCGGCGAATTTAATGCTGGGGGGTAACCCTGCGATGGACTAGCATCCCATCCAGGGGGGAGTAGAAATAATCCTAGCCGCTTCATGCTACAGAAACCGGGATAAGCTCTGGCCTGATGGGCCACATTTGGCCCGAATGCAGACTTTACCTTTTTTATTAATAAGTAATCATACGGTTTTTCTCGTTCAATTTGGAATTAATTTGCACTTGTGAGTTTTTCAAAAAGCGAAATTGCACTCGCCGAAGCGGCTCGTGCAATTTCAGCTTTTTGAAAAACTCACTCGTGCAAATTAATTTCAAATTCAACTCGAAACCGTATAATTACCTATACAAATCTACTAGTCGTTCAAAACTTTCATCTAAATCCTCTTTACAGACACTTCGAAAACACAAAGAAGCTGCCCCCAGCGCACGCTGTTACGCTACTCACTATCTATCACCAATTATAGTTCACCACTTAATTTTCCTTTGTCGTCATTGGTCAAAACTGATCACGTGGTACGATCTCGCGCGGGCACTATCTGCCAATAGAATGCCCTAGGGCGACTATCAGGCAATAGTGCCCGCTCAGCGGAAGTGGCTCATCAAAGGCCGCTTTCTCCTACAGTTTTTTTAGATAAGATGAAAAACATTTATCGTCCCACGTCGATCTTAGTAAGCAGAGAGTCAGAGAACTATTTTTTAGGCTTAAAACTGCAATAAACGACGGCACAGTAAAACGTCAAGCGGACACAGAGGTTTCAAGATTCGAGGTTTCCTTTTTAGGTTTCTTCTTTAGAAGTCAGCAGTTGACATGTAAAATTGTTTATACTGCATTTATAGATGTAGTGTCATCTGAAGAGGATACAACGGAAAATACGAAGCACCTAAGCGCTCCATAGCGGTTGGAAATTTTGATAAATAAATTCTTGTCGTTTTCAGTTTTGAGGCATGCCGCTACGGAAAAGTTCAGTGGTGAACAATAAAGACAATAGAGTGTTTATGTCTCGGAACCATCGGTCTGATAGTTGCCCCTTGGAAATTTGATGTTCTTAAAACGAGCATATTTGCCCTCGAAGCTTCGCTTCTCGGGAAAATATTTGTTTTAAGAACATCAAACTTCCGCGGGGCAACTATCAGCCGATAGTTCCTCGACAGAAACACTCTATTGTTTAAATAGAACGTGAGTAGCGTAGCCAATCAGAGGACGTCATTCGTGATAGAATGCTAGTAGATTTATACTAAATCGTGATGGTGTCCCTTTAAGGACGTTCCCGCCCATTGCTACTGCGAACCTCTAGTGCGCATGCTATTCATTGGTCACGCGAGTGCTATGTCATTTTTAAGCGCGCGCACCAAGTCGAAAAATCAACAAAATATAGAGCTGATGACCTTCGCGTTAACTTTGTGTGCGAATATTTTTGTTGGATACTCGGTGACCCCCACTTTTCTTTTGGCAGATCACTTCCTTTTCTGATTCTTTTCATTATACTAAAAAACAAAAAAAAACTGAACGTGGGAAGTTTTAGTTATTTGTCATATACTATTCAAATAGGGTCGAATTGGTACATGAATACAGGTGTGCGTAATTTAGAAGTTGTAGTTTTTAAGGCTAATTCTAGCTGATTTAATGACATATGTAGCAACGATCTATCAAATAGGCCTATATATACTATGTTAAACACACATAACTTAGATAGGATTCTTCAACTTAAATATATGCCGATAGTAATGAATCCGTTTTTAGGCTCGATAAGTGTTATCTCTTTTTAGCATAAATTTACCTTAGTCTATTGTGAATCCGTGAATTTGATTGGCTAAATATCCGTTTTCTATCCGCTGATAGTCAGCAGTTACGCATCAGTGCACATCGCGCATCACCTTTGAACCTGATGTAACATAATAAAACAGTTCTTTTCTACGCGTTACTTGACATTTTTTCTTCTTGTGCAATGAGACTACGGTAAATTTATATTAAAACAATTAGACGACTCGCCCTCGTTTTCTTCGAGCGCTAGTCAACGAGGCGCACTATCTGCTCGTATAAAACTCGGGCTCGTAGTCTAATTGTTAAATAGGAGTCGAGCCGAGGAGTCGAGGAGTCGAGCCACACCCAGATTGGTCTCCATTAGGAGTTAAATCCGACGAGCATACCCGACCTTTTCATGTAGGATTCGTCGCTGTTTTTCACCCCTCCCTCTCTAACCGGCAACACAATCGACCGCCTCAAGTCAGGAAATAACTGCAAAATATCTTGCCACTATTATTCTCGATTCTACTTACGCACATCTTTTTAAAGAACGAGAAATGCTCATGAATAAATTAACTCAAGTGGCTCGGTAGTCCGCGGCTTTGGATTATCTATCTCAAGTAAAAACTCGGATAATGACCGTTTGTGTTTCCTTCAATCACAGGAACGCAGAGCAAAAGGAGGCCAGTTTTCATCTTCATTTACAGCCGGTTTTCCCGAGGGGTATTGGTGGGCGGTGCTGTCACTCGCAACATTGGGGTAAACTCATTCATGATTACACTTTCAAGCTGATTACTTCATTGCTGTTGTGGTTCGAACTTTGTTGTTGTTCTTGCTTGTTATTTTTCCCAACTGGTCTCATTAGGTACGGTGACGTAACCCCAAAGTCGGTTCCAGGACGCGTGTTTGGTATAATTTGGGTCCTTGTGGGAGCGGTTATGATGTCTTTATTTACTGCCACAGTTATAACTGCCATGCAAACCGCTGTTGATGGTACAAAATGCAAAGACATTGAGGATAAAGAGGTGAGTGTACATTATAGGATCAATATCAATGACTGCTCGTCTCGTACTATGAGAATAAAATATACTGGAAAAGAACGCGTTCAGATCACATTCGATTTTGTATGTCGGGCAAAGCAAACACATATAATGATAATTAAAATGAACTCAGACAATCCTAGAATTACCAACAAGAGAGGTATTGATCTTTTTTTAGAATGCTCTGTGTTTATCACCTCGAATTTTTATGCAAATTGTTGCATTTAAATTTTTAGATCGGGATCTTCCTTCATAATATTGAAGTACAAGGAGTCGCAACTGTTTTTAAAGCAAAGTATATCAGTAAGTAAGACGTTTGATGTTCTTTACAGTAGCCACTGTTCTTGTTTTTGTCTGACAAGTTTGTGTTCGCTTTGTTTTGTTTTTGAATTATCTGGCAAAGATTCACACCAAAAACAAGCTAAAGTAGTTGACATCTTGCTGTATGTGAACTGTCATAGCACGCGTGCCTGTCAAGTCACGTGAACAACCAACAAAATGTTCATCAATCAGTTTATAGAAAAATCACAAAGTTTGACGGACACCACTGCTTAAATACGTAACTAAAAAACCTAAATGCATGAGTTACGTAACGTTTTCTAAACGTTTGCCCCAGAAAAAGTCTTTTGACTGGAGTAAAAGGAGCGTAAAAAGCTGTGCATGACTTGTCATAGTATGTTATCGACAGAACTCAGTTCCTAATTAGCGCCAAAATGATAATTTGTATCCACAGAATTTAACCACCTTGAAGAAATGCAAAAGAATCTTAGCCAAGGAATCGTTGAAAGAGTGCTTGTGGACCGAAACACGGCATTTCACTTCCTGGATAAATCTGGCTTGAATAGAAACAGACAAATCCGACTAATTCGTAACATCGAGTTTCCATTGGAATATTACCTGGCGCATGTGAAAAATAATGTAGTGCCTCCAACCCAGTCAAAGTCAAATGACACGGACGACTCCGACACGGAGCTTGTGGAAAGAAAAACGGAACTAGCAGAATGCGGACCAAAGTTGAAAGAATTATCAGTGGATTTGGTCAGCGTCGCCAAAACAACTGCAGAAGAGCAACTTATACCTGCAGAACTGCAGGTAAATCTTTGTTGTGTTTCCCTCCCTAAGAAATAATTCTGGGCCTGTTCGAATCAAAACCCGCAAAATTTAGTACACCCTAATATGGGATGGTTATTAAATGCCTTCCCATTCTCTATTTTACAATAAAGACCCTGAAAGAATTATCAGTGGATTTGTTCGGCGTTGCGAAAAGTACAGAAGACCAAATTCTAACTGTTGGAATACAGAGAAATAATTCGAAATAATTTCCGGTCTCTTTGATCAAGACAAAATAATCAAGTAACGCCATAACCCATCAAAAGTATTTGAAATATTTGAGGCCTACCAAACACAATTTTGTTTTAGGGTATTAAGTTAAAAGGGCAAAATTTGCTCTTCATAAACTTTTAAGAGTTTTTAGTTGTGCTGTGATGAGTTCAAGTTTCCACTGTTTATTCTCTTAGACCACGGACTTGGAAGGACTTTTTTCTACTGGCTTGGATTTAACAATATTTGCGTTGTATTGTCTCGTCGGGATATTCTTCGGGCTGATATTTATTGGTATTTCATGTGAAGTCTACACCAGGTGCCACGCAAGAGTTCTAAACAGAAGGAAAGGTATAAAATTGTTTACTCGGTCAGTGATGTTTAACATATAATGGAGGTTGTTGTGAGTATTCAAATAAAGACGAGTGAAATCGATATTAGGAAAAATTTCACTTGAGTTTTGTCAAAATTCTTATAATTGCCAAAGGATTACAGCAATAGAAATTCTTAACATTTTCAAAACACGGAATTGAAAGTATTTTCCACCATTTCTCGAGTATATTATTTAATTACCTTTTAATATTGTAGGTGCCAAATAGACTGATTTTGGAATATTAAAATTCAGCCTAAAACAGTGGGCCCTGTGCTGAGGTCTATT
>CM042753.1:5049524-5083221 GCA_022496165.2 Catalaphyllia jardinei | reverse complement strand
ACTTGCATTAATGACCGTTAGCAATCACTTGAATACACATGACAAAATTGGCAGTGTATGATAAAAACAAACAAGATCAACTCACGTTTTCACCGCGACAGCAAACCCACTGATCTCACGTCGCCGACGTGAGGGCGACATCGGGGCCGCATGCGCAGTCAATCTCGCCCCAATCTTAATCGTTCTTCACGTCGCCGTCGCCCCGTAAACGTCTGCATCTTAAGCTCCCTAATAGCGGCAACCACATGACGTCACAAAATCCAAAATGGCGGCGCGAGGGAAATTTAAAAGCGGTAACCTTGACTCAATTTTTGTCACCCTTGAACGTCATTTTCATCTAGCCCACTAAAATTGAGATTTAGTAATTACCTTAAACAATTCAAAGCCAACTTGTTGTAAGAGTGGAGGTTCCCTTTAAGATGAATTACCTTAGTTAGAGGACCTATATTGGGGATTCACTCTCTTACATTGATAATCTCTCGAAGTATTATAATACTCGCTCACAACGACCAGAATTTGATACGGATTGTCTCTCATTCAGGCCTTATTTAAAGAACGATTACCACAGTTGCCTGTTGTTGTTAACAACACGAAACACTTGAAATTAAATAAGAAAAATAAGACAGACGTGGGTACAAGTGATAAACAACCTTTTGACGTCTATAATCATTATTGTTGTAGAATGTCAGCAGCCGTATGAAGAAACAGCAATTCCACTCGACAGCAATGCGTTCCAAGTGGTGCAGTACATTTCAGATTTAGAGGAGAGACTGAAGGCTTCAATAACAGTCGATATACAGAGGATGCAAGACGAAATCGTCAACACTTTAAAACGAGCTAGCAATATGAATACCCCGTCGAATAATGAGAACTACTCGTTCCTTGAATATCGGAATGTCATTCGACCGCAGTCAAACGTCTAAATTTTACCAAATGCTTCATTCTCAGTCCAAAACTATTGTCACTAAGACATTAACAAGCTTTAAAACGCTGCACATTAGGAATTTGATAATTTGGCTTACCCCTACCATTTTCGTATTATTTTTGACACTTTTCGTTGCACATTTTCGCTAAATTTAAGTCCACGAAAATGGGACGAGGTGTTGAAATTTGCGTTTGACTGCAAGGAGAAGCTGCATTGATTTCCTTGTTCGGGTGGCAGTTCTCGTAAGGTCTCAAATTGAGTGGCTCGATAGTCTTTGAGAGAACACTAGAACAAACAACAGAAAGAATGCCCCCAGCCCCAAAACGATAACAACTGCTACAATAATAAAACAATAGCTACTTACGAGAAGGTATACTCAAACTAAGAACTCTAACAAACTATTAAGTGGGTCTTGAGGAGGTGAGGGTGGCCTAGTGGTAGGGCGCTGGACTTGTAAACCGGAGGTCCCAGGTTCAAAACTTCCTCCCTGCCACTAGATGGATTTGTCTTCTGTGGCCCGAATTCAAGTCCTCATCGCTGTGTAAATAACCAACTGGTCAGCCTCCCACCAGTTGGGATTCTTAACTTTTTATGTTTAATTTGTATCATTTTTGTTTGTTACGCATGAATGGCTTGATACCCTTTAAGGCAACAATAGAATGCCCCTAGCCCAAGAACAATAACAGCTGCTACGTTATGACAACAAATAACTCGTATACACTCGCGTGTCCAGCAGCCATGCAAATTTATTGGAACAAAAGAAAGTGTTTACATAAGAGTTGAACCCCCACAGGATTGGTTTGGAACACCGACATGGCTGCCATGACGTCATCTCCAGATGCTCCATTAAATTACAAACTTACGAGAGCTCCACCACTTCCATTTTACTTAAACACTGTAAATAGCTTGCTTACCCTCCATGATGCTTTTTACAGCTGCCACTTCTATCCTTACTCAAGCCTTGGTTAACAACAATAGTTAATGTTAAGATTGTTTAACGTAAGCGAGGTGTGAAATGTCAGGTATTCTTTGCTTTCAATCAAAGAAAATATTTGTGCTCGGAATGAAGAAAGAAATTAAGAGTCCATTATGATACATTACTTGTTAAACTAAATATTCCCTCTTAAAAGATGAATTCTGTGTGAATATGGTGAAGCATTTCGACCAGAATAAGGTAAATGGGACATCAAGAAAATTACTAAAAGTTTCGATGAATATATTGATTGTGACATTTCGGAGCCCCATTTTCAATTTTCTATCAATCCAATCAAACAAGCCACGCATGCGCACAGATTCAAGTGGGATGCATTTGGAGGGTCTGCATGGTTTTGCTGAAACGTCATTTATCAGTCAAGCGTTTTGAGAGTTTCCAGCTGCCACTTAAAATTTCAGCCCAGCTAACTTCTGCAAAATTCAGATCACAGTTATCAGTTAGAAACGGGGTGGGGTGGATTTCAATTGAGTGTCGCAAGTAATTAGACAATAACTCTGGTTTTGGTTTTTCTACTGGTTTGAGATTGGCCGAGTAGTCTAATTCGTACTGGAACTTGCAAAATTACAAAACTCAAATTAAAATTCGCGTTTAACCTGGGTTATCTTCATCGGGCTTTGAACAACCTGGCCCAAGAGCTCTGCTTCGAGGCTTGGCCAAATCTATATATCAAAAGCAACAAGCCAACCTTTCAATGGGTTTACCGTAGTAAACCCACGCGGAATGTCGAGGGAACACTACTGAGAACTTGTAAATAACGACACGTTATAAGACGTTATGAGGTACCTTTCCATTTGCGAAATAAGAAAGCGTATTGTCTATTGACACACGAAGTTTGAATAAACCAGGATGAAAAGACGAGCAGAACTCATTCACTGTATTTAAGTTAGTTTGGCCACGTACAAAATTATCTTTAAATTGAAGAAAACCTGAAAATAATAGTTAACTGAGATAGAAAAACACCAAAGAGATATTGTAAAATGGGCTAGGACCAGTGGAACTAGAAATGGCTCTCTTTGAGCTTCGGGATAGTTTGAATAAATAGACTGAATAGATTTAAAGATTCGCTAAAAAAAATAACGCACTCATTGACGAAGTGATCGGAGAAACTCTCTAACTGTCAGGAACAAGTTAACGCAGCACCGTTTTCCATTCCTACAAAAGATAAAGCAGCCAGTACTGAAGTAAAAATCGTTTCGGCCCAGTATGTTCTTTATCCAACAGCGGAGAGGAAGATGAATAGCAAAAGTAGAGGGCGAAATATGCATGATTCAAATTTATTGAGTACTTGCTGCATTTCACTTTTGCCGCGTTATCAGACTTCATTTATTTTATTCCTCTAGACCTCGGAATGATTCGTGAAGTTTTGAACTCAAAAACCGGTTTTATGTCTTTCCTCTCCACCAAAACCAAACCCATAAATGCTGCTCTTGCCTGAGCTCTGTTTACTGGGCAATAAAAAATAAGCACACCTTAATTGGAGCAATATGGCTATGGGCAACAACAGGTCCATAGCCGCTTTTATTGAAACAAACAAATCAAAACAAATCATGAATGAATTCTGTTATCATATGTTTGCCCAGTAAAGGTGCGGGCCAAGAAAAACGCAACAACACTAAATATCCTTACAAGAAAAGGGGGGGCGATCAGGGGAAGGAGGTGGGAATCAAAAGCAGCTTCTCACGCCGAGTTATAAAATGAATGGCAAGCACATGGCTTGCCATTTCACGTGACCTGCAAAAAAGCTAAGAGGGGGATGGACATAATGGCCATTGCCACCTCCCCCAGACCCAGTCCCCTAGACTATCCAATAACTTTGGTCAAAGAGAAAAGACATAAAAATTCTATTCGTGAGCAAATATTTTATTTATGCTTGTTGTACTCTTGTAGACCTTTTAAGTATGGTCTGGATTAAGCGTTTGGATATCAAGTGAAGAAATCATAATGCCTAATTGGTAGGCTCTATATAAATCGTAAATGATGTTTATGTTATAATAACTCACTATGACTCTTTGATATTATCCTTAAATTAATTGTCTCCGTGTCACTTCTATACTGCTCAATCATCTCAATCAATATATTGCATTTGACAGGTTCACTCAATTTGGTCGTTGGTTGGCTGAGACGCTGTGAGCATTTTCTAATGATAAGATTTGCTTCAAATTACTTTCATTGCACTAATTACTTTGGTCGCACTATTCTGAAGAGGTGTTTCTTTAAAGTTACAAATAACAACAAAAACATAGAACTGGTCCAGAAATCCCAAGACGTACAGGATCCAGAAAATCTCATTGTGCAATCACTTTGTGTCAAACATTTTAAGAGAACACCTTTTCTTCGTCGAGTTTTGCTTGGAATCTACGGTAGCCGGCATTTTCTAAGAATAGTCTGATAACGAACTCAAGCTTTAATTTTTAGTTCAATTCTGAAATTACGTTACCATAACCGAATGGTCAGCGTGTCGAACTCGCAATCCAGCGGTCCCGGGCTCGTGTCCCACTCTGACCACTACCTGGATTTGTTTCACGGTAAACCCGAGTTCAAATCCACAGCCACGCTTGTAAATAGCCAACTGAATGCCCCCAGTCAGCAGTTGGGTTTCTCAACAATGTTATGTTGAATTTGAATTATTTGTTTCAGTTGTTTGCTCGGCCCCACTTATCTTTGTGCTGAGGGTGCCTGACGAGGCTAAATAAAGGTCAATTAATCTTAAAAGAATTAAAAGTTCTATCTGTTTGTAAATAAGATGTTTAATTCACGTCAAGATCGCTGTTGTACAGTCGCTATTGGGGGTTTGCACATGACAGCACTAAAATTCAAACTAGAAAACTATTGATTCTCCTGAGATCTTACTTTTATGATGTATACGAGCAGCTGAAAACTAGTATCAATACAAATTTTCGCTCAGAATGAGTCGTTGGTTTTGTGAATTTCTAAGCTTCTACGTGACGCTGCGTTTACATGACGGCCGAGAGAGCTGTCATGTTGGTTAAGAAACTGACTTAATTCGGGGAATTTTGCTATCTGAAGAAAAAGTACTATTTTAATGATCTTGAGTTCCTCGAGAGATAGATTCACTCTTTCGTTACAAAAGTCAGTCACAGATGTTTCTGTTAGTTTCCCACCGCCATGTTAGAACCCATCCCGGATGGGCTTCAGCATGGCGTCTCGATACAAATCTCCATAAATTTGGGTAAAACATTTCTCCGCATACCTTGCTTAAGAAAAATTGCTGTGACCTGAATCTTGGCGACGGGCTTTGCCTGTTTACCTTCTTTCTTTTGCAAGATTCTGGACTTTACCTATTGGACGGTTTTGATTTTTATTTGATCTATTTTGAATGGCGTGACACTAAAAACCAGCAATACCTCGGAACGTTGAGCTCCTATTTTTCTGTTGTCTCAGTAAAATCTTAAAACCTGACCATCCTTGTGCCGCTTGGGCGTATATGTCACTGTCCAGCGTTTTCAGATTTAGGTTAGTAAACTACTTTTTGATTTTTCGATACATTTATACATAAAAAAACATGCTAAACATCCCGGCATATAAGGCATTAATAGATGAATGTCCAGGTTCGTTCCCAGTTTTTTCTTTTTTCTCTTCGTTCCCTTCACCCCTACTCCTTCCAAATTTCAAGGAAAAGCCCTGGGAACGAGGTTGATGAAGGTCATCAGCGTGAAATTGAAGGATCTAGGGCGCTTTCCATTCGACCAAAAATTCCGGAATGAAATTTCGGGTATTCCATGTGACGAATGGAACAGTATTTTCCAGTTGGTTGAACCAAACCGTCCCAGGCCATCACGTTACAATTTTGGCGCAAAAATACGAAATAAACAGGGGAATCAAAAAATGGCGGACTCTTTGTCTCTTTTACTTGCTTTAGAGTTGCTCGACGACTCTGAAGTTGAAATGAGTGAAGTACTGGACGAGGACGACGACATAACGTTCTTCTTTGTAGGTAGCTCCTACATGCGTAGGAATTTAATCTGCGACTACTTTGAGGGTGCGATACCTCTCTATTTTCCTGATGAGTTTAAGGGTCACTTCAGAATGAGGAGAGAAACTTGCGAGCTATTCACTCGCGCCGCCATGCCCACAGGAAGGATACCACTTGGGAACGGATCTGGATCCGTGGCTCCGGTGCGAAAGTGTTGCAAAAGGACATTCAAGTTATCTGTCGCATAATAACAAGCGGAACACTGATATTGAGCAGAAAAATTGGAAGCCATGTTGAGTCGATTTCCGGGCTCTGAGAAACTGGGCCCGAGCAGGAATGGTCGAATGGAACGGAATTTTCCGGTTATTCCGATTTTCCGGAGTTTTAGGCCAACCTCGCGAGGTATACCCAAAATTTCGGATGCATGCATGGCCTCGTTACTGCGCGTGATGCGGACCACTGAGGAAACAGGTGTCCCTCAATATTCTATTTTGCTAGGAAAAAAAGTTATTTTGGGCGATTTTCACTCGTAAATCTACTTGATTTTTGAAGGTTGATAATTTGTAACAGCAATTTTTGAAACTAAAACTAAACCATATAAAGCTAGGATACGAGTTTTATTACGCCCAAGCATGACACGCAATTTTGTTCACTTCTTGTCGGATCACCAAAATATCAGGATAGCAATTGTCAGCCTTAATCTCTGGTATCTTTTTTGCCAAGAAAATAAAGAGTTATTAGCTCCATTTTAAACACGGGAGCTTTCCTTTGGAAATTCTGTAGGACTAGCGACATTCAGTCATGCTACGCATAGTGGTAGAACCCGCATGGTAAACTTCTCTAGTTTGCTAAGGAGGTCTGAAGAAGCAACGTTGGCTCATGATTCCTGGTTTCAGAAGACAGTTCTCTTTGGCGTAGGATCGACGATTTCGACTAACTCAATATTTGTTTACTCAGGCCCCGCTTACACGGGTCCGGACAAATTTTTGCACGGACAAATTTTGTTCCTGGACCGCCTGTTTACATGGATCTGTGCAAATTCTATTACAGATTGCAGTAATGTTTACACGGATCCGTGCAAATTTTAGACCAGTCGCGCCTCTGTTGTGATTGGTTATCGCTAACGTTTTAAGCCAATCATGTTGCAGCTGATGCAGTACGCGGCAAATCAAGCATGGCAGCAGACAAAAACTCTAAGTGGTCTGGGCCGGGTTGTTCAAAGCCCGATTAAGCTAACCCAGGGTTAGTGAGAATTTTGATTTCAGCTTTTAACGTTTCGGTGAGGCTTACACTGTTTGTCCTTTAGTTTTGAGTTTGAATGATCACAAACTACAAGAAACATAATCAGTGAAAGGCATTTTTTTACGAGAAAAATCAATACTTCGGTTAACTTTTAACTTTTAAAAACCGGATGTGATGTCACGGACAAGAGCTACGGACCACTGATCCAGCCGTAGTTGGGAGGAGGATATATGACCGGACTCCCATAACGGCTGGAAGTCGAAAATAAGACTTAGGTTAAGTTTTGAAATCTTAAGGATTGAACAAACGAGAATTCTTAAGACTTCCGACGCATAAAAAGAATTCCCACAACGTGCTGCGACTAAAATTGTATTTACACAACTTGGTTGGAATGTTGGTCTCTCAAACCCAGCTCTAAGACTCTCCGTTAGATTGACCTACTCATTCATACTTCAGTCTGAGTGGAGCAAAGTGAGAGTGGAATTGGTTAAGTTGGCAATAAAACACAAGGACATCTTGGTCTCCCCTATCCCAAACGAACTTTTTGAAACAAAACATGGGCGTGCAAGACAGTACTCTCGTTGATCCTTTTTCTGTATATATCTTTTGCGGTTTTTGTGTTACATGGTCCTCTGTTAGGAAAGCTCGTTTTGGGAAAAGTAAGAAAGCTGTAAAATTGAAAGGTTTTGTTTTAATTGAATTAAACCAACCCCAACAAAAATTGCGCCGTGAAAACAGACCAGGGTGTGGTCTGTGGTGTGGATATTAATTGCGTTGTGTTTTCATTTTTTTATCTATTTATTACTTTCCAAAGTATTACTATACATTTAGGTTAAGCTGAGCGTGCAGTTGATCTCAATGGAAGGCATAAAATATATATATACAAGATATCATTTATCCGCAGAGAGACGTGCCTCTTATTCACTTTCTATTAGCACAAAAAGGCAGACAAACGTTTCAATGAAAGAAAGATAACCTAGCTTATATAAAACTAGCTTTTCTAGAAAATCTAATCTCCGACTCAGCAGAATAATTTATCAACTGCAAACTAAAAAGGACACACTTCTGACAAAAATATCTGTTATCTAGCTCAATATACACAGAATGTGAACTTTCCAGATTACAAGCTCCGGTAGACTTAAATATCACTAAGGGTGAAAATATCCCACTACCTTTTTTTCTTTAAATTCTCCCTCACTATAGCTCTTAAAAAATAATCAAAAAACTATAAGAGGGTAACTGCTTTTAATTGAGCCTCAGATGAGCTGCAACGAACTAAATTTCCTTGTGCTTTACTGCTGAGCGATGTTATAATCACATTATCATATCCAGCCGCTAGATTAGGTTTTGAGCCAAGAACAGATGAAAATTTTCGCTCTTTGGCAGTTTGCTTCATTAAAATGCCTAAGGGGCGGACCTCTGCAACTGATACTGAGTTAAAAAAGGTTCTAGCACACGTCTACTCGCCCGATCTATTCTACTTTTTTCATCATAATCACACTTCCAGCGAATTTGTCAAATCCGAAATATCTTTAGTGTCTAGTTTACGATAAGAAATATCAGGCAGAATCTCATGCATTATTTTCTTACGAAATTAAATACGTGATAAAAAAATGGATTCTCGAAAAAAAGTGAATAATCTTCTCAAACAGGTTAAATTTCCCTTTTCGTAAACAAATGTTATGCATATGAAAACCGTGACACCTCACATCTTAAAGCGAACACGGTTAATGAATTAAAGAGATGGAAATTACGAGCTATTGCGAAGATGAAATGATAAACATCTCGATTGCAATATCTACTTCATTCATAACTTTTTATTATTGCAAAAATGCCCAATATTTTTGGGAACCCACCATGGTTTAAAGCTTAACTTTCAAATCGCCACCATTAGTTCTGGCCAGTCGTGGAAAAACCAAATGAATAGCCCTAATTGACTGCAAAAGGCAGCCAAATTTACATGCCTTTTTCTACCCGGCTAGTACATTTTAACAGGTTGATGCATATGGTGTCTGCTTCTTGATGCCGCCAACACTCAAAGGAATCAGTTATCAAGGAAATTAAAGATAAAGAAATTTTGGAATAGCAGGTGGTCCGTAATTTGCTTAACAGGGTGTAAAGGGGACAGTAATTTAAATTTTCATTGCGATTAAACGAAATATTCACAATGGGTTTTCATTTAGTGGCAGACGAGCCGGCAACATTTAATTTTCAACACAAATGTGGAGCACCTTTTGTCTGATCACTGGAGGTTAGAACCAACAAACTTTGCGTGCAATTGGATCTGAAGGACAACCTTGTAAGTACAAACAAGGAATTTTCGCAATCATGTGCCAGAATGTCCTAATATATTTTCAACAAAAATTAGCAAGCAAAGATGACTTTTGAAGCAATCTCATTTTTTAGGCTAGAAAAGCTTTCACTGTTAATACAAACGTGCCCAGGGAACTGCAAAAGGAAATGCTACTGGTATGCGTAGAATCTGTATAAGGTCTGATTCTATCATGTCGTTGTTGCTTTACGTTTGACATGATATCAGCCTTTTGTAATTCTATTGCTGTTAATACCGCTTGCCAGGAAACTGCTGGATTTTCTTTCCCGAGTGGGTGGCAAGAAAAAGAAAACGATTTTAATGAATTGACGGCAAGTATTGTAAATAGAAAATTCTCGAAGATTCCTCTTGTAGAACAAAATCCTGCTGTATGGTAAAAATGTAAAGCTTATCATTTTTGGAACATCTTCTTATTTGAATTGCATTGAAAGTTTAGAAAGAGGCCACGCCTTTTTTAAAATCACTTGTGGTAATGAAGATCTTTTTCGATTTCTACCTTAATTAAGGAGTAAAATAAATGGAAATTGTTTTCCAATACAATATATTGTATTTCTCGCCATATAACAGCTGCATGACTAATTCAAAATTAACCTGCAATGACTTTAAGAGTTAAGGGAGGTAAAATCGATGAGCAAAAGTCGATCAGCCATTAAATGTCCAGCGCCAACGTATATTTTAAGGCAACGTAGCTTTAGGCAGAAAACCACAAAATAGTTTAAAATGTTTCATCGAAATTTTGAAATAGTCTAGACAACGTTAAAACGCAATCTTAGTACCTGTGTTTAGTTAAAGCGTTGGCGTAAAAGGTTTTAACAAAAATTTAAATTTTCTTATTATCCAATTCCAAGAATGAAAAGCAAAGCAATCTGATCGTGCCAGAAGTTGAAAACTTGTAGCTGTCCAGTTTTGAAAAATTAATATATATGTATACTTCCCTAGTTTTTTCCGTCCAAAAACGCGGGCTGTTAGAGTTTCATGTTCGATTTACATTTTTTTAAAAAACGTTGCGATCTAATGGTCCCGTTAATATTTTATTACACGCGTTCCCAAAATTTAGAAAACTCGTTCGGATAAAACATTTTTTCATGATGTGATTTTCCTGATAAGTTCTAATTTTTTTTTCCGGATCAGTTATCCGAAGAATTACTGAGCTTGTTTCGATCAGAACAATTTCAATTCGTAACCACCCAAGTGTCTTTTAGCTAAAATGCGTTAGTCGACGCAAGTGCACCTAATACAATTGTTATAACATTGTTAGTTCTTGTTAAGTAAAACATCGCTTGTCGCAAAGTCTTCCAGGTTAATATAGGCAGATTGGATTTATTTGGAATAAAGAAAAGAGGTTTTTTTTCAGAAACAGAAATTTCTGCCTTTTGCGGCATATTGTTAAAAGATTATAACAAGGCTATCTTGCTTGTTATCAGTGCACCTGCGCCCCAAACAATATAACTATTTGTTGTGAACGATTTATTTTCATCTCAAACACAACCATGTTTACGGAAATGGTCTTGCTTGTTGAAAAGTAGATGTTTTGTACCTCACGTTTCCTCATTTAGCTCGAGATCACCATCCATCATTTTGACTGTATTATTCAGCAAAAATTAAATCCTGACAATGCTGTGAGAAATTAGTGCCTTAATCAGGACATTGATTCATTAAGCGTTGGTGCAGGGCAAGTGAATTTCGTCAACTCATTTGTCTGATGGATAACTTTTCCCCTAATTGCAACGAAATGCCATGAACTTTGCTGTTTATAGCTCAGTCCCTGTACATTCTCCTTGATCTGTTGATTAACAATATTATACTAATAGAAATTAAGTTACTTTCCGTAATCGTTGACCGTTCTCTATATCTTTTACAATATGTCCAATTTGTAGAGTGCAGTGTTGATATTTTCAAACTCTTTCCAATAGCTAAAGATAAAGGAACAGGTTTTCGCTCTTTTGCTTAGAAAACCAAACTCACTTACTGACGTAATCAAGTTGATTTGGCTTCCAGGTCTTAACACGCAGTAATACTGGAAATAAATTCAAGAAAACAGAGAAATGAATTAGATGGATGCTTTATCTTTTGATAACAGTATTTGATGACACTGCTCTATTCAAATCTCTCCACGACTACAAAAGTTGTTTCTCGATACTACGCGGGGAGTATTCTTAATCGAAGTGTCCGCTAGTTTGTTTAGAGTGACTGTGATATACATGTCTTTCTCTGTAACAAGTCACCCATCGGCAGACTTCCGTATTTTTCCAGTCACTTATTTTCTTTGAGTTGTACCGACACGTGTAAATGAAATAAACTTATTAGTTCTACTCTACGCTACATTTTAAATTAGGCGCGATAGCTGAGATTTTAATGTG
This sequence comes from Catalaphyllia jardinei, assembly GCA_022496165.2. Lineage (NCBI taxonomy): Eukaryota > Metazoa > Cnidaria > Anthozoa > Scleractinia > Caryophylliidae > Catalaphyllia > Catalaphyllia jardinei. The sequence goes on along the minus strand of CM042753.1, from coordinate 5,071,434 downwards.
CACGACTTTCCCAAGAAGAGTTCGAACTCAATATTACACAGGGCCTTCCATTCTTAAGGCTGTAGTGTATAAATAAACTTGTCTGACCGTGCGAGATCTTTGTTATGGTTTGACGTTTCTCAGTATCTGATTGTTTTACCTTATTGTGGGTGCATGTTGGTTTGGGTTCACCCGCCCGGCGCCTGGACGCTGCTTCTTTTAATTAAGACTACGAGGAGTGTGAACCAGTTAATAAATAGAACAAAAGATAGAATCTTAGAATGACTAAAGAACTTCGTGAAAATTTCATGAGTTTCCAGTGGGGCGGTGATTGTGCACGGAATATAATCAGCAAAAAATTCACTTGCATTGGGGTCAAATTAGGCGTGAGTATAATAAAGAACGACTTAAGAAAAAATTATGATCGTGTTAGATACCAGACTTAAAATTTTCGCAGTTTTTAAACTCTACTACCAACTGATGAAACGAAACTATTGTCTTAACCAGTCGAGACAAGTCTTATCTTAGCTCGTGTATCGGCAATCGTTATTTCTTGAACCAATAAAAGAAATTCCGCAGCCACGTATTTTGACAGCATTTACCAGAACCTGCCAAATTAATGTGTTCGGGACACGTTCTCGTCATTAATAAAAATCATCAATTTTTCAAGACACTTGCGAATCTATCTAATGGAAAAATACCTCTATGAATAGATTTGAAATTAGGCGGAATAAAAATCACTTCCTTTGGGCTTTTAAGGTCGCACAAAGGACCCCCTGAGTGGCGTGAGAAGACTTCCAAATGCCCCAGCGGTTGTCCGTCAAAAGAGATCGGAGATGAGAAAAAGCAAAATTAATCCCATTTTGAAACCTAGGGTTACTTTGTCACTAATTTCCTTGACCACACTAATAGAAAAATACCCTCCATTCACAGATCATATATTTGTTTGCTCTCATAGTTTTGACAGACGAATATAAAACCTGAGTGGCATATCACTGTACCACAAAAGCCAAAGGAACGCAGCACGGATAGCATCGAACGCAAGCCTAACAATTCTGAGCGCGTTCATCATGGAAAAAATTGCATCACTAGTAATATTTGCTGCCTTCTTTGCTCTAACCTGTAAGTCTTCGCTATTTATTTGCATTTATCTTTTTAATACTGGCTTATTTTCATGTTTTAAAACTCGCTTGGAATGGCATTTTCCTTTCCATTTGATGAAATTATTTTGTAAAAGAAGGCTTCAGTTTTCTATTTCCTAACTGACAAGAAATGTTTATCTCTATTTTTTGCTGGATAAAGAGGTGAAGTAAAGGAAAATTATTACAAGCGGCTATAACGTTTTTAAACACATTTGGCTAGCTAAGTCAGTGATTCCTAAGAAACGACAGATATGTCCTCTTTGGCTTCATGAAGATTAAATTATTTTTTACTTTATTACTACTTCCAAAAAGAACGAATAACGTCCTTGATTTAGCATACAATAACCAAAGCACAAAACGATTACATGAGTAAAAATCATTTTATCGCCTTCTACATCAGTTCTGGGCTTAGCACTTATTGCAAATTTGTGAAAGTATAAATTTATGATAACTAATTGCCATCCTTCCCGTTTAATCCACGTTTTGCCGTTGAAAAACTAGAATTTGATTCAAGGACAGTTCTAAACTTGTCCAAAACAAGACCGTTTTGAGTAGACAAGGTCTCTAACGAGTCCGTGATTTTATTTTTAATTAGCAATGGCGAAACGTTTTGAAAATTTCAACATCTTTAAGTCGCTAAATTTCTCTTTGACTTATTTTATAGGTTCATTCCCAAGCGAAGATAGAGGTAAGTCAGTGTAAACTCTTTTCAATAGTCAAAATAAAATATCGAAAAATATTCCTCAAAGTACGCATGAGCTGTCAGCTACGCCGAAAGGTCATAATTTTTTATTTTACGATCAAAATAAATCCTATTTCAGAACATTAAAAAGAAATAAGAGATTAGACCTAGTTGTTTTCTAATACATCACATGACCATTGTAAGCTTTCAAAATAACTAAGAACTTCCTTACCAGAAAGCAGGTTGTGTTTGCAACAGATACGCAAAGGCATTGCCCAATATCACACTCTGTTTTATTTTCGTAATACAACAAGCGCAGCATTAACATATTTTGATTGATTGGATGTAACAAACATTTGAGCTGGATAGAATCAGGAATCTAGTTCTATTAGAAGAAACTAATTTTTTATACTTTCAATTGGTCGCTTCCCCCTCGCTTCGCAGTTATGCACGTGAAACTTTTTCTGCCACTGATTGGTCACAGTTGTCTTTAACATAAAAATCGTATCATGGAATGTTACTGCTAACAGACAACATAAAACTAAATTTTCTTTTCTCGATATCTAAATGTCTTTTTGGAAAACTTCGATAGGGAAGCACTGCCATTCCCACGCAAAGTTTTACAATTATTTTTTAGAAAAGGAGTTTAACCTTTCCTTTGTAAAGACAGTTCCATAATTTTATTTCTGTTGTTTGTCTTTTGAATTAAAATTCATTTATGATTATTTGACAGCAGATAAATTTTTCGTAATATTGCTGTACTTATTTGTGTCAAATGAATATTACTTACGCAAAGAGAAATATTTTCTGAGCAATCTTGGTTGGAGATGACTTTGCTATCAGAACATAAATCCAGTTTCATTGACACCTTGATAACGAGAAGATAATTTCATATCGCATTTATCAACGATACTGGTTTGTACCAGGCTGACTCATGTATAATTAGATTTGACGATTCGCTCTTTCAAAATTTAGAAAGCACTAGATAATAGAATAACGCTTTACAGCAAGCAACTTTGGAAGGGTTTTATTTCCAACTACAACTTTAGAACCAACAGGAATGGAATTTTGTTTTTCATGCATTAAAAACACCAAAAAAATTCGGCTTCGCTTTGTATTGATTCCTTCGTTGCCAAGCAACTAGGAACGCGTGGTTTAGACTGTAGAATTCACACCACCTCCTGACAGCAGTAAGTCGTTAAAACCCAAAGGTTGAAAGCGACGTCTCAATAATTTATTGTTTCTCCGTGCACTTCCATTAAATTTTGAAAATATAAAAAAGATTTCTTAAGAAATTCAGCGAAAACAAAAAGCCAGAAAGTACATTATTTCTATGTTTGTTTTAATGTACTTTTTAATATTTCTCAGTAATGAATGCTATTGAATTTCTTTTCATTGGCTGTTGATTGCTGTCATCATAAAAATTTGAAATTCCTTTTTTTTATTTTAAATGGGTTTCACCAGAAAAGTAAAATAGAATAGTCCTGGATTCTCGGATTTTCAAACCAGGCCAAAATTAGTTTTTATTACCTTGTTGTTGTTAAACATTTACGAAGCAATCCAGAAGGCTACGTTTTCGTCTTACCAAATACAAGAAACAAATTAAAAATTATCCAGATGGTGAACAAAATTTCCGTTAGAAGAGTAAACACTTCAAAACATCAAATTTTATTTTCCACGGTATCGAACTTATTTAAATGAATCTTAGATTGTAAACTTTAATTACTTTGCTGAGCTATCGGACATAAAATAACCCTCGTGACAAAAATATTAAGAAAATTAACAGTCTAAGATTTGTGTTTGGAAATGTCTTTTGGTTGTACTTTAGAATAAAGTAAAAGTTGAAGTTTTAGTCAATATAATCTTGAACATTTAGTATAAGTCTGTGCACAAAAATATTTCTGATTTCGATTCAAAGTTGCTCTACTTCTCAAACACAAATTTACGTTTCGACGTATACATGTACGGATCTTAGTTTTTTAAAGAAACTGTTTGCAATAATTAATTATACCTAGTTTTATGCCTAGCTTTGCCCTTTGGAAAAAAGGAGTTTTTTGACCTTTTCTGACAGAAATTAACTGAAAAATGATCTATAGCTAAAAATGAAAGGACTGGGTTAATCTTAAGTCTGCGATCTCTTTTGTGGTGAAATTTTTATTTACATTTAATTACTTGCAAATTACAAATGCGGCTGTATTCTCGATGAATAATGTTTTCCTCACTTTGGTCCTGATAATAAGAGCGTTTTCAAACCGCTAGACGCTGTCACTTTGATTCCTGGTTCTCACTTATTAAAAGAGCTCTAAAAAGGGTGTCATGGGGAAAGAGAGATTTAAATAAAAGATCGTGTAAACTTGTTTCATAAATTTTTCGGAGATTTTCTCCGTTTTTTTTTTTGTTTGAACAAAAACAAACGTGTTTCATTCTCGTAATAACTTTTCCCTTTAGCTTTAACTCTTTGAATGCTCTCAGTTTCACAGTCATTTCTATTCTTAACTCTTTGGTTTTCTTCACTTTCTATTCATTATCAGTTTTTTACATGTAATTCGCCCAGTTTAACTTTTATCTGACCACGTACAGAATGCAAACTAATAACATGCAAGTAATAGAGGAAATAACCAAAACCTCCTCTCCTATATTGAACAATTTTAGCTCCTTTCTTCGATAAAATGGCGACGATAGAGGAATAGCGAGAAGAACAAAAGCCTTGAAGGACTCGATTTTAATTCGTGCCTCACTTTACATTCAGATTTGCGCTTGCATGGCATGAACATAAAATCTTGATTTTCGACAGTTTTTTGTTATATTTACAGTTTTGCAATTTCTTTGTCTTGAAGGTTTTATATTTTCGTTTTGGTTCGCAAGGTCATGTCAATATATTTTGTTTTGAAATAATACAAGGATTTCACAAAGTACTGTGTTTATAGTGTTAAAATTTTCAACTGAAGTTGCCTGGGAAAAGATTGTGTTAAAAATATCGAGGATAGATGGTTTACCATCGGAACAAGTCGAAAAGTCGCTTAATAGACGACATTTTGACAAGTTTAATACTCTTTAGAAATCAACACCGCAGAAGTACATTTTATAATGTTTAAAATGCTTACAAATTTTCTCAACGTATCCATAACCTTAAACTTACCATAAACTGACCGGTAACATAAACGTTAAGTAACTGTAAATAATTTAGTCATTTAACTCCAAAAAATGTCACAATAAATACAAGAAACAAGCTCCCACAGTTTAGATTCTGCAATACTTTTTTCAAATAAGTAAAATAGTAAAAACACTTTATGGAAGATCTCAATGGTTTTAATCAGAATGGTTAGCTCGATAGACTGTAATCCTCAGACGTTTAAGCTACAATCGTCATTTGGAGTAGTACCACGTGAATGTATTGTTCAATAGCTTTCATCTGAATGATCACACACCAGGGTCTCATCTACCGGCTTGAAAGGTCGACGGTGAACCCGGAGTGAATGCGTTAACAACAATTTCTAACCCATAACCATTTTTCTTAGATTTCACAGAAAATGAATGGATGAAGCAAGCCCTACGTTAGTACAATAAGTAACTCTTTAAAGATAACTTTAACTTTTTCTGTTCCCTTGTTTTTCTTTTCCTTTCCTTCCAATGGAGAAGGTTGTGCTGAGAGAAAATAGAGGGGCAGCGAGATTGATTATCCGATCATCGAAAGTGCATGATTTGGAAGCTGTGAATTCTTCGTTTCAGTATACTTCTGAAAGAGATGTTCGTTGATAGCAATTGATGCTCTCTTGGTATTGGTAACTGGTAATATCAAGTTAACCTGTGTATCATCTCGATAACGAAACCAGCAAATTCGTTGCACTCTTAGTTAGCACTGATATTGCCTGTATCGCTAGTTTAGTTTGTTAACACAAAATAGAAAAGGAGTGTAAGGCCGAGTGTAAGGAATTAACAGGACCGTAGCTATTAGGGAGTTTAAGAAAACCACGACGGTAACGCGATACTTTGACTGTGATAAACAAAGTAAATGATATGAGTACCCCGAGATTCGTAGGTAAAATATATATTTATTTTTTAATCGACGTTGTGTTCGGCGCCGCCGTAGTAGCTTTTTTTAAACTCACTACTAGTAACTGGAATGCCGAGGTATTTTTTGTTTGTAGTTATCATAAACACACTCAATTCCTAGAAATTAATTTAACCATGGACATTACCTCAGCCATGATTATTTTTATCTCTACGACCACGGTTAATAGGCATCTTGATCCTTATTTACAGGAGAACAAGCTGAAGAGGCCGATCTTGGTAAGTCGGTCATCTGTTTATGCCCTTTTGTTGAAGTAATCAAACTTGAGTATTGCGGCTGCAATTTTTCGCCTTTAAATATAAGGATTCAAAATTAATGCGCACACAGTTGTGAGCGGAGTGCAACTAAAAATGAATGATCAATACCAGCAAACTAGAAATTGAACTCAGTGGAACTAAAGAACATCTTAACTTCACTCACTCTGAGAACTTTTGAGCGTTTACCTAGATGAGGCCTTTCTTTGGGCGTTGTTTGTTCGTTCGTTTGTTTCATTTTCTGTTTGTTTCATTTAAATTTTAGAATTCCATGAATTGTAACACTCCCCAGGCAGTGTACTAGAGAAGCTGCGAACAACCAAACTTAATTGGTCATAATTACTTCCATGTTAAACTTTACTTCTTGTTTCATGATCTCAGAACGTTTGCGCTGCCAAGTTTCTGCTTTTGAAGTTACGTATAGCATGATCAATTAATTTTCGGTTTTCATTCATTTTAAGGTTTCGTAAAACTCGCGACCCGACAAAAACTGCTTTAATCCAGTAGGGAGTTTAAGAAATCCACGACGGCAACAGCAACGGGAACGTCGCTAAACAAAAGGCTCAATGAGCAGAACAATAGCTGTGCACGTGCGTTTTAGATCTTTACAGTTTTCTTTGCCGTCCTCTGCAAAACAACAGTGTGAAATGACTAAATTCTACGTTGTCTTGGAGAACGTGAGCCACGACGGCTAATGTATTAATATTCGATTTCAAATTTATCGCGGTGTCCCGCTTTCAGTTGCGTGATAACTTTGACAGTGATAAACAAAGTAAATGACTTAAGAGTATCCTGAGATTCGTTGGTAAAGTTAATTCATTTTTTATCCACGTTATCTTCGGTGTCGCCGTAGTCGTTTCCTGAACTCCGTATTATCTACTTAAAATACGGTAACTGTAATTTCAGTTGTTGTACATTTCTTTTACCTTTCAGTTGCCCGCAGTAATGTGAATTGTGATGAACTTGGACTGTTGAAGCATTATCATATCGATCTTAAAACCAGTCACATTGACTGTGATCAAGTAACCCAGAAACGTGAGTGGAATTCTTTTTTATCGGTTTAATTATGAACATTGTAAGTTAAATCCTCAACTGATGGTATATCTGCGACGCTTCTTCTGTGGGGGCCTGAAGATAGGCGTTGTATGACCGTAAATTGAGTCTAAATCTGTCTGCAAATGGTTATACTTTGTAGTCTTCTCGGATAAGGACGATAAACCGGAGGTCCCGTCTCACAATCCTTGTTCACATATAACTCTATGGGACGTTAAAGAACCCACACACTATTCGAGAAGAGTAGGGGATGTAGTTCTTGGTGTTGTGGTCTGTCTTCGTCACTTTAATACATCATCACTCATCATGGGTTGGGAGGGTTCAGGGAGCTCATAAATTGAATGATAGCGGCTGCCATCAGCGCATTTATTATGCTTATGACCGTGCTCACCGCAGAAAAGCAATGTAAAGAGGAACACGTATGTTTGTCCTCTCACTCGTGACATTACATTACATCACAAAGGAAACATTGATAACGAAGAGGAAATTTGATGCGGGAGTAGGGAAAGAGAGTCTTGGCTAGTTGTCAGTTGGTTTTTCGTTTCGTTACAGTCCTGCAACTATGGTGCCATTCAGACCTCATCGCTCAGATCCTCTCTGTAAGATCCCAGGGCGTGGCAAGATTTTGTCCTGAAAGAAAGGCCTGCAAATTTCCTAACTGTACTCACAAGCATCCCACAGTCCTCCACACGTCGAGTAATATCGATAAGTGCTCAGTGGATGTGGGTGTCGGTACCGAGAACAGCACTGAAGCCCCTGTGTTGAATGGCATGGTAAATTCAGACAAGTGTCTAAATGGTCTTAATCAGGAAGCCCGTCGTAGAACTGCTATGGCTGTTATTCCTGTCAAGGTCCGCTCGAAGGAAAACAACAAGTCGGTTATCACCTACGCATTTTTGGACAATGGAAGCAGTGCTACCTTCTGTACCGAATCATTAATGAAGCAACTTCGAGTTGAAGGTGCAAAGGTGAAGATTTCTCTGTCCACTTTGGAGAAGAAAAACAATCCAGTTGACCAGACCGCAGATTCCAGTTAATGTTGAAGACATTCCAACTTAAGAAGATGTGGATTGTTGGCCCTATCAGCATGACGGCTTCATACCCCATGTTGATGCTGGGATAGGACTTCTAATTTCCAGTGATGTGCCAGAAGCTCTTGATCCAGTCGAAATGAGACACAGTCGAGACGGTGGCCCCTACGCGTCAAGAACACGCATTGGATGGGCAGTTAACGGTCCTTTGGGGCGTTGTCGTAAGGGATCTCAAACCTCAGGCTTCTTCGTTAAAGTCGATCCCCAGCTCCAGTTCATGGTAGAGAACTTCTGCAATCAAGGCTTCGCTGACACTTTCGCAGACGATACTACAGAGATGTCTCAAGATGAACGCCGCTTTATGCAGAATCCCGAGAAGATACAGTTTAAGTACGGGCATTACGAAATCCCCTTACCATTCAAAAATCTAGAAGCCTTGGTTCCCAACAACAAGTCCACGGCCTTGACGCGCGTCGGTTGGTTGAAGAAAAGATTAGAGAAAGATTCCAAGTTAAGTGATGACTACAGAGCTTTCATGTCAGACCTGTTGGCCAAAGGTTATGTGCGTAAAGTACCTCCCGTTCAGGCGAGTCCCGATGAGGGTAAAGCTTGGTATATACCCCACCATGGGGTGTATCATCCCCATAAACCAGGCAAGATTATAGTTGTCTTCGATTGCCCAATTCACTTGTTGGAGTGCTGACAAGGTTCCGCGAGGATAGAATTGCAGTCATGGCAGACATAGAAGCCATGTTTTACCAGGTACGAGTTCGGGACCGTGACAGTTCGTTCCTGCGCTTCCACTGGTGGGAGGATGGTAATATGGCACAAGAGGTGCAAGAATACCAGATGCTTGTTCACCTATTTGGAGCCATATCGTCGAAGGACTGCAGAGGATAACAAGAGTTGCTTTCCTCCCGAAGTGATAAATACTGTGAAGAGAAATCTCTATGTGGACGACTGCCTCAAGTCTCTACCCTCAGAAGCTGCTGCGATTGCGCACGTTACCAACTTGCAAGTTCTACTCTCACGAGGTGGCTTTAAGCTTACGAAATGGGTCAGCAACGGTCGAAAGGTTCTCCAATCCATTCCTGAGTCAGAATGTTCCACGGAGTTCAGAAGGCTTGACCTCTACAGAGACGAGTTACCCGCCCAACGCGCACTTGGCATTCGATGGTGCGTCGAATCAGACACCTTTGCCTTCGACACCTGCATGAAACCTCGACCACCTACACGCAGAGGCATTTTCTCCGTCGTTAGCAGTGTCTTTGACCCTCTGGGCTTTGTCTCACTTTTTGTTCTGGTAGCGAAACAACCTCTTCAAGATCTCTGCCGCATTAAGCTTGGTTGGGACGACGAAGTTCCCCCTGAGTACAGTTCAAGTGGGGAGAAATGGCTCAACGATCTTCCGAAGCTTTCGTCGTTTTCTGTTGATCGTTCTGTTATACCGGACGGTTTTGGTCCCGTAATTTCCTGTCAGCTTTATCATTTCTCTGACGCGTCTGTTTCCTACCTGCGTTTGGTTAATGAAGAGGGCAGAGTGCACTGTGCGTTCCTTTTTGCTAAGTCCCGGCTAGTGCCTCTGAAGTCTGTCTCTATCCCTGTCTCTATCATGCTGATCTGTCTGATGCTCTGCCTGTAATGTGTGGAGTACCACAAGGTAGCGTGCTTGGAGCTCTACTATTCAGCATTTACGTAAACGACCTACCTGCAGTCAGCAAGGTGTGCTCAACAGCGTGCTACGTAGACAACACGAAATTGATTCTTTCGTTCACAGTCGATGAGTGTCACGCTACTGAAGATAAAATTAACGCTGACCTACAACGAATCCGCGATTGGTGTTTTGAGAACTACCTCTTGTTGAACCCGGACAAAACAAAATTAATGGTGTTCGGCAGTCAACAGATGATTTGTAAATTGCCAAGCTTTAAGCTGTCTTTCTTGGGGAAGGAACTCTTACCAACGAACTCCGTTAAGGACTTAGGAGTGGTATTTGATCCTACTCTGTCTTTTGTCTACTTGTATCTCTAGGCTTGCTCAGATAAATCGTGCAAAGCACGCTTTTAATCCAAACCTTCTTGTAAATATAATTAACGCGCTAGTGTTTAGTAAACTCTTCTACTGTTCCACGGTCTGGTCTAATACATCTGACAAAAATTTACGTAAGTTGCAACATGTACAGAACTTCGCCGCTAGAATAATAAGCGGAAAGAGAAAATTCGATTACATTACTCCAGTGCTACGGGACTTACGCTGGCTAACTGTAACACAGCAACTTTACCTAAGAGACGCTGTTTTTACTTTCAAATGTATGACAGGTTGCGCCCCTGACTGCCTTAGATCCAAGCTAGTTATCAGAGGCCAAGCTTCCGGTCGCGTGACACGAAATTCACAACAGTTAACTATCCCTTTATTCAGAACAGCCACCGGCCAGCGGTCCTTCCAGTACAGAGCTGTCAGTTTATGGAACAGCTTAGACAAAGATCTTAAACGTAGTAAAAATCACGAGGTTTCTAAGCGTAAACCTAAGCATATATTACGGGATACTTAGGTATTTATAGATTTTAGATTGGTAATTTTCTACTTTTTATGGATCATTCTTATATTATACACATTTTAATTTATATTATCTTTCATTTTAAACATGATGTATTGATCACCGAAAAGCCCCTCAGGAGAGTGTTTAATAAAGTCTTATCTTATCTTATCTTATCTTATCTATCCCTCGTGTGGAGCTATCCGCTGCAACTTTATCGGTCCGTCAAGACAGGATGCTCAAGAGAGAGATTGAAATGCCACTCAGCAACCCTTCTGTATTTTGGACCGACAGCATGTCCGTACTGCGCTACGTGAAAAACGAGAACAGGCGCTTTCACACCTTTGTCGCTAATCGCATTGCAATAATACGGGACAGCTCTAGTCCAGACCAGTGGTACCATGCGGAGGGAACCTTGAATCCAGGCGACCATACGTCTAGAGGGTTAACAGCTGAAGCATTGCTTTACTGTGAAAGGTGGCTACTGGGGCCGGAGTTCTTGTGGAAGTCTGAGTGCCAATGGCGAAAGAAATTCGATACCTCACTTGTTATCCAGAATGACGACCCGGAAGTGAAACCTGATCCGGTAGTAAAATCCCGGGCGACGTCTTTGGTAGCATCAGTTGTCGTGTCCAGTTCGGCTCTAGCAGACCGTTTCCAGAAGTTCTCTAGCTGGCATCGTTTGAAGAAGTCGATCGCGTGGATCTTACGTTATCGAAACAACCTCCTCATGGCCGCTAAGGATCGGAAGGTAACTGATCAGCCGAAGTCCCCCGGCAGGAAACAGTCATTAATTACCATAGAAGATATGAACAATGCTGAGAAAGCTATACTGAAAACCGTTCAGCAGGCAGCCTACCCAATGGAGTTCAGTGAGCTGGGTAAATTGAGAAGCGGCAAAGGCGTTGAGCGAAGCAGTCCTCTCTTTAGATTGGACCCGATTCTGAAAGATGGGTTGTTGTGCGTTGGCGGAAGATTGGCTCGTGCCTGAATTCCGCCTGACGCTAAGCACCAGATTATTTTGCCGAAGAGCAGCCATATCTCAGATCTTATCGTTGATCATTATCACAAGCTTTCCGGTCATTCAGGGAGACAACACGTATTGAGCATGATACGCCAAAAATATTGGATCATCAAAGCAAATTCCACAGTCAGAAGAGTCCTGACGGGTTGTTACAGTTGCAGAAGGTGCGAAGCACCGTTCTGTGAGCAGAAAATGGCCGACTTACCGGAGGAACGTTTGGTTCCCGACAAACCTCCCTTCACAACTGTTGGTGTGGATTGTTTCGGTCCTTTTCAAGTGCGCCGTTGTAGAAGTCTTGTCAAGAGATACGGAGTCATCTTTACGTGCCTAACCACACGCGCAGTTCATATCGAGGTAGCCCATAGCCTAGATACCGACTCGTTCCTGCTCGCGCTGCGAAGGTTTATTGCAAGACGAGGCCAAGTTGAAGACAACGGTATTAACTTCACAAGCGGAGAACGCGAGCTACGCGAGGCAATTCAGGCCTGGAGTCACGACAAGATTAACGAAGCGATGTTGCAGAGAAACATCAAATGGAGCTTCAATCGCCCTTATGGTTCGCATCACGGTGGTGTCTGGGAGCAGTGCATACGCTCAGTTCGAAGAATTTTACGCGCTCTTCTCCAAGAACAAACGACAGACGACGAAGGTCTTAGTACTCTTATGTGCGAGGTACAGAGCATTTTAAACAGTCGCCCCTTAACAGTGTTCTCCGACGACTCTAGAGATTCAGAGCCCCTAACGCCGAATCATTTTCTGTTGCTGAAGTCCGATTCTCCAATGCCTTCAGGTGTTTTCCAAAAAGATGCAGATGGCGTCAAATCCAATACCTAGCTGATATTTTTTGGAAGAGATGGTCTCGTGAGTACCTCCCGTTGTTGCAGAGCCGCCACAAGTGGCTACACCCCCGCAGAAATCTTACAGTTGGAGATGTCGTGCTAGTTGCTGCTGAGAACACCAATCGGAATTACCGGCCTCTTGGAAGGATTCAACAGGTTTTCCCGGACAAGAAAGGTTTCGTTCGTAAAGTCAGAGTCAAAGTGAGGTCTGCCGTTCTCGAGCGCCCGGTCGACAAGCTTGTTCTGTTGGTTAAGAAAGAGGAATCAAAGCACGCCGAACCCTGAGAGCTTTTCACAAGCATTTTTATGGACAGTTCATCAGATAACATATTGACATTATCATTTAAGCGATTCCAGCGACTTTTCTCTAAGAGTTTTTTTGTAGTGTTATCTTTCGCCTTGATCTTAGTGGTGATGTTGTAAGTGCTTCGTTCAACTTCGCACTTAGGGGCCGGGATATGTAAGATCCCAGGGCGTTGATTAGTGTTTAGCTGGTGTTGATTAGTGTGTAGGTAGTGTTTCTCTTCATATTGATTAGTATTTCTTGTAGCCTGTTCATTAGTATTTTATTGTTTTTGTTTTCACACTTTCGCTCCTAGTTTTTTACCGTTCATCACAATTTACACCTTTAGTTAAGTCTCGTCGTGTTGTGCATGTAATTACTACGTTTGTGCGTCACTGTAAATACACCTGTCGAGTTGAAAACGTTTGTCCGCAGTTATACTCTCTGTTGATTTATTTCTTTTTTTCTGCAGTTATTCTTTCAGTACCGTTTTTAGATAGATTCGTTTTTCATTATTCCATCCACAGGCGCCTCCAATCTTCTTGCAAGAGAGTTTCAGAAAAGAGGTAGTTATGTTGTTTAAGGAATTCCATTTTTTTTCATTGAATTTTGCTATTGAAACGAAAACCGAGTTCCGACATGTAAGTAATAATTATTCCAGTGCAAGAACTGTTTAGTTAGCAGAAACTTGAGCCATAACCCCTCTTTTGACCTACGCGAGAGACCTCTCGGATAGCCATTTTAATGTCACGCAACGCATAAGTTGGGAAATCAAACGTCCTCTACAACAAAACGAAGAACCTTGTCGAGCCTAAACGTCGCAAAACGCCAAGTTCTTAGAGCCTCTTATATCTGATGCAAATAAAACTTCATTAGAATTGGTAGAATTGGTAATTCTTAATTTTGGACCATGATGACGTCACATGAGAGCCCTGCGCTTTTTCCGCAAAACTGGAAACACCCGATTTTCCGTAAGATAAGACGGCCATCCATACATCAGTCAAAACTGAGGTCTAGTCTCTAGGGAAGTCATTTCAATTCTTGTTCATGCATTTCCAGTTAATATTTTTGCATTTATTAATCTGCATCTTTTCCCACTTTTTGGCAGAATTTGATTACAACATGGCTCGTTATGGTAAGATATATATACTTTGCTCTTCACCTTATAATCTCGCGGTTCACAAAACATATTTTTATGAACTCCTTCTCAAGTACATTAATTTATCAGTTTATACAAAGGAAATCGTGGCCTGATCTTAATTAAAGCAAAGATATTTATGATTTCATTTTTCCGTTTTCTCCTTAATTCAGAAAATGTGAAAAGACACAAAAGGCCATGTTTGACTATATTTCCAAACGTCTCCAATTTCGACAAAAATATTTCGCTACGCGCCGCATTTCCTCCCTTCCTTGTATTTGAAAATGTACTGGTAAATCGAGGCCTTCCGTGTTTTATATATTACTTCATACCACTGCTTTTCTCTGAAGTTTCCGCCCTTAGCTTGAAATATATATAATTTTTTCAGTCTTAGTTCTGAGAAAATGGTAGTACGTCCAAACAAAATCCCGGATATCTTTGATAATATGTACTTATCGACTGAGTGGGAGGGCCGGATGGGAAATTATTTGGCTCGAGGTCAGGACGTACGGACCGAGCGCAGCAAGGTCTGTGCGTCCTGACCGAGAGCCAAATATTTTCAGGTCCGGCTCGACCTCACTCAGTCAATAAGCATTTTATCATATGACCACCTTTTTGTTTCATTCTCAATTTTTTTGGGTGGAACGAGGCCGTGCCGGGGCCGTACGCATTTGTAATAGGGCCGTACGCGTTTTTCCGGCCCTATTACTTCGACGCGTACGGCCCTCATACGGGACCTTTTATCTTATCATTTTCCAAGGAAATTGCTCGCGGGAACGTACGGGTCATATGATAAATCTAGTTACTCTCCTCACTTGTTTGTTTGATCGTGTATTGCTACTGTAATAAGAACTCAATCCCTGATCGCATCTCTTCCTTGACTTTCTTTCAGGCCGTGAGTTTAGCGCCTGTTGCAGCCCGGAATGTGATTGGTTGCTTGATTACTTGGAAATCGATTCCTCCGTAGTGAAATGTCTGGACCGCAAATAAAACCATTTTGTGTCCAGAATTACTAAAAGAGAAAAACAAGAACACTAAGCGACCCTGTAAATCTTGCAACTGAATAATGTGACTAGTAAGAAATATCTGCACGTTGAGGGTGTCCGGTGGTAGTAAGATTTAATTATTGAAAATCAATCTCATGTTGTACAGAACTATCACTTGAAAATGAAATAAATTATATCACAGTCAAATGAGTAAAGGCTCCTCTGCTGTTTCTTTGGTTATTGATCGAAAGTACAGGAGCCCATCACTAGAAGAATGCAACTCCCATACTAAAACTATGCCACGGTATTTTTACAGACCGGTCAATTTTAGGCTTCTTTTCCTACGAAATAGGTCAGTTCCGGTCTACACGAGCGCTCAGCGCACGATATCGATAAGGAAAAAATGGCTTACACCTCATATCAGGAGCCCATCACTTCTTCCGGTAAAATGATGACGTCAACTTAAAATTAAGTGATGGTCACTGAGGTTCCTGCTGGGGCCTGAAGTCGCAGTAAATCAAACTAAAAGTATATCGAGCTGTGAAAACTCCGTGACTTGATGGGGTTAGTTGCACACTCTTAGGTCTCCTGTAATAGAAAGTAATTATTGTTTTTGGAAGGAGAAAAAATTACAATAGGGACCTATAGATCGGAGGACAAGGACGACTACGAGTACGAGTTTTCCATACTGAGCATGCGCATAAGGTTTCGAGGCCGACATTTTTTCGAAGTGCGCGTGCTCAGAACAGAAAACTCGTACTCGTAGTCGTCCTCGTCCTCCGATCTAAAGGTCCCTAATTTGTTTTCAGCTGGGCACAGGGTCAGAATTTTTAGCAACGTCTGCTCACCGACATGTGATATGTATAGCTAAATGGTATGAATACGAGTGCAATTAAGGATTTTACACTACTCGTGATATTTGAAAATTCTCTCAAAATTGCACGAACCTTTATGTGACTGAGAAATTGCCAACGCACACCCGTTAATTTGCATTGCAGGTTTGTAACAATGCAAAAATGCCTCTTGGTATTTAACGTTTTGAATGCATGCTCACGATAGAAATTTCCGCCCCTCTATAGTGTCTGGTCTATGGTCCTTTCCGAGAAGAATGGCTGGACGTGTGAGCGGCAACTCATGTCTGGGACGCATGGGTGCTCCTGGTCGCCGGAAATGTCATCTGATTACAACCTGGATAGGCCCACATGACACCTACAGCTTGAAACATTTCTACATTTTCCGTCCCCTATCTAAGATTTTGTTTTTCCAACCTATTTTGCTTTACATTACTGCCGCGGAAGGACACTATATGCACAGATAATGTGTTCTAAGGAAGCAGTGCTTTTCGACTATGGTGTAACATGTCGGTCTACATGGTTTCCGCTGTTAAGTTGACATCCTTGTAAAAAGTTTTAATTGGGTTAGTTATCTTTGCTTTAACCGCGCTTCAGCTCATTTAAAAATCGCTATCCTTAAAGAAGGTTAAAGATCTATTTGAAAGACCGTATTGTCTCTCAAGCTCACTGTTTAGGTTCATCCCTCTCTTTTTGACTGACCTTGACTTTGCGCTGACTTTGTTCTGGAACGTATCGACCAACTTTTCTATGCCGTTGCTATTGTGAATTTTTACATTTTCGACCTTAAACTTCTCTAAAGTTCTCTCGCATGACATTTATCAATTCTATATCGTCCGCCATCCCAGGCCACCATCGAATTGACGAGATAATTGGCTAAGACTAGGAAAAGAATCCTCACGAGTCTAGCCATGGTTCAGGGGGAGGAGCGCGGATTTATTTCCCGACCAGCGGCTGGTAATCGAGCTTAGATAGAGACCTCTCTTTAAGCCCTAAAAATACTGTGATTGACTAGTTTCTGGTCTGCGTGAAAAAAAAACCAGAATCCTTTTGTGAAACAGGATCTTAAGTCAGCCCCTCAGCCTAATGGCACCCAACAACTACAATGCTTACTTTTCCTGCGGCTCTAAGTTTGATAGGTTTCTTTTGAGGCCATACTATACCCTACAAAATTGAAACAACGGGATAAACTCTGGTAGTTTGGACTATTCAGCTCGAGGACGACCTAAGCTTTTTTTGATGCACACCCCATTGAATATTAGCAATGGCCGAGGGTTTAGCCAGTGATAATTGCACAATAGAAGAGACTTTGCAAGTGTGTATCTGAGGAATCTACGACCAGCGTTTATTTATTAAGTCCGATGTAAAGACACTATTGCTACATCAATCTCTGTCTAAGATTGCCGGGTCCTGGTACTTCTATCTACTCTTTTAGATGTTTCTGAATGTCTTTTACAATTTGCTTTGCAAAACTGACCACGATACATAGGCCGGTTCTGCAAGAATTTTACACTCTCATAGTAACCTGCTGATACGTCAATGCTTCTTTGGCTTTTAAAATCTCAACGCAGAGTTCCTTTCCCTCCACACGTGCTTTGACACTCTACCAAGGTTCTGAAGTTGTTCTTGTTTCCTAAACACCCTCCGTAGATAAACTCCTTGCACTTTCCTTCACGTCGGTCAAAGTAAAATCTTCTCAAATAAGCCATACACGGGCCAACCTCTTCGTCCAAATTACAGAGATTGGATTGAGCTTCGGCCAGTTCTACATCAGGAGGAAAACAGTAAACTAATTGAAAACTTCTCGACTGTTTCAACACTCTTACAGCATGAAAACATAATAGGCCTAGAAATTCCAGATTTCATGGTACAGAGAACAAGCCTACAGCGGTCGTGTGTGCGATTAACAACACCTTTAAATCCAAACACTGGTCCACGTATGTGCTAGTCAGTGTATGTTGAACTAAAGCCCCGGCCAAACGAACGCCGAATAGATCAACACAACATATCGCAACATTGTTGGCCCAGCATTTGCCAGTTCCGGTCAAACGATCGCTGCATTTCAGCATAACATATCGCAACATTGTTGGGTTTGGCCACCCTGTTGTAACGTGTTGCGACATGTTGGGTATTGAAAATCTAGTGCGTATGCCGGGTGCAACATCGTTGCATGAAAGATGTGATTGAGACTTTTTTTATATTTACTCAATTTGTTTGGCCACTGATACCCCGAAACGAAGCGACGTTCAGAAAAAAAAAAGAAAAACGCACTTAATGGGAACCGTTGAACCAATTTTTTGCACCTCTGACGAGTTATGACTCTTAAACGAGTACCGTATCGGAATATGATTTTTACCGCAAATTTCGAATGACTGTATTATTAAAAACAAACAAAAAAATTGAAAAAGTCTAACGTCGAGTGTTCTTCGTACCGAGTCACCTTAAATGTCTTAAGGACAGATGGAAGTGATAAAGTGGTAACAAAGATAGACAAAGAGGGACCATAGATACGTGAATAATACAACTAAATCCCGCCGTCTAGAACTCTCCACGAAAACGAACAAAGTTAGCGATCGCTGGGAGTTTGAGAAAGAATATCCAAGGGAAAATGACTTAAAGCCCCGGCCGAACGATCGCAACATTTTAACACAACATATCGCAACATTAAAGAGTAAGTTTGCAATCACTGTTGGATATCAGTAGTGTATATTCGAAGTTTTGTTTGACACTGACTCTACTAAAACGTATGAAATGTCTTTGTATAAGTTCCTGTAAACGTTTTTTTTACGTTACTGCTGATATGGCAACATGGGTTGGGCGTAACATGTCGCGTGTTGTTGGGTCAAGTTTGAAAATGGCCAAGTTTCAGCCAAATAGCACCCAACATGTCGCAACGCGTCACACCAGCGTAGCCAAACACGTAACGCGGTCTTCAAGACATATTATGAATAGCCCCTTCTCCTGCCCTTTCTCCAAAACCTCCACGCTTTTCAGCCTACTGATATCTCCCTCATCAAAACTTATAAAATTTTATCTCCCTTAAAAAGGCTGAAGATAATATAATTCATTTAGGGAAACCTCCGAACATTCAATCTTTGAGTACTGCTCTGAGACCCTGCGCAGTTAAAGATGAGAAGCTGATAATCGGTAGCGTAATTTTTTAACATCACGGCAATCGACTAAGATTAAACTACAACAAGATTTGGTGTCAGTATCGATGCCTCAGATTTGTAAATTATGCCCAGCTTTACAATATTCAGCGACATTGTTTGTTGTTAGCTCTTGATCAAGATTATGACCAGCTTTCCGAATCAGAACTCAGCTTTCCCGGGAATAATTACATCTCTTGCAAAAATTATCGCACGATTTTAATTTTGGGCAAAAACTGTCCAAAAATAAAATCGTACGAAATTTCGGTCGGAGTTGAAGCGTCCGAAATGTGTACACTTAGTGGAGTATAAAATTCTCAAGTACCTCAAGAGCTCTTAGTTTCGATTCCTTTATGAGGTGAACTCTAATATGAGACAGTGCTTGAGATGCGTAACGACTGGAAAGGATACAATGATGATGATAATAATAACAATAATAATAATAATAATAAATATGTCTATTTACAGTGCATAATAAAAACATTAAGCTAAAAGATTATCTTTGACTTTTCATTATTAACTTAAAAGTCATCTTAGAAATCTGGTTAAAATCAAGACAGTTCCTTACACATCCAGGTAAAATATTAAAGCTTCTAGCAGCTTGGTCTTGATAAATATGCGACACTAGTGGGATTTCAAGCTGCATAGCTGCACTGGACCTCAGAGTTTGATTTTGCATAAATTGTATTATTTTTTTCCTCGGCGTACTTAAGGGTGCAGTCAATTTAACAAATAGATGCCATGTTGCCGTGCGTCTGTTCAGTAATAGATCACAGATGACGTCAAAATGTGGTAAGAACAAAAAAGTGGCACACGAGGCGTAGCCGAGTGTGTCACTGATGTTCTTACCACATTTTGACGTCTTCTGTGATCTATTACTGAATCAGGCGCACGGTAACATGGAATCTATTTGTTTTATATAATAACAAAAAGCCTTTTTGTTTCAAAACAATTTAACATAATGCGAAAGGCAAATGCGAAAGCCGGCCTTTTGCCCCGCCTTTGCCCCGCCTTTGCAATAAAAAAAGCCACTTGACGTGATCTATACATTCAAAATGAAGCAGTTTCATTGGTTGCTATGCGTAGCAAAGAATTGTGATTGGTCGAGAAAAATCACGCCACTGTCAAACCTGACTCGAGCGTCGCTTCTCGTGGAATGAAAACTTACAGCGAAAGCAGAATTGAACTGCAAAATCTACAAATCTTGAAGAAAATGCTGGAATAATCAAGTCAGTTTTTGTCACTGGAGCAGCACTGTGAGCCGAAAAGCTTGGACGAAAAGCTTGGAGTTGAAAAAATAGTCTCGGAAAACTTGTGGTTGCGGTCAACCTAGAGGCCATTTGATTCGAGTTTTGAATGAAAGGAGCGTAAATGACGGTGGAGATTTTTGTTTTCTGTGGTTGGTGATTCTCAAATCAGCTTGATATAGTGTCGGAGACACATTTAGCTGCGATACTCTTGACCTTGAGCTGTGGTTGGCTATACTTAGCTCGCTGCTGTGGCCTGAAACGGACAGGAACATTCGCATCGGAAAGCAAGGTTATGTATTTTATTTTACCAATTTTGAGAAGTGATGTTTTGATGTCTCATTCCTGACATCAATCAGTGAGTCAACAGTTATTTTGACACTTGGAAAAGTTTTTTTTTCTATAAATTAATCTCAGAAACATTTTGGTTATGTGGTTTGTTAAATTCGGCTCTCGGCTTACCAAGACCAAGTTTGTGCGTGGTTTAGTCGCGCTCAACTGCCGACTGAGGATGCTAGAAAAATATTTCTGTATCGTTTTTTTAAAAGAAACGGCTTTATCTTACGTTTTCTGGCTTCTCAAACCTGTTCAATTCCTCGGCAAGACCTTATCTTTTTCCCAGTCACGTAAAATATCATCCTAATTCTCAGAGCTTTCCGCCATTTTAAAACGGCAGAGGGAAAAACTTTGTAATGATGACGCAAATCGTGCATCTGTCCTCTAATAGATCATAGACGAGAACCAATCAAAATGAGAGAATAACTTGGGTTATTATATAAAAAGCTATAGTTTTTACAGATATCGTTTACTGAAACTATGATTCATCACAGTGTCCGAAATGTTTGGTGGAAACTTGTCCGAAATGGGATAAATAGTAGTGGAAAATTAAACGATTGCAGTTTTATAACGTCTCAAGTTTTTTCCAAGTATTGTACTAGGAAACAGAGTTCATAAAAAACCTACAAGGCACACACGTGAAGCAACACGATTTTCAGTAAATATCGCTGTTTCTCGATTTAAAACCTACAAAGTTTACTCGCTCTCATAGATAGAACTTACCACAGGCCAAGACAAAGAAAACTACAGTCGACAATAGAGCCACAGAAATCCTCATTTCACGGCTTAAGGCCTCGCTCGCAATGGTCTAAACATACACAAAGAACAGCACGTCTGGATGTCAATATGGCTATTCATACATACAAATAGAGACGGTTTGGCTAATTACTACACCAACACAGCCGTTCAGGTGCTGCCAAATAAAGTGTCCGGAACGTGATGAAAAAAGCACTTATGCATTTTGCATATCAGCATTAAAACGTTTAACCGAAAGAACAACCTCGTTCCCAGGGCCTTTTCCCTAGCTTGGGGGCGGAGAAAAGGCCCTGGGAACGAGGTTGCCGAAAGAACTGAGAATGTAACACGAGGAAAAGAGAAATAGTCTGAAACATTAAATATGTGTATTTACCTACTATTTTTGAAGTGGTTTCGTTTTCTAGGGTAAGTAAATACCGTATCTTATCCTCATCATTTAGGCTTTTGAAAACGACATCGTGTGTAGAAAGGAGAGAATGGAGCTCATTTCTAATGTTATCGTACCCTGGGCAATACATCAAGAAGTGCCCCTCATCCTCTATATAGCCTCTA
>CM042753.1:5029487-5049124 GCA_022496165.2 Catalaphyllia jardinei | reverse complement strand
AAGCCAACAACTAAATATTGAAGCTTTTATGTCTATACTTAAAGGGTACCGTCCAAGTTCTGCCCTACAGGCACTGTTCTCTGTGTACCATGGAGTATTTAGTGTTTGTTTACAGAACTTGATATGGACTTGTTCAATAGTGCTTTAGTCAAAATGGGTCTTATATGATTATAGCTCCGGTCCCCATATTTCGCATCCATATAGTAGTATAGGTTTGACAAGGGCATCAAAAAGCTTATTCTTAATTGTAATTGTGCTCGTATCCGAATTGGAGAACAATCGTTTCACTGTCGTAAGAACTTTATAAGCCTTTTTGCTAAGGATATCTCTTGCGTAGGTATAGCGACCAGATGAAGTCATTTCTATCCCCAAATATGTTTGTTTGTCGACAACAGGCAATGTTCTGATCACGGCTTCGCTACCAAAACAAAAGCACTCGCGCGCGAAATCCCGCCAGCTACGCAGGCTACAGAACACGCGTCAGAATGAGTCAGACGCAGCGTATGTAATGTGGTTGTCATCAGCATACATTCTTCGCTGACTGAGTGATAAGCCATTGGGCAGATCATTGATCTAAATTAGAAATAAAATTTGACCCAGAATCTTTATCCGTGGCACCGGCCCCACATTTTAGAGAAGACACATCTCAGACATCTGATAGAAAACCATTTGCAAGACACCGTCGAGTGCGATTAATCAGGTAAGAATTAAACTAGTCGAGAGCTTTCCCCTGGATTCCGTAGCGATTCATTTTAGTTAGTAGAGTTTCACGATCTGCGGTGTCGAAAGCCGTTTTAAGCCAAGAAATTACTACAGCATTAACATATCCACGATCGTTGTTAAGCACGCAACTGTCAGTGGCTTCCAAAATTGCAGTAACAGTTTTGTGTAAAGCGATTGATGTTTAGAGATGATATCTTCGCTACTCAAATAATATATATAATCATATATCATCCTTCGAATACTTTCCGGAACTACCGAGATGACCGAGATTGGTCGGTTGTTGTTTACGTCAGTTGGCTCACCCTGTTTAAAAAACAGAGTGACTCTGGCTCATTTCTATTCGTCCGACAAAGTTGAACAGATCACTTAATGAGCCTGAAATAATATAAGCCCATTCGCGAACCTAACAACTGTTTAGCTGGGTTAAAACAACACTACTGCTAATTTGACAGAAACCGAAGTTGTTAAAATTAATATTAATTATTATGTAATAACTCGATTCATTATAATTGATAGTTGTGTATATTTCACTGGCTCGTCTTGATCCAATTTTTGAAAACTGTTTATTAAAGATGTTGGAAAGCTCTTTAAAATTAGAAATGAAGATACCATTGAAGTTCAGTTCTTTCACCATCTTGTTGTTTTTGCGACGTGACATAAGGTCATTGATCGTTTGCCAAGCTCCCGGGCAAGCTCTCGGAGGATTATCCTCGGATTGAATAAAGGCATTGTAGTAGTAAAATGCTTTAAATGAAAACAAAATGTAAATCTTATTTATAGGGGTCATGCACTTAGCCATACAAGCAATAAGCTAATCCCAGCCAGTCTTGAGGATTCTTAGATTTTTAATGCTTTCCTTTCGGCGGCATTGCGGCAGCGCATACCTTTCTTCAATTCTGAATTGATCCAAGGTACTTTGTTTGATGTGGTACGTCTTGTTCGAACGGAAGCGTGCTTTTTTACAATACTCAGAAATTTAATTTTCCAATTGGACCACAGAGCGTTAGGATCGCGCAAGACCGGTTTCGCAGACTCAGAAAAAACATTCTCTGCGAAACTTCTCCCGATCAAAATTTCGGAAATTTTCCGTAAGGGATAGCAGAGTGACCTTTCAAGGGTGTATAGGATGAAAGCTTACGATAAGCATAGCTGAAGCTATGATTGCAGATAACTTCCAATATGATGGAATCAGGAACAAACAACCTTGTCCGTATATTTTTCAAGGATCAAGTTAATTAGTGATGAGGATTTTGTGACACGAGTAGGTTCATTTATTAATTGTTGGAGCCCATATAAATCCGAAATTTCAGGTAAGTATGGGAGACCCAGGTTGCAATTTTAATCACCTAATAAATAATTAGTCAAACTCAGCCTCAAGCAAGCCTAATTTACCGATAAGGAACTCTTAATCCAAGAATAAATCAATTGATGAGCAGGGTAGTACCATGTGACTACTAGAATAATGGCTTTAGTTCGGCTTATGGATTTCCAGAAAAGGTGTTCAGGAAATACTGAAAAGATTATGATATAAAAACTTCCGCTATTTCTATTTCTATCACGACGAAGAAATTCGTAGCCTGGTATATAGAGGTCGGAGTTTTTATAGATTCGTCGAGTTTGCTTTCATTAATTGCAAGAATATCTATTGAATAATCGGGAAGAAAGATTCTAAGTTCGTCATTGAAAGACTATTAAGACTATTAATGTTCAGTTTGGCTATTTTAAAGCCACGTTTTGTCGGTAAAATATTAGAAGAACCAGAGCTAAAAACATCACCTTCAGATGCATTTGTCAAATTTGTTAGGGCTAAAGGAGGAACATTCATGGAATCAGGAAATCAATTGTTTGTGAAACAATTTACAAAATTACCTTGCAATAATTCATTATCTTTCCTATTTAGGTGACGCCCAGCTCTGTTGAGTCCTTTCGAATTAATATTTCGCGTGGCTGATGACTTGCCAGTTGTCTTGTCAATAGAAATACCACATCCAGCATTTGTCGACGGGTTTTACAGCATCATGAAGAATCGTTCTTCTGGAAACATTTCAAAAATGTTTTATTTTGAGACTTTTTAGCACTCTTACCTTATTTTTAGCTTCTTTGTATAGTTAACCAATATTTTGAGTTGTCACCATGGGAAGAGCCTTTGAGATTTTTGCCATGTTAAGTTGTATTGAATAAGCACTTCGCCTCACAGTAAAGTAGACCTAAGCTCCCCAGTACAGGGTGCTTAGCTTGCACCCAGTCTGCGGTGCTTCTAACAGAGATAGGTAAAGCTGCTCTTCTGCATTCTCATTGTTACACATCTATACATTTTTAAAAATGTAAAATTACCAGTGATTTGGTAGAACTCTAATTTGGGTTGTCCTATCTTATTTATTTACAGAAATAGGTGGGTATAGGATGGCAAATGACGACACATCATGCAAGCACAAAATTAAATGAAATTGCTAATCATTAACTTAATTCGAAGGCTGACCCTTTTATCTGGCAAATTGAAACCGGCGATATCTGGAGCATGTCTACGTGCTAGGAATGTCTAATTAAGGAAAAGATAGTGACCGTTGACGGCCGTGAAACTCCTGCTAACTTACAACTCGGTGGAAACAAGAATCGTCTTGAAATGTCTGAAACTCAGTTTACACTGCTGAGGGGTGATTGCGAATTAGTTGAGACATCGTGAGTAGACGTATGGATCCAGGCCTTATTTATAGACTCTGTTTAATGCCGATTATTTTTATGATGGTGATATTTACATGGCAGGTCCGATTCTTAATTAATCGGCGAAAAAAGGAATGTTCCGGTTGATCTAAAAACGGTGCAATTTAATTTATTCAGGTCACGGCTCAGAAAGTTTTAGGAAAACTATTCATGCTCACGAAACTGTTATCATTTTTCTATTATTATCATTATAGCAGCAGATAAAACTTTTGTATGTTATCTACAATTAAAATAGTATTACTATTATTATTATTATTATTATTATTATTATTATTATTAGTATTAGTATTAGTATTATTATTATTATTATCATTAATTTAGTACTATTTTAAACCTATGTACATCCGCCCCTCCTGTCAAAATGTCAAATTAAAGGGGGCGGATGTAATCAGGCTTCTATTTTTTGTAGGGAGAAAGTTCCGATTCCTTTGCCCCTAGCAGAAAGATATAAAGGGCAAGAGAAGGAAAAGCTCTATATTTTTATCCAAGGAGGCACGTATATCATTCCTTTATTACCAAATAGTGAGTTGAAATCCTCATCGGCTATTAGAGTGCTCAATAGTTAGACTAGAGCAATAGATAATAATATAATAAACCGTTTTCCTGGCAGTCGCCTGATGACTGCTTCCAACGAAGCATAAAACTCTGAGTAGCGATTAAATGTCTTGGACCAAATAATCCAGCTCTTCGATTCTATTATTATCATTCTTTTATTATATATATATCGCCAGGAGCGAAAACAACTGAGTTTCATCAGTAAAGTTCTGTGGACAGTTAAGCTTTTGATGCGTTTCCGGAGAAGTTGACTAGCTTATTTTCTCTTTTCTTTCTTCGAGTGTGTTTTTTGAAAGGTTTTATTTTTCGAATTTTGATTTTAAAATGTTTAAAATGAATGAAAAGAAAAAGAAAACAGCACTTTTGTGGCCTGCGTTGTTTTTCTTTGCTGATATGTCTTTGCGACCTGAATCACGAGAAGAATAAAGGTTGTAACGATATTGATTTTGACGTTTATTAGAAGCTTGCGTTTGATTTTCTTTCTCTCATATCATCCACGCAACCTTCGAGAAATTTTGGTGAGAGGTTGGCAAGCAAGACAAAGGAATGGACCAACAGAACAACAAACATTTTAACCTTATTAAATGAAAATAGATTTTTTGTTTTTGTATTCAATTCTCGTAAACTGTTTGCGTCCAGACGTACACAGAGCACGTGATTGCAAATTCTGACGATGAAGAACACACTGCATGAGTCTATTCTAAGGTAGGTTATCATTTCATCCGGAATGACCGGTTGAACGAGATTATGAACCGCTGCAACATAGAGGAAGGCATTTTAAAAAGGAAACGTCCGGTCAATCAAACGTATCAAATACTCGTCGACTTTTGTCAGCCCTGAACCCAATAGTGAAGGGGCTAAGCAAATTATTTCACTCCACCCAGCCTGCATCGCAGAAGTACTCCAAAACCTTTCTGCTAAGCCAATCATTGAACAGAAAAGTTCAGTTGAATTTTTCAAGGGACAATCACAAGCCCGCCAGCCATTAGCTTGACTGTGACCTATTGGCTGGGTTCGACCGATCGAATCAAAATTAAAACAGTTTCTCGAAAATGTTCCCACCGCAACTAATTGATCCACAAGAGTCAATTCGAATTTTCCGGAAACGTTGCCTTAATGGAAGATATCCTTAAGTGAGAGCCGGCTTGTGTCTTAGCGCCAAACAGCGACCATTCATCGGCTAAAATGTTTTCTCTCTGAAAATTGTTACTGTATATACTTTTAAGTTTGTTGAACATTTTGGAGGTAAATTATTCCCGCAACTGTCTAAAAAAAATTGTTGTAGTGCCATATTCACGTGTCTTTTTCCTCCTACGTATTTTTTTAGAAGAACCTGTCACCCCATTTTTCTCCACTCAAACATAGTTAGTTGGTTAGGAAGCCCGGCAAACATAAAAGGAACAAACAAAGGTGCCAAGATTTATGTTGGAAGGTCCGCGACCCTGCAAATCTTTTGTTTTACGCTCATACACTTTGCATGAGTTACGTAACCAACACGTTTCAATTGGTTAGTTCCTCAGTTCAGAGTAAACAACTATTGTGTTTTGTGCAGGGTCAAGGCCTAAAAACAGAACAATAACATACAACAAAGAACTTTGACGAGTTTCATAACCATTCACCTCTATTGACTATGACTCAAACCAGTAGCCTTGATAAAAATAAATTTTGTTAACAATAATAATTAGCTGACAAGCGAAAGGCGAGGATGTTTGTCTTCTTCGAGAGCCTAATTGCTTTATTTTACGTAATAGAGTATCTGAAAGAGATACAAAGATATCTTGAGCTGTCAGGGTCACGTTTTGAATTCGCAAAAATATAGTATGATAGGAATTATGAGTCAAAACTGAGATGTAATCAAAGCTATAATTATAGTTTTACAATAGCTAGCGAACAAAACATACCTTTGAAATTGGGCGTGATTTTAGGCTCGAACGGGTTACAGATAAACCTTGATTTAAATTAATATATGTAACGAAAACGTGCTGTGGTTTATTTTTATAGTGTTTATTCCATTAAAATTCTGCGTGGGAACGACCGGTCTGCCAAGTGGAATATTGAAATCGTTAATTTTCAGTTTGAAAGACGCTACAAGGATCAAAAATTAAATCAAACTGAATAAGAGCCGAGGTAAAATTTGCTTAAGAAGTGGTCATGTTATCTGACCTAATCTCTAAAGTTCTAAGATGTGCAAATAGTACAAATTATATTTGTGGCAAAGTTTTCTTGTCGGAAACTTTTATGCCCGGCGGTTTTTACAGAATTAAAAATGTCAGTCATACGTCAAGCGGTGGTGTTTTTGGTCTCAGATATCTTTTTACCAACTGCAGTATAAAATATATGATGCGAAACAAAAAGCCAGTCTTAGCTTGTGTACCACGAGCTCGCTTGCAAAAGTTCTTACTGAAGCCCTGTAGCGGCAAAAGGTGAGTTTTTCAGAGGGATCGAATTTTAACTATTTGGGAGCGCGAAACAGTGATTAAAGATTTTTTTTGGTGGTAAAGAAGCTACTTTAGACTACAGCTTCATATTTTGCGTTTATGGGCGTGTTCTTGATATTTCAGGGGCACCTTTGAAATCGGTTGCTTTTTAAATATATAGTAAGTCAAAGCTCGGTGGCTTTTTGTGAAAAAAATCTTGAACGGAGAAAGTTACTAGTGACGTATTCAGCAGTCCTCTTTTAATCAAGGATATATAATTGAAGTGATAAAATTGTGTAGACCAAACTGACGATGACTGAACAAAGTCTTTTACTTAACGAGGCACGAATAAAAGACGAAACTCTCATTTCATTCTGACAAGAAATGCTTTATTATTTTTTCAGTTTATCGGATATGATTTAGCAAACATGGAAACTTAATTTAAAAAGCTCCTACTCTAGACTCTATAACAAGCGAGCAAAGCCAATACTTCGTAGAAAACGTAATGCGACAACGACATGATAGAGTCCAGTCTGAAAGCCAAGTCAGCTGTATCGACCTGTTTGTGTCTCACCAGCGCAGTAAAGCAGCAAAACAACAAAGCCACCAGTACGAAGGCCAATTGTGATATTGATCGCCTGAAGATGAAACTCAAATCTCAATGTTTGCTTATTGGTCAACGTCACATGCACAACTCGTGACTGTGAATAGGCAAAAATCCGGAATATCATATCGATGTCGTGATAAGGAAATTATGGGCAAACAACAACTGTCCTGCAGAGAATACACAACCAATGCCATTATAAATAACAACCGTCAAAGATTTTTTGAAAAACAAATGCTGATATAAAGAGAAATGTAACCAGGATAACTGAACATATTTTAAAAGAAAAAGGGTTCTCCGGTTGAAAAGATTTAGTCTATAGCCGAATAAAACATGTTTGTGCGCAAACGGAAATATAAACGAAAATCTTCTTTTGCATTTGAACTTTTTTTCATATACATTCCCATTTGCGCAAAAAATATTTAAACACAAGCTTATGTTTTTAATCTTTTCAACAAGGGAACTTTTTTACTTTGACGGATACGTTTCACAATTCTGACGAACAAAACGTACATTCCGCTTCATATGGGGGCGATTTTGATTGTACTGTAACAGTAATAAAACATTCACTAACTGCTCATTCAAACCATTTCTTCCAGCCGAAGAGAAAAGCATGCTTATATTTTCTTCTTCCTTTTTTGAAGTTTTAATTATTACTTTAGTGGTTTATTTATCACATTGGGTATATTACATCGCTAAAAAGTGACAAATGGGCAGCACGCATTCAAATAATGCCCTTACTGTGCCCAAAAATTAAAGAAATACACTTCAACTGGCTAGTAATTGCTCAGTAGTGTTTTTATGGACTTGAGTGCCATCCACTATTTAAAAGCTTTTAGGTTTTTTCATCAAAACGCCTGAGAGAAAACGTTTTGAAAAACCTTTCTAAACTGCGTTTGAAAGCTTACGTCTTGATGACGTCTTGAGATAATTAAATGTGTCTAACAAACATTTGTCACGACCTGCGCTTATTAAAACGTATTTATGAATAAGTGATTTCGAGTGACGTTATTCATTTGAGCACGACTGTTGTTCTTTTTTTTTTCAGACAAGAGCTAGCGACGTTCAAATTTAATTATTTTCAGTCGTATGTAAAGTAAACAATTTCAACCATAACATCCTTTTTTATTGCTGTTTTCGTTTAAAAGATTCAGTTTGAAGCTGGATGCGGTAAGATGAACAACACCTCTTTTGGCAACACGTCCCTGGGCCAAGCTATCATCCCTGCATGGCACCCGGTGTTTGTAACGATTTCTGTGGCTTGCTACTCGTTGATAATCTTCATTTCCCTCCTTGGAAACGCTTTGGTTTGCGTAGCAATCTGCCTCAATAAAAGCCTCCGCTCGTCTCCAACAATGTCCTTTATCTTCTCACTGGCTTGCTGCGATCTGTTCACAGCGAGTTTTGCTATGCCATTCGACGCGGAAAACCTACTGCTTAACGGAGCATGGCGGCACGGTGAAATTCTTTGCATTGTATGGACGACTGCGTACCTCTTCAGTGTGCCTACATCGATATTGACCCTTTTGATCCTCACAATTGACCGCTACAAGACCCTGAGTGATCCACTGAGACGGTTTCGAAAGTCGAAGTTCTTGTCTGTGAAGAGTTCTCGCGTTGCAGTGGTTGCCCTGTGGTGCTACTCTCTGGTGTTTTCCTTGTCACCTGTCCTGGGGTGGAGATCCTATCCCTCTTACGTCATTGGAGGTTATTGCTACTTTAATATCACACCCGCGTATTCCGCTCTCAGCAGCGTTCTGCACTTTATTTTACCGTTGCTAATCATTGGCGGGATTTATCTCAAGATTAATCGCATTGCTCAAAACGTGAAAAATTGCCACCAGTTATGCGACGCGGCAAACGCTTCCCCAAGTCACATAGTCCGACACCCGACTCCGCGCGATCAAGGCAACTTCAAGAAAAATCTCAAAGCCACAAAGACAATTGCCTTCATAATTTGCGTTTTGTTCATCTGCTGGTTTCCTTACAGCGTAACAAGTATGGTGTTAAGCCTTTGTAAACCGTGCTTTCTTAGCGTTCCACAAGAACTGCTCGCCTCTCTTTTGATGTTGGGATACCTTAATTCGGCCCTTAACCCCTTCATCTATTCTCTCAGCAACCGGAAGATCAAGGAGACGTACTGTACTCTCTTTCTGTCAATCAGAAAAATCGGCAGAAATGTTCTGCGCAGGTCAAAGTTGTGGTCCCAAACAAGTGACTCATCGCTGTCTAGCAGACGTCGTGTAAGCGTCATGGGGCAGACCGCGGGAAGTGTTCAATTGACTGCTTTCATTGTTTCGCGAAAATCGCGTTGAAATGAAGTGTTTTCTTTTCGGTTTTGGAAGTTAGTCAAGTTAATTTTTTTTTCTTTATTGAGATCAACGACATGGTTAATTAATTGATTTTGCAATCTTGGGTGTAAGCTGGTCAGCTAAATTAACCAGTTGATTTTGAAAACGTCACTTTTCAATAGTTTCTCAGTTGGCTGCAAATCCCAAGCTCAGAATATGTATTGTAACTGATTTCCAAAATGCATTGTTATGTGATTTATTGCATGGAGACAATACTCGCCGGTTAATCGTTTGTTACGTTTATCCCCATCACCTGTGGATATTTTTAGGAGAAATATAAATAAGATGTTGATGTATCAGGCTCACTGACAGAGTGCAATAAAATAATGTATCACCCTCCACTCAGTCTTGTTTAAGGCTCTAAACTACCAGGTGTTGCTTATGTAAACTAAGGATGGTCAGCAGAAAATGAAACCGGATTTGACCTGTTGCCTGCATGTGTGAATTGTCTCATGCAGTTGTGTCGGTGCCATCAGATCCGCATATGCCACCGCACCCAACTCATTGCTAGATAAAACCATCCAAAACCTGAATCTGACTTTGAAGTTAAAGCAGACCGTTAAGCTTGACTTCCATTGCCTGTTGCTAGTTTTGTTATTACTACAAACAAATTACAACCAAACTTTTTGACGGCTGCTTTTTAACATTTTTAAAAAAATGGTATCGCATTACATCGCATTTGTTTCTGCAAGGGATTTTCTTTCTCTGGAGACGAGCGCATTGACCATGAGGCCTCATGGTTAGTGCGCTCGTCTCCAGAGCGAGTGGTCCAGGTTGGAGCCCTGGTCGGGGACATTGTGTTGCGTTCCTGGGCAAGACACTTTACTCTCACGGTGCCTCTCTCTACCCTGGTGTATGGACTAGCGATAGGTGAGCACCCCATCCAGGGGGGAGTAGAAATACTCCTAGTCGCTTCATGCTACAGACACCGGGATAAGCTCCGGACTGATGAGCCACTTTGCTGGGTTGCAAACTTAGGTCTTGGTCCAGGGATTTGAAGGGAGCCCAAGGAATTTCGAGGGGTTTTTATTTTTGCCCTCATTCGATCATCCCCGTTTCTTAAAATTCCGAGTACTCCTTGGGGACTATAAAATGTTTAAGCAAGCAACCGGAACGATGATCCTGCTGGTATACGTTGGATCAATATAGAGAAGATTTTTTCGATGGGTATTAATTGCACGTCGTTAGCAGTGTGGTTAGGAGAGGACAGGAAATGTTCTGCAGCAGTAGTAGGTTTAGATATGGTGTTAGGGTTATCTATAGTACGGCGGTGTTCTTTAAATCGGTCTTTTAAACGTCGTTTCGTCTCTCCTATGTATTGTAAATTACAGCGGTTACATTGAATCATGTAGATGAGGTTTTTAGTGTCACAGGTCAGGTTAGATTTTATGGGGCGCGTTTCGCCGGTGGAAAAGAAGGTATATGTAGTGAGTCCATGAGAAATGTAGGGATAAGTAGCGCAGTTTTTGCCTCAATCGAAGGAACCAGAAGAAAGTTGTGGGTTGGCAGAATTAGAGGAGATTTTAGCTGTGACAAGTAAGTCACGAAGGTCGGGGGAGCGTCTAAAGGCTACTACAGGTCAGGGCCGTACATAGCGGGGGGGGGGGGGCACCGGGGGGGGGCAATCGCCCCCGCCAGGAAAACTAATTTTTTTTCTAACATAGTGTTTGACTTTGTTGGGCTGTATACGGGAGATCCCTGTGAAGGTTCGTGGAGTTTGCCCCCGCAGACAAAAAATCCTTGGTACGGCCCTGCAGGTAAATGCTGAAAATGCTGAAAATCTCTTTTTTTTATGATGTTAGAAATGTGAGGGAGAGATGGATTACTGTAGTTATAAATGGTATACTTTTAGGTTTGTTGACGTCTTTGGTTTGTAAAGTAAGTCTCCGGGGGAGGTCAGAGGCGCGTCGTATTTGTCTGGTGACGAAGTTACGGTTGTAACCTCGTTTAAGGAGGTAAGTGGTAAGTTGAGCAGCACGAGTATTAAACGTATCGTCGGTAGAACAGATTCGTCGTAGACGGAGTGCTAGACTGAAAGGAATGGCTTTTTTTGTATTTAAGGGATGGCAAGATGAGTAGAGTAGATGTTGGTGCTTGTCTTTAGGTTTAGTGTAGAGGTCTGTGTAGATATACTACCGTCGTTAGTCAAAGAAACACTAACGTCAAGGAAAGGTATGTTAGTAGAAGAGTGTGAACTGGTGAATTTAATGGTGGAGTGAATGTTGTTAAGATAATCGATGAAAATTTTTAAATTATCCAGACCTTCGGTCCAGATCATAAAAATATCATCGATACATCGTAGCTAAGTGTGGGGTTAAAATGGGGCATTTTCCAAAGCGTTGGCTTCGAAATAACCCAGAAAAAGGGGGCTGGGTACGAGAGGCTTTTGGCTGCGGGTTATAATGATTTTTCCTAACAAAATTAATAGCCGTATTTAGCCCAGAGATTGTATTTCTTTCAAACCATCAGTCGTTTAATAATGAGCCAACAAAATGTAACAGGTGAATAAGTAACAAATGCATTACTTTGAGTTTTATGAGATTTTGGAGTTACGTTTTAAGCTTCGGTAAAACCTGATCACGATATAAATCGAATAATATATAATTACGAATCAAACTTTTATGATATTTAACCTAATCCCACTTGTTTGAAAGCAACTAATCAATCGCCTTCCGTTTTAAAGTTCGTAGCTTGCGTTTTTTTTTTCAACAGCATATTTAAATGATTCTTAGTATCTACTGGTGAAAATAAAAGTTATGGAAAAATGTTTCTCTTTTCAATATATTACCTCCAGGATGTAATTAGGCAACGTTCCCGAAGATGGACAACAAGAGAAAACCCAACACTTTATGTACACAGTCAAATGAAATTCATTGAAGAATTCTCGCAATAAAGTGCTTGTATCCAGGGAAACCGACCACTTGGGCAATCTGAGTCTTGATTCATGGCTCTAGAAACATCGCTCGTACAAAAAGCTTCGCTTTGTGCCTGATGGCAATGGGAAAATTACCAGTTTTGCTGGTAGCGCTTGCATTAGGAACGACAGCGCTTTCAGCTTCGCGTGAAAGTCGCTCGATCAACAAAGCCACCAAAAACACCTTTAGATGTAAGTTCAATAATGCTATATTCTGATTACTTCCGAATGTGGACGCTCGTCCCCTTTGAAGTGTATTTTCCTCATTTTGCTTTGATGCTAAGCTCTGTATCGAAGACATTCGTGATTATAGGATTCAGCAAAATATAAAAACAAGCAATTATAATCTGTAAAATCGATGTGTCGGCTAGCACGTTCTTTTTCCTCATATGCCATTCAAGTAAGTGGTAAGTAGCATTTCTAAAATTAATCATCTATTTATAATAGATCGGGGCTTTTTTGTAGTGATTCTATTTTTTTTTTCTTTATGGCCCTTGAACTTCATTACCGAAGTTTTAAAAGGAAGGGCTATCTTGCCCACTCAAGGCGGAATGAAGTACTGTGTTTGTGTAATATCAAAGGTTCGCTTGACGTCTTTCACGAGTGAATATCGTGTCATTTCTCACATCCTCGAAAGAGCCGACGTCTTAAAACAACTCTAAAAATAGTGTCTTGCTTAGATACATAGCACTGAATCGGTGTAATACGAAATGTTGTTTAGATTTCAAGATTCAAAGATTCATTTTAACTTTATTTCCAGAAACGAAAAACGTTTCATATATATATAGTTTACTACTCATAATAGCTAAAGTTGTAGATCCTAAGTTCACCAATCTAGAAGGACTTAGAAGTTTTTAGGAACAGGTCCAGCAAAATTTTATTGAGAAACTTATTGCAAAATGGACAAACTTAATAGACGGCTTTTTTTTTCTCTTAACGTTTTTGTCCCTTATTCTTTTACATGTTTTTTAAATCTTGTCCAATATAGAACCGTTTTCAAAACGTTAAAAATGTTAAAATCAATTAGTTACAAGCCACGACGTAATTTTGAATCCGTGAACTTAAACGTATTATTATAATGACTGAGCAAATAGCTGCCTTGGGTTATAATTTCTGTCTCCACGACTCATGTTTTTTGCGTACGAACCTGGGTTTATGTTAGACTGCTAGCACAAGTAGCCTACTTTTCTGTTGAAATCATGCGCGGTTTATGATAAGAAAGAGTCAAGTTCTGGGAAGAGTCAAGTTCTCACCCCAGCCCCTTTACGTTCAAAGCGCCCTTTAGTGATCGTATTCACAGCCGACAAAACACCAGTCTAACCCAACAGAAAAGACCGACTGCTACTAGTCTAGGTCTATGTTTGTAACAAGTTTAATAAATTCAAAGCCTTCTTTTTCTAGTTCTGTTACACTGCTACCAAGAACCAGTTGCCAAGATTGTAAAGAACGCATCCGCGCATGAAGATGCTCAAGGAAAGTTCACAGACGAAGCAGACCTCAAACGAGACGAGATACCAACACCGACCCCTGAACCCACTTTCAAATCAGCCACTATCAACTTCCCCATAAACAGGTACATGGCCAACGTCATGTTCCAGCTATTCGGAAAGGAGGGCATTTTAGAAAAAGGTGGATTTGTCAGAGACGGTTATGTCCACAAAAACGCATCCGCCTCTATTATTTTGCTTGGAAGTTTTGGCAACAGATCATCACTGTTACATGAAGTGATGAAAGCGCATAACGAACCAATAGGCGATGGAGTTCTCGCTCTGGTTGTGCAGTTGTTTTTCACGCCCGACGATTTTCGTCGGTTGACCGACTGGCTCCGAGCGGAAATAAGGGCCGGGTACGTGAACTATGACGATCCATGCTCTCCGATTGTTTGTATCAAGTTCGTGTGTTGTACGAAGATTGCAAACCCCTTTTTGGCGCCGAAGTTTGGAACGCTACGAGTGGATATCGACTGATCAGAAATGAAAATATGGATTTTTTTTCGTAGATTTGGCAATACTTTCGTCACAAAATATATCATTATTATTAAAATAGTCTTGATTCTTAGAAAGAGTGGAAACGTTTTAATTTCACAAAATGAAAGGTTGTGGAGGAAATAAACACTGGTTTGATCACACGTATCTACTCAGTCGAGTGTGGCAACTCTTTTTTTGGGGAAAAATGAAAGATATTCATGGAAGTAAACTCTGGTTTAATCCTATCTAATACATTTACTCAAAAAAACACATAATTTATCTAGGAAGTTAACTGAACTATTACTCGTAAATTCCTTTAAAAACCATGTTCGTCGTTGCAATGCACCATTTGGAAAAATATACCTTGCTTTATTTCCTTACTTTATTTAGACTATTAGCTTGGATATGCTCGCATTGCTTCCAAATTTACAATTCTAAGAGATTGTAGCCTGTGTTCATTTTTTTCCATCTCCGGCTTCCGCCGTCCATATGGTCAAATACAAAAAGATGGATCGTGTAAATATAAAGAGACAACTAGTTCGCGAGCGAGGACTAGTGAGCGGGAACGTTTCCGTGGCAATTATTTGCTGTTTTCTCCTCTCGCATTGACTTGGAGTTAAAGCAATCCTTATAAACTACTACTTATAACAACGCTTCCATAAGAGACTTCACAAAAGGTCCCAAAAATGTTTACACTGTATACAAACAACAAAAGCTAATAATATATTACAGTAACCAATATTAAGTCGAATCAATTCAACTGACAGATGCTGGTCTTCATTTTCCCACGGGCCGCAAAATGACCGCACAGCGAAATCAAACTTGTCAAGCATGTCAGTTTGCGCAGTAGTTTTCAGCAAGAGGTTCCTTACACGGGTAAAGCAGCATTCCAAGGAATTTATCAACAAAGCCTGGAATTATTCTCAAGGTTTCTCTTGACTTTTAAAGAACTGCAGAAGATACTTCTTGTCTTTGGATTCCTTTAGAGAGAGAAATAAAATTCAAGTGAATCTTTTTGAGAAAACAAATTAAAATCCTCTGTTTGACGTATGTTAAATGTCACAAAGTATCTCAAGTACAGACCTCACTGTAAGGAGCGCATTTCAAAACATAGTGACACAAGGTTATATGTCAGTACGAAGCAAAAGGGAGTAGTACATTTTCCCCTGAAAGGGATCGGCTAGATAACACCAAGTCCAGCAAACTGAATCCCCTATTGCAAATTTTTATAAGTTTAAGAGAAAATCAAACTAAAGTTATTTCCGTCCTCAATTTATAAAGCAGCAAAAGTTATGAGTAAGATTATCATTTAGCTACCAGTCAAGAGAACTTAAAACGCTCGTCAGCGGCGCCTTCCTTTGCAGGAATTTTTTTCCTGATGCATTTTCTGAAATCATCATAATTTAGAGATTGACCTCCAGATGAAGTTTACATACCATACTGAGTTCTTCTCTAAGGCCATTAATCATTCTTCGGTAAACCTTGGCAATGGCATAGAAGAAATACAAACCAAGACTGCGAAAAAGAGAGGATTAACCAGTCAGGCGTCAGTTTGACACGTAACGAAATGTAACGTAACGCGGCGTAGCGCTGATCACGCATATCAAATGCTTACCAGATAACCACTCCAAGCACAACAAGAAAGACGGGCGAGCTGAGAATTTGAAAAGTATCACGGAATCCGCCAGGAAGAATTGATACCGTCCACGGGATAATGTCGTAAACCTCATTTAATCCTCTGAAAATGGAGAAAATAAAACCTTAATCAAGCCGAGTAAAGGCCTCTTTACATAGAGATTGCGTGAAGCTCTGGATCTCTGTCTTCAAGAATCTTTACTCAATTGGTGCGCAACTTAGCCTAAAATGCCAGCTGTGCCTGCCTCCCTCTCCGCAGTGGGATAAGCCAACTAATGTTTCAGCTGTCACCATTCAAGACTAGCTCTACTTTGAAGACATCAGTAATAAATCAAATTCTTTCACGAAAATTAAAGAAAATGTACCAGAACAGTAATGAGATTTTTGTGATTGATCTCGATTTTTTTCCACAGAATCGTCAATAGACTTAACTCGATTTGCGCGCAACTTAGCCCAAAATACCAGCCGTGTTGCGCTCTCCGTAGTGGGATAAGCCAAGTAATGTTTCAACTCTCACCATTCAAGTCTAGCTCTCCTTTGAAGTCATCAGTAAAAAATCAAATTCTTTCACGAAAATTAAAGAAATGTACGATAACAGTAATGCGATTTTTGAGTCTGAACGTAAAGAAAAATTAATGGCAGACAGACAGACATACAGACAGACGACAACCTTTATTAAAGCACGATTAAAATTAAAGTTCAGTAGCTTGGTGTGAAAAACTCACCTGAAAGGTCCATACATCTCTGATGGACGAATTCTGGGGAAAAAAATAAACTACTTTACAATTACATGCTCTAATTCCATTGCGTGAAACCTTTCAATCTCGATGCAAGTAAAAGGACGGGAAAGTTCACAAAAAGCTAATTGCAACCTGATTTACTAGAATTATTCTCTACTCCACGTCGTATCCAACTTAACCTTCGTTTTCTCGCGATCGGAGACCGAGGAAAGATACCGAGTACTAGCCTGGTGTTGGGGATACTACCGAGGGATTCTTAGCTGGGTTGTAGTACCTTTTGGTGTGCGTTTATAAAGTAGTCAGCCTCCGCAATTTTTTATGTCATCGAAATTATTGATATCCCATGGTTAGGCAAAATCTCATTGCTTAACTGTAGTTGTGTTCCAGTTAAAGTATCTTTATCTTTCTTAGTTTCTCAGTGATTTTCTCCGTTTCAACATACTCCGAATCAAATATAATAGCCAAACTCTTACATTTAAACGAAAACAAAGGTGTGACTGACTAGGGCTCTACAAGAGTCCCTTGGCAGTAAAATCGAATTCAAAAGAGTGAAAGAGGCCTTGATCTCACAAGCGGTTAAGTAAACAGCCCACCTGTTATTGCGGGCGAGCAAGCACCGTTTACAAGGGTCTTTATAATTGATCAAAAGGGACAACAGGTAAACAACACAAACAATGCCCCTAGTCCTAACGAACAAAAAGGTGCAGAGAATCAAAATAGAGGTTGTTAAGAGGTGTAGGCCATCTGGTGATTATAATTATATTTGTTTATATTCACACTTTTAATAGTTATTCCGCTTACTGTGTCACTCCATAAGCCACCGCGGCCAGGCAAAGGAGAAATGTGCCGAGCAGCAGAATCATAAAGAAGTAATTTGATCTCCCAGCACGGTAAGCTTTCTCTTGGGTACGACAATTATAAACTACGGTCGCCTGTGAAAAATAGAAAGGGGTATCAGATCGTGTCCATCATTCATTCACTTGATATGACTTAAGAATCTCAGCATCAAAATGTATATTCTTGTAATGGTAAAAAGATATATTGATAACTGAATTGTTTAATTTTGAGAAATAATATATCAAACACGAAACACCGTATTTCGCCACATTTACAAACACTGAGAAGAGAGCTGGAAATAAGGCGCGCTGGGAAGTATTTTCGATGAACTTCGACGGTTTGGAAATGTGTTCAAACACGGCCTTGGGTGTTTCATATATCTTCTTAATCGACACTAGAACTAAGAAGAAAATGGAGAAAGGATCCAAACACCTACACTGTCATGATTTCCTTTCATGAACATGAGGAAATATTCATGAGTTTGAAAAAGTAGTTTTCGACCACTTTTAGATCAGATAATTTTTTTTACATCATATACACCTTATTCCAAAATGGCCGCCATTTTAGTGTTTTTTTTGTTCACTTGCAAATTAACCGTTGTTGCCTCTTTTTAAACTCGAATTTAAAAAGAATATTTTCCTTTAAACGAGGCAACAAGGGCTAATTTGCAAGTAACCAAAAGAATACTAAAATGGCGGCCATTTTGAATAAGGTGTGTTAATATGGAGTGATGTAGCCTTCTTGTATTAGCTTTAATACTCGTCCAGTACTGAATCTCCTAAAGATGGCCGTGATCGAGTATATCATACTTTTTACTAGTGGCTCTCACTCTAACCTTCTTGGCGTAGAAAATAATTAGCAGTTTGATGATCGCCATTAGCGGTAGAAATGGACTGTACCATGTACCAATCCTGAAATAAATTGTAATGAAGTGTAGTCAGAAGCCAAGAAAAGGCCGAGCACAGTTATCGACGCTCGGTTGTTCAAAGCAGCATTAGGCTAATATAACTTACAGTTACAACATTTTCTTTCCTCTTTCTTTGCCCCTTTTGTAGTTTTTAGAGGGGTGCTTTGAGAACTTCAAAAAGGTGTTCACCCCCCCCCCCCCACTTCCTTAGTTGCCCTGCGTACATCAATGGATTCTTAGCTCCTTTAATTAAGCTCCCACAAACACACACATTGATCATCTCTCGTTAAGTAGACAATCCAAGCAAAATCACTGTTCCATTGCGAAAATTCTCAACTTACTACATAGCAAAGATATCAGTAACGTCACCTATTGTTGTAATACAGTATGTCAACCTGGGCCGAGTTGTTCGTGAACGTTAACCCAGGGTTAAACGTTAACCGAAGCATTACGTTTTCTTGTTTAAAAATGTTTTTCACCTCTAATGTTTGGTGTAGTTTGAGATTACTACAGCTCAAAACTGAAGGGCAAACAATATAAACAGAACACCTCACCAAAAACAATTACAAAACTAAAATCAAAATTCCTGTTAATTCTGGGTTAGCTTAATCGGGCTTTGAACAACCCGGCCCAGAAAACTATTGGCTGGTGAAACAAAGAGTTTGTTTAACGTTTTGAACATTTAAATAACAAAAACAATGATTGTCATCAAATATCTTCGCTATAAGATCTAGAAGTGAACACCACACATACCATATGAGAGACTGGCCATAAACAAGATCCAGAACGTTATTTGGAAGATTGAATTCGGCGCGGCCAATTTTCCTTCCCAGGTCACATCCTAAGCTAACGTTCTCGGCAAAATACCTAAAGAAAAATTATTAACGACGATAAGTAAGCGGCACGAAAAATTATTTGCGGTACAAAAATACCTTCCTAACTATTTTTCTAAACATTCGCAACAAAGACGCATATATTGGCAATAAAATGCTATCGTTACCTCCGAGGCGTTTGGACTGCAACGATAACCAAAATCGTTACGAAAAAGTCAGTCCATATCAACTTGAACATTTCTGCACCAATGACATTCTCCCAGCACTAATGGACAAAAAATTAAAACTTACTTAAGATAAGCACTTTCACCTCGCACTGACTGACTGACTGACTGACTGAAGGACTGAGTGACTGAGGGACTGACTAACGGACTAACAGACTGACCGACTGATAGACTAACAGACTGATCGAATGACCGACTGACAGACAGAC
>CM042753.1:5028412-5029477 GCA_022496165.2 Catalaphyllia jardinei | reverse complement strand
TAACAGACTAATGACTGACAGACTGACAGACTGACTGACCGACCGACCGACTGACCGACTGACTGAAGTATGACAAGAAAGAATGTAATGGTATCCGACTTACCAACATACAGGTCTTGTTAATTCGATTGTACAGCGAAACAAGGAGTACTGCAACTGAAGCCAGCCTAAGAAGCACGGTTCTGAAAATTTGAGCGACCAAGATGTTATAGAGGGCGGTTTTGTTCAAGTTTCATTTATAACAGTTTAGTGTGGGCCCTAGGTTCCCAAAGGAAAAACCTCAGCAATCCAAACATTACAAATTTCTAACCACTACACCAATTTCGATATATTAAAATTCAGCCTAAAACAATAGATTACGAGTACGAGTCTCTGGGGAATAACTACAGAGTTTGGTGGGTTTATTGCCCAGATCCTCCGTTGAAGTCTATTGTTTTAGGCTGAATTTTAATATGTCGAAATTGGTCTATTTTTTAGTCTATTCTAAGATGAATCAAGACTTCGGTATGAGTAGTAAAAACAGAGGGCAAATATTGCATGAAGAACGCGTTCACCCATGCTTTCTTTTCCCGCTCTTTTCATAGGCGCGTAGCAGCCTCGTTTGCACCTTCGTTTACAGTGACGTGGCGACCTGCGTAGCGACAGAGACCTACCTGGCCAAGTCAACGTTGACTCGGAATCTTGGGCTCCAGTCCTCCAACCGGGAAAAGAAGAAGAATACACTGGGAACAATGAATCCTAAGGCGGATAGTGTGATTGGTGAAGCGTAGCTTTGCAACAATTGAATGAGATCTGTCTTAGCTGACGTCTTAAACTCTGGATTATCTTGCGAAGTCTACGTCGACAAAAAAAGGAATAAATAAGTTAAAAATGGGACAAACAATCTGCTTAAATAAATGATCCGAATGAACAAAAACAAGGCAAGGTTAGTTTTCATAATGTAACTGGAAACCAGTAGTCCTCCCAATATAACGCTTGTTCACGATAAAGTAAAAAAGATAGGATTTTACGCAGCATTTGTGGTTGGCAAAAAGCCGAACACAGGTGAATCATGGAGTACGAAGA
>CM042753.1:5008412-5023412 GCA_022496165.2 Catalaphyllia jardinei | reverse complement strand
TTTGAGGCCAGCTGGAAAAGTTGATCAAACAAAACCAACCGAAAACGGTTTTCCCCCAATATGACACGAACAAAAAAATACAACCCAACCAACCAGAAGAGGTTGATCCCAATAGAAGACGGCCTTAATAACTGGACTTACCCTGCTAGAAGACTAAGCTGAATTCAGCCATTCATCAAATAAAACTGAAATTCGTCTCATGCGACTGGGCTATATAGAAAGCCATTGGGCTACGGTCAGACATTGCAAACAGGGCAATTAAACTTAGTTAAGTTGGGCTTTGAACTAGTTTGCCACGAAACCTAACGTCCTACATGTATATTCTCTCATACAGAATGAAACTATCATTACTATCGACTTATTTGAACAAACTGTCAAGCTGACATGGACGACCACTATGGAGACATGTTATGTCGGGTTATGTGTCAAGTTATTCAGTATAAAAGAAGGGAAGTTGTTGCACCTGTCACAGGTTCCAGGTAGATGACAAATGGTCAAATTAAGAGGTTAAGTGACAGAAATATTAGAGTTAGCCCTCCGTGGATTAATCTTGCGTGTCCACAACGTCATGGTAACTCGGGCTTCAAAATAGACTTTACCTTCATCATTATCTTAGAAAGATGACTCTTACGATACTGAAAAAACGTCAGTGAACAAACCAACTTTTGATTTCTGTACGCCGCCGTTAACTGTACAAACTGCAAAACGACTCTAGGTTATAAAATACAGATCTACATCTACATAAGTAAATTAGATAAAAAAAAAAATCTGAAGACATCGCACCAACTTGATTCACTTGAAAAATATGCCAACTTACGATGCCAGAGAAGAAGTCTGTGAGGAGTTGTGGAAAAGACTTGTTTGTATAAGGGGTATAATCATTTGGTTTCACCAGATAGCATTTTCGATCAGCTTCTTCTCCTTCGGTTGCGTTGGACGCCACGTCTCTTCTCCGTCTTACGACAGGAGATGCCGTTACAGTTGTTGGCACAATGACTGACGAGTTGGATAAGATTGTTGTCGTGTTTGAGGTGTTTTGAGGAGTTTGGTCCAATGGGAGCTCTTTTCCTGTGCTGATGGCTTGTGGAATGATCACGAAGCACAGAGATAGAATGAAAATGTAGACGTTCAACTGAAGCAGCCATTTGAGAAATGTGAAGTAGGACAGGACACCATTCCCAAACGACCCTGTCAGCAAATACAAAAGATATAAATTCAAAAAAATAATAATAAATAAATAAATATATTCGTTAACTGTCAGTTGCCATTTTTAGATGCATTGTTATCTAAGCAAAGTGACCCTTTTCTTGTTTCCATAGTGAACTTGATGTTGGGATGGCAAGAATTAAGGTACTCAAAAACCAAACGAGCATCATTAGAGTTTTTGAAACAACAAATAATATCATCTACATATCAGCGAGAGTACAGTATCTTGGGACCAGTGTAATTTTTTTAGCCAGAGCTTTTCATAATGACCCATGTGCGAGCTGTGGAGCTCGTTATATTGGTGAAACAAATAGCCATTTTAACACACGTGTTAATGAGCATCTCTTTCGGGACAAACATTCCCACATTTTTAAACAT
Source organism: Catalaphyllia jardinei (assembly GCA_022496165.2). NCBI lineage: Eukaryota > Metazoa > Cnidaria > Anthozoa > Scleractinia > Caryophylliidae > Catalaphyllia > Catalaphyllia jardinei. The sequence continues at coordinate 5,021,828 of CM042753.1, read as the reverse complement.
CTCAGTGCTTCTAAAGGTTGTAGGGATAAGTGTGATATTACTTGTTTTGTTATTTTAATTAAGAAATAGAAAACATGTACCGTGTTTGTATGGAGTTATATAAACACGAGTGGAAGTTTGGGAGAACGAGAAATGCTGTGGGAACATGAGCCGTAGGCGAGTGTTTCCACAGCTTTTTCGAGTTCTCCCAAACTTTCACGAGTGTTTGTATAACTCGATACAAACACGGAGTACATGTTTTCTATTTCTTTTAGAAAACACCGCGACGAGAAAAAGGAAAACAACTTGTTAACTTTGATTATCAAAATGTGAATTCTCTTTGCTCGCGCCATCACTACGTCAACAGCGCGCGGTAGTTCTGTGTCTCCATCGAGTTATACAAACAGGATTTCTAACCAATCAGCGCGCGTGCTTTCTTAGGACTGTTTTCTAAACTTAAATAAAACTTAGTTGAAACCTGAACTCAATGGCAAACAAGTTGAGCATGTTAAAAATTTGTCGTTGCATTTCTTAATTTATCTACTGCTGTTTACGGGGAGTTTTAGTTTTCTTTCCCAGTGTTCGATTAGTAGGAGCAACAGCACCTTGTTTATTCCCCATAAATCCTTATAATAGTATCGTGATTATAGTCATGATTGCTTCCTAAATTCATGTTTCCGACGATCGTTTCTTGTTCTACACTGAGAATTGGTCCAGATCTATTTCATATAGAGAAGTTTGTTACTCAGTTCAAAACAGCAGAAAATAGTAGGTCACCGTACTTGTTTTCGAGAGAATGACGATTAAAGTCTACGGCGGGGTCCAGCCGTAAAGAAAACGCCGCCATCACGCGTGAAATTATGCGCAGTAGGGATGCGCAGTAGGGATGCGCAATGCAATACTGGGGAATGTCCTGAAGCACATGTACGAAGAACTAACAGATCTTTATTTTTCACTTAACTTCAGATCTCGAAAACTTAATTCGCCTAAGTGATTAACATAGAGTTCTTTCAGTACCAGTCCGGGGAATCTGCAAAAAAAGTGCCGCCATATGCGCTCACCTTCTATTTCCTTGAAGTGACCTCTCCATAACTCATACGAGTTTATAAACTCCTTGCTGGTACCGTAACATCTTTTAAAATTCTGAAAGAGTTTCAAGGTTTATGATGACACTCTTGGATTGAGCTGAAATATTGTCTGTACTAAGGGTATAATAATTAACGCTGGTTTTTGGAGCCATTCAAACAAGCACCAAATACGCTTTGATCAATAAAAGTATGAGAGAAATCGTACCGAGTTTTTTGCTATTTCACCAACAAAACAGCTGTTTTTGTGTGTTCTCTTTACGGACTGGAGTCTGCTTTGTGCTATTCTACCAAGAGTATTTTTCACCAAGTTCAAAGTGAGATATCTTTAAAATTACTTCCAAAGGACCGAACGTTTTAACTAAAAATTGAAAATAATGTTTGACTTAAAACTAACAAATACGACGACATTTTAGCCGAAGGGGATACGCGGGTTTAATCAAACATCGATATCATGGTTCATCAAAAACTAGACCTCAAAGAATCCCTAGGGATCAAAACTAAACTAAACACGTCCCTTATTCGAAAAAAAAATATCCCAAAATGGGTGAGACATTCCCTTCCACACATCATTACTGGATAATATATACCGCCTTTTCTCTGATAATAAATCTTATCAAGCGAATTATTCTGCCAAAATCCTAAACGGCTTTCATTTTGACAGAATTTCAAACAATACCAAGGTTTGTAAATTCTACGCAATAGTGTTATACTAAATGAACCCTAAAATCGAGAGTCGCACAAAACCCAGAAAAATCCCTCGCAACTTCAGTCCTTATTATGTAAAATTATAAATGTCTTGAAAGTGATAACCTCGACAGCCTCAGTGCCTCACTAACTCATTAAACTGATTAACGCAGCACGTAACACCTGCTACAGTGCAAAATTCGACAATTTGTGTCTAAACATACTGACAGATATCACCAATGACAGAACTTTACAACCGAAGACCGACACTGACTTCATTGCATCCCCTCCGTCACAGGCTGGGAAATTACCACCCTACAGCACAATGATCACAGAATAACAAGGTAAAATCGTATCCCTTTTCGTTACTCGCTTTTCTGTAGCTTGAAACAGCAGATTGATTGTAATTCTAGCTCTACTTTACGAATTTCTCTTCTAATGCAAGCAAAGAGGAGTGAATGAATTCTAAAACGTTCAACGTTTCTCCATAGTTTCACACGAAACCGTTTTCTATTTTCTTTTATTCGAACTGAACCCCAATTATCGCAAGTCTAACTTAAATATGCCCTCACAGAGTGACAATTTTGTAAAACGTACCATTGCGATATGAAGTCGTAGTTGTGTGAAAGAGGAGAGACCATGTGGGGTACTGTACAATGACGAACTCCTAAAGACGAAAGCACAGAGTCCACAGATAAATAGTAATCAACACACTGTTTAACTGAACAATTTTCACTTATTAATGCATTCATTGCTCGCTTTTGCTAAATACAGTGCGAATTTAAAAGGCTTTTATCTTGAAGAGGCTTCCCAGTGTTGATTAAATTTGCATTAAAGTTAATTCCGGAGGCGGAATTTAAAACGAACTTCCAGCACCGAACGAACAAAAACACCCATTATTTATTTTAAAACCTCTTATGTTTACCAATAAAATTGTACATTATAAGTTGTCCTTTACCGTCTCTTTCGCAGCTTCATAAGTCTCACGGACAAAGGCGCTGTTTGCTCGAACTTCTCTCTACTCGAGCTTGTAGCCTCGTCTATCCGTTCCCCATCGTCAAAATCTTCGTTGTTTACAGCTTCGTACCCGTCTGATCTCGGTCGGTCTTTGCCCTGCATTTTCCTTCTTGCTCGTCGCTGCCAAAGTGACAGCTGCCGACTAGGAAGGCTCTTTAATATATCAGCTATGCTAGAATTAGTGTCATCTTCATCTGCTAAAGAAAAACAAGTTTCTTGTCGCTCACCTGGAAGGCACTTGAAATGAAATTCAACACAAACCTGAGAATGGATATTCTTTAAAAAAACGCAAATGCGTTCTTAAAAGTTGACAGATTTCTAAGCAACGACTTTGTTGCTCGGAACATTGGACGGAAAGTGTAAAAATGTAAAAAAAACATGCAGTTTGCGAAAGGCAGAATGTTTAAGTGAACAACATGATATTTTTATCCAGTGTTTTCCGTTTTTAACAAATTTGGAAACTGACACATGACAACAAGCTAAAAAGAATGATGTTCAAGGCTGAAAAAAACCTGATCTTTGAAGTGTCAAATCGTGCTTGCAGAAGTGTCGGAGAATTAGTTGGCCCGTCCAAGTTTACGAGAATACATAATTTCGTTTTACCCATGCAGTCGGAGATGGGGGCTTGGATCGGGTTTCACTTAATCTGTTAAATGTCATGAATTTAACTTTGATTCCACTCATCGACTCCTGTTCGCAGTGTAATAGTACGATACAATAAACTCCCCTGATTAGTGAACTCAAAGTAACCTGCAGAACACGCGGATTAGCGGGAGACTCATTTCACTGTAACTGGGCACGAACTTACTCAGCTTCCAATGTCATCACGCATTTCGGGTGATCGTATTTGTGGAGTATTAAAATGTAGTGGTGTTGTTGTTGTTGTTATTAGAGTAGGTGGCGCTACATTTTTAAACTGCACTCTCATTTATGAAGCTAAACAGGAATAAGTCAATACAGAAGTCTACAATGCTCAGCATTATAAACCTCTGGTCATGAGAATCAAAAGTTTGGTGCACCCATTATATACCCTGCAGCTCGATGTATCAGCCATTATATGCCATGCAGCTCGATGTATCAGCCATTATATACCCTGCAGCTCGATGTATCAGCCATTATATACCTTGCAGCTCGATGTATCGACAATTATCTCGGCGGTGAAATCAAGTGCTAAAATCATCTGATATTCTTGCAAGTTTAAGTAGGCAAAAATAATTTCTTTTCTGCAGCTAAAGGAGTGTGGTTTTGTAATAGCTGTTATCGCAGTTATCAGCGATTTGACATGAAAACGAGGCGACAGGGTCAATTCTGTTTTGTATTGATCCTTTTGCCTCTTTTGCGTGCCTTTCCAAACAAAGGAATATTTGACGGCAGGCTCAACTCCAGTAACATCTAATATTATAACCCTCCGGCCAAGTACGACAGGTAACCAGGACTTGTCGATCACACAAGTATATGAACAGTGACAACTTGTTAAAACATAATTGAATGACCCACTTATATTCGATAAGAAAGTCAAGTTGTAACATGTCATGGCAAGAAACTGTCGCAAGTTGTCAGGGATTTTTCTTGACGGGTAAAATGTAAATTCTCCGCACATGTGCCCGTATTCTGACATTTGTGTACAACGTTCTTAAATACTATAAATTTTATTTTTTTGTTTGTTCATTTCCTATTGTTCTTCAACAAGACGGTCTCGTAAATTTACGATGTCTTTCCTGACAACAAAATTCAGGTTTATTTTGTAAAAATGATACTGTTTTGCAATGAGACTGTTACAATTAAAATTGACGGCACTGTTGTGTCGAACTATTCAGCTGGAAGCGACACGATTGTCATTTCGGATCAGAGGGCCAACTAAGTTCACAGACTGATTTGAATGACTGTATTGTAACATTGAACAAACATAAGATTGCGAGAATGTTGTCCAAGCCTACCCTAAAACCACGAGTTAACAACCACCGAGTGTAAAGCTAAATTTCGATAACTAAAAATCACTTAATAGGCATTTTAACATGGAAAGTCACTTAGAATATAATGTTAGCCCGCTTCCTATGATTTACCAAGTGCTTCGAAGCGAAACTTAAAAATTCACGTTATATGCTTTTCAAAACAAAAAGCCAAAGTAAGTCACGCGTGTTTCAATTGCGTTCATTAGAAATAGTTCGTTAAAACTTATCGAACTTTTAGTGCAGAGTTCCTGAGGTCCATTCCATTTAATTCTACTGACAAAAACAGTGTACAAAAGCCATGGACCATTCCATATCGCTTTTCCACGCTATGGACCCATTTAACATGCAGCGTTCTATAAATGAGCTCAGCGGCTTCTAACAGTATAAACTATAAAGGTTGTAGAGCGACCACGTTTTACCACTCGTTTCTCATAAAACGACCTAATAATCATTATAGCATTTTACTAACCGGAATAAATCGTTAGCTTGGTGTCGGGCGCGTCGGAGACGTCTTGCAATGCAGTGCTCATTTCGTGTTGAGGTCCATCCATTTCCACGCCATAAATTGTCTTTTACATTTTCATTCTTCAGTCGAAAGTAAACTGTCTTCAATGACAGTTCCTGCCAATTTGATTACACGAACCAAAGCAGGAGATACTCTTGAATTAATTGTTGAAGGTTTCCCACTCGAATATTCACCTTTTACTGACACGTCGAATAAACAAATACAGGGAATAGATTCAGCCGAGTTAAACGCTTTCCCTGGTTAAACAAAATTTGCATAAGATTTTCCGCGTCAGTCTTTTAAACATTAAAGTCCCTTGTGGGATTTTCGCATCAGCGAGCGCGAAAAAAAAAAAGAAAACCTCAAAAAACGCGATATTCAAGATTTACATAAAACAAACGACATAAACCCGCTATTCTCGAAGAACACATGTTGCCACAATATGGCAAACTGATAGCTTTATAATAAGTTTTGCAACTAGACACCAATAAAATGACCGCAATTAAAAAATCAAAGTTTACAGAGTAAAACGGTATTAATAGGCGCAGAAGTTTTTTATGAATAACTTAGTAAGTGATATTATTCTCAAAATCTCGCGGTAATTTGATGTATAACCGCCATTGCAAATACAAATTTACTTCCGAGGCTAAATTTGTTTAAATTACGTGTTCAAAAGAAAATCTTTTTTTGGAAATTTGCATAAAAATTCTGAACTGATACCTTTTCAGAGAAAAGCTGTTGCCAAGAATTTCTTGTTGTTCTGAAGAATTTTTTCTCATTAAGTACCATTTATAAGGGTTAATTATTAGTGTCTGTTTCATTCTTTAATTAAGACCCATGCAAAGCAAGGTAAGGTGCAAACAATCGAAATCGACGACTGTAATTTCTGTCATAAGTATTTTTATTCAATAAAAATGTGTCAATTCCACCATCGTTTAAAGAAGTGTTTTAAAAACTCGTTTTCCACACTTTTCATCCAATCAGGGATTCAACAAACGAACGTGCACTTAATTGTTTTCTTGTTACCTATTTTTAGTATTTCGAGAGGTAACAGTTTTCCTATGGACACTTCAATTCTGTTAGGTGGAACGTGTGACGCCCTAATAACAGAATGTCTGCGTAACAAGGTAACAGTCTAAAACAGCAACAATGTATCATTCTCCAAGAACATTTTCAATACACAAAGTGACTGAAATTTTTTCTCCGCGGGTGACCTAACCAGTTGCGGTGTGCGAACCTCGCAGCAGTCAGGAGTTGGATTCTTGGGCAAGACTGACATTCCCAGCGTCCTATAAATGGATAGCTGTCGATTGGTTTGGCTTACCTCAATATTGGAGTCCTTAGAGCAAGCGTGTAGCTGTACTTTTTGTTTACTTCTGGCATGCCACGGACTTCGTGATACAAAGTAACTCACTCCTAGACTAAAAAGACACAAACAACAATAATAACTACTTAATAACCGAGAGTGAGGTCGTTACGGGAAAATCTCAAACTGAGGCCTTGCCGTATTGACCGAGCGACAGCGAGGTCAATACGGTAGGCCGAGGTTTGAGATTTTCCAGTAACGACCGAACGGTCGAGGTTATTAAGTTGTTTATTATATGGCTAACAAAATGGTTCTAAAAGAAGAAAAAAATCTAAATTCAAGGGGCAGTCGTTACTTCACATCCGGTGATGCGCGCGCTTACCTATTCATTCATCTTTCCAAACCGTCAAACTGCATAACAGAATTCAGGGAACGCGTAATCTGTCAAGAAAATATATTTTATTTTTGGAAAACAATGATCAATACGGCTGCAAAAAGTATTTTAGTACAGTTGTATTAGTATATCACGAGAGAATTTTCATCGACATTCTCAAGAATCAACCGCCTAACGTCATTTTCTACAGAAAAGTTCTTCAAACCCGCTAAAATGCTGTGCAGCCGTGTCGGCAAAAGAAAATACAATTTAAACACTTCGTCGTCACTTTCGATGAAAACTCTTCGCCTTTTCTGAGGTTCCTGGATTATTGTTGCTGGCCCGTTAAAGATCTTGAACTGGCGCTCAGAGATGCTGCGAATGTCCTCACTGGAAAAAAATAATCGGCTCGGCTGTTCAAATCTGATGGTCCTTAAAGAAGTTTAAACTAGCTTGTGTTACAACAAGAGAATTTGTTGATGTTGACTGTTGTACTGCTTCGGTGTCACCAATTGCCTTTTGAATGGTGAAAGGACAGTGAAAGGACACCTGCCTTCGGAAAGGAACCTCTAGCTCTGTATACTTCGCTGCAAACTCGACAAGGTATCAGGTTCATAATCGTCGCCATCCTTTTTCCGGTATGTATAAAAAAACTTTGCCAATAAGTGGTCAAGGACAGCAGCCGGTAAGTCCAAAACTTCTACTGTGCTTCCTTTGTTTATTGACGACAAATATCGCTGAGATGTTTTAATTCCACTGGCAGTTTTCCTTTCCTTTCGTGGTTTTGCTCTTAAATGTAAGCTTATGGACATTTCAATTTCTTCCTGACCTGTTAATTCGTTCGTAATTTTACCGATGTAACTTCATTTTTTCCTTAAAAAAGTAATATAATTAACTCTATGAATGTTAGTTGTCACCTATCGTCTTGTATCACAACGATTTTCAATGTAAATAAAGCAAATGTCGCCTAGCTAGCTTTGGATACCTTTAGTGTTCTTTCCTAATTTGCATAATCCGTAATCGGCCCATGGTCAAGTGGGCATTACGGGAGAATAATGCCCTGGCGTTAAGTGCACTTAGCCAATCAGAGCGCGCGTTATATCGCCTACAAACACTAGCCATATAATAATGGACCGTTAATTCTAGTTATCAGCAAAAAGAACAATGTAAGTAGAGTACTGTATTGTTAGTAGTGTAAGTATCCCGTACTGCAAGTAATTGTCTTTTCTGTAACTGCATTCAGTATTTGTATTGCCAGCATAAGTAACCCACATCATAAGTAACGCATTGTTCTGCAAGCAGAGGAGCGTAATGAAACCTGCGTTGCAAGTAATGTTTGATTGTTTTGCAAATTGAAATTATCTTTAAAAAAAACTACTTATCAGAGAAAGGCAATATAAATAATATCAGACCATTCAGGTGAGAGGTGGGAATACTACTATTAACAGCTTCTGGTATTAATTGTTATGTAGTGTATTCTGTACTGTGTATGGAGGGTTAATTACATATGAATCGATATGAAACTAGTTACTTTCAAAATTACCTGATTCCCAGGGGTCTTGTGTCGCCGTAGCAAGGCCTTGGATCGTTGAACGGCGGATTCTCGGTCTAACTTCAGTTAAAATAGAGAACCTGTAGCCTGCAAAACTGCTCATATTAAAGGTAAGCTTATTATTCTCATCATCGAAAGTTCACTGTGGCTTTCATGTAAACGAAGAACAGCTCACGGCTTGAATGACCTTTGCAAGAACTAAAACTATAAATACGTGATATTCGTAGAATGCATTTTGGCACATTCACCTGTGAATCATCACTAATCCTAATATAAAACTAGTCCTACATTGAGGGTGGTAAAGGAGACGGGGTGGGAGAAAGGATAAAGATCACGTTTCACGGAAAATAAACTGGTCATTTCACATATTCAGGGAAATAAATTCGGCATTTTACGTTTCATGAAAAAAACTGGCACTTTTTGACAGGAAGTTACATAGCTTGTGATATTTGAATAGTTAAGCCCAAAGCACAGCCCTGTAAGATGTCTTTATCATCCGTCTGCTTCTTTTTCTGCGCGCAGCAAAAAGAAAACCGAGCAAGAACAGGAAGTGGTCTCGTCCTGTCAGGGTTGTCGAAAACAATACTGAGAAGGCCCAGTCAAAATCACGGTTCACGACGAATTAAATACTTCTTTCTCATTTTACGGAGAATTATTTTGGAAAATCACGGTCCCCGGCTTCTAATGAAATCACGATTCACGAGAAAAAAAAAACAAGCCATTTCACATTGCACGAGAACTAAATTAAACCATTCACAAATCACGAAATTGCCCTTTACCGCCCTCTACACTGTTTAACCCCTTGAACTGAAACTTAACCTCAAATACTAAACCTTCAATATCTACCTCCAAAAATGAGATCCTTGTCGTTTTATATAGCTTCAGCTTACGTGATTCATGGACTGTTCTAGATTAGGAGTTTCAATGTAGGATTTCTTCCCCACCGGCATGGCCTCGAGGAAACAAGCAATGAGGCTGTTTCCCGCCAAAACTCGTGACAAGTGGTTTTGGCGCGCTAACCCGTATGTCGACCGCCGATGCTCCGCCGATGGACATTTCAACGGTTTTCCGCCATTATCTCTTCGAGATTTTTTAATGACATCTACAACGCCGCCAAATGGATAGTAACGCAAGACCCCTTAAACTTTGAGAAAGATTTTGTCAAACAAAACATTAAATATGACTAACAAATCAATGAGATTCTCACTGGACTGCTTTCACTCCGATGTCATTGAACCTCAACTGTCTACTGATCCTTTAAACCGCATAAAATCGTTACTTGACATCAAATACCACTATTATTGTATGCCAGGGCTAACCCGGTTTCAGTTTTTAATACTTGTTTTCCAAAACTTTATCGCTGTATAGCACTTATCAAAAAACGGCATACAGAGCTGGATAATTACTTGAAAAGGAAAGCTTTAATTTCCATTTTTGACTGTAGTGATATGTAAAATAATGGGATTTACAACAGTAATGAAAAATGTGACAACTTAAAATGATACAACAACAATTCAATGCATGAGGAGCATCATAAATTCATAAGTATGCGCACGTCACACGCAATAGGCCATGTTATATTATTTCTTTATAACATAGATAGAACCCTGCGCGCGCTCTGATTGGTCAAAAACCTATGTTTTATCAGAGTATAAAACATAGAAAAAGCGTGTTTTATTGTTTTGCGCGCGTAAAATCTATATCATAAAGCAAATGAAGAAGTCTAAGCCGTGTATTACACTGTGATAAAACACTCCAGTCATTTGAGAACACTCGAGAAATGTAGAAAACACTCGCCTGCGGCTTGTGCTTTCTACATTTCCCTCGTGTTCTCAAATACCTGTCGTGTTTTATCACAGTGTAATACACGGCTTAGGCTTCTTTATTTGTTAAATATATTATACAAAAAAAGTTATTTTATGAAAAATATAGTGCAAATAAATAAATAAATTTCATCATTTTCAAGATGCGTGAATGGAAACCAACAATTTTACCACTAGGAAATCTGCATTATGTGACCTTGTTTAGAATTAGCTCACCCTCAGCCACAGTACCACCTCTTATTTTAGCCCAAATCAGGGCCAAGTCAGCCAAGTCAGATACTTATTTATTGAACCCCTTATCCATTCACATTTTCTGATGGTGGTCAGAATCAGATGCAGCTCAACTGCATGAACTTAATTTACACACAGAATATGTCCCTGTACATGTTTACGATCTGAAAACCTGTATTACTGATCAGTCTGGTACCTGTTAGTTAATATTATATGTATTAAATGTATTAGGTATATATTTATTATCAAATGCACCTAAATATATTTTAAAAATTCAATGCATGAGGAGCATCATAAATATTATTCATAAGTATGTGCACGTCACACGCAATAGTCCATGTTATATTATTTCTATAAGCTTAAGGAGCTTGATGAACTCACACTGAGCCATCACAGTATTCACGATTCTTTTAACATTTTAAAATTATACTTTACTACTAACATACAATCTCCCTATAATTTTGTTACAGAATTCACAGCACATGAGCTAAACTTGGCTTGCTGAACAGCCGACTGCTATTATGCCGATAACTGCTCAGGGGGTAAATGGCCTGTATCACCCATACTTCTTAGGCTCACCCTCCCATTAGGCCTGATTGTTAGCCATGTTATTCCACAATGACCCATGCCCATACGAAGCCAGCCTTCTGGAGGAAACTGAAGCACCCTATAAACAGAACCCAAAAATTGGTCACTATTGTCATTTTGTGTTAGTGGAAGGCATCAATATCTTGAGCCTATGTAATTAGTTAAATCCTGGCCTTACTGTTACTGTTAGCTTTATTGTTTTACTCTGAGGGAGCCCAATGTCTATAAGCCCCATGGTTTCTTTTTGGGCTTCCTTTTTGGTTCCTTTTTGGGCTTCATTTGCTTTTGTGAAACTGTCTTGTTTTTTATCGTACGTTTTTTGTATTTTGTGGTAAAATAAATAAATATACTGGAAAATATACTGGAAGCGTACATTAGTCGTCTAAACTCTAGGTCAAGCAGCCCTGTGCTCAAATGTTGAATGAGGTTAATTCAACTGGAGAATAACATTTTTCTTAGTATAAAATAATTTGTATTGCAATTGGGCTAAACATTTCTGACAAGTATTCTGTAAAAAATTCAAAGCAAGTCTCAGGGGTGTACACTGTATTTGTTTTTCCTTTGACTTTTAAAAATTCTTACCTGCATACGAAGTATCGAATTACGTTTGCATGGCACACATAAATTTCCACACTGTCTCCAACTTGATCAACATCTGCTCTGTGGACATATTTTCTAAAGGCAGCTTCAATGCGAGGGCCATCTTGAAAATACTGCTAAAGAATGCCAGGCACAAAAACAAAATTGCAATCTATGCGGTTTTATCACTAACATTGTTACTAGTTACATAGATGCACACAATGACTTGGGCAGGGAAAAGCTTTACAGCACACATAAGCAATGAAGATTCTGTATACAGCTTACCAATAAAATTTGTCAATTCCTATGAGCTAAAAATATGCTACAGTGGAACCTCGATTTAACAAAGTCGCTGGGGACCGGCCAAATTTGTTTGTTAAATGGAGGGTTCATTATATCGAAAACCTCAATACAACAAATTTGAGGAGAATTGACCAAAATGTTCGTTATATTGAGGTCATAGTTAATGGTTGATTTGTAACACAGGTGACTTCTGTGGAAATACTGTAGTGCCAATGTCTATGTCATATAATAAGCCATCTCTTTGCCATAAGGATTAAAGGATTTGTTCACTTTTGATTTATTCAGCGTTTATCTTCTGTCGTGTGTTGACGTTGCAATTCAATATATTGAGGTAGATTTTACATTTGGGCCTCTGGATTATGTTTGTTATATCGAAGAATTTGTTATATCGAGGTTGAATCGTTATATCGAGGTTCTATTCGATACATTTTACTGTATCTTTTGCCAGAACATAGAATATCATTCGTTATATCAAGGACTTCGTTAAATAGAGGTTCGTTAAATCGAGGCTCCACTGTAATAATATTATTAAAATAGGTTTCTAAGTTCACTTGAAATTAAATTTACATGAAATTAAAATACCAATAAAATTGTCAATTCCTGTGAGCTAAAAATATGCTAATTTAAAATAATACGGTTTAAGCTGACTTTTAAAATTGTTAACTGTGGTGGCTGTGGTGGCTGATAAAAGTGGGAAGTGAGTTCCAAACGTGAGGAGTTACCATACTAAAAGAACAGTCACCAAGTGTAGAGTCCTTTGAGACTTACATAAAGGCAAATGTAAAAGTAATTCATTGCCAGATCGCAAAGAGTAATTTGCCCGGGCAGTATTAAAGGAAATGAGATCAGTTATGTAGGAGGGAGCTAAGCCACTTATGTCCTTTTACGTTAAAAGTGCTATTTTGAACCTGATCCTGTTTATGGGAAGCCAAATGTAGTTTCTTCAATAGTGGGGTGATGGGACAGAATTTACTTTCCCTATAAACTAATATAGCAGCCAAGTTTTCGACCCTTTAAAGCATGGCTAACAGCTGGTAGTCGGGTAGACCATACAATAACCTACTACAGTAATCAATTCTGTATGTGACAAAAGAGTGCACTAATGTTACGGCCACTTCCAGCCCACACCTTCCTTCCTGCCCACGCCTCGTGTTCCCACAGCATTTCTCGTTCTCCCAAACTTCAACTGTGTTTTTATAACTTGATAGCAACATGGTGCAAGTTTTGTACTTCTTAAGGGGTGGATCTAAGGGGTTCTGTGGGGTACAGTGAAACCCCCTGAATAAAACCAAATGAGTCATCATAACACACTGACTTCGCCTCAGAATGCCAAAAAACCATTTCCGAGGACCTCAATTTTAAAACTTTTTCTGGACAAGGATTCCCCATGACCACCTACATGAGACCACCTTCAGCAGTCTGTATCTTGAACCCCA
>CM042753.1:4986297-5003412 GCA_022496165.2 Catalaphyllia jardinei | reverse complement strand
AGCTTGAAAAATGCTAAATAGGGCCACAAACTGGAGCTAACAAATATTTATATGCTTGCTGGATCATACATACAAGGCACCATTAGCAAATATGAAAATGGAATGCCAAAGGTGGTCAGAAATGCCTTTAATATTGGGGAGGCCTGTAACCCAGTATGTTGCCATGGTAACAAAACTTTTAAGTTCATATTGTGGAGCACCTTTAGTAGAAGCTCTCTGCAAAGTATCAAACATTTCTGTTACAAATTGGCTGAGATATCTTTTCTCATCATATTTGATCAAAATTTGGTTGAGTATATGATGTCATCACTTAGCTAATTTGTATATTTTAAAAACTTGAATATCTCTGAAACGAAAAGAGATATTTGAAAAAAGTAAATGGCATTTTTCTTCTCATGCAGACTACTTGTTTATGTTTTAAAATGGCTTCAATAGGAAAGATGCAATTTTCGTCATAGTACCCCTTTAAAACCATTTTTAAACCAATTTTTTATCTGAAATCTCTTTTAACTACATAAAGGTATTTGTGGGAGAACCAGAATTGCTGATGTTGGTGGTCCACCATATCTCATACCTCTTCCTAATCTTTCCAAGGTACAGTACATGTACACTGTTTTATAATTAGTCACATCTTTTTAGCAATTTCTTACTCCTCCCCAACAGGGAGATGTGTATGAGAAGGAAAAAGAGTGTCAGTCTGTACAGGAGGCTAACACCTGCCCAACTTTTAAATGTTGTGAGTGATACAGTTTACAAAAGCGAATGTTGTTAAGTCCACTACTTGACAACTTGTCTGGAGTATTCTTGCATTGTTTTGGGCTTGGCTTTCTGTTACATGTGTAACTTAATAAAATCAATGCTCATAGGTAGGTAGGTAAGGTTAAGTCTGCATATGAGCCAAGAAGTTCAACAGGCTGGAGCTTATCCCAGTTCCAGTAGCATTAAGCTACTAGGGGTATTTGTACTCCCCCCTGGAAGGGGTGCTAGTCCATCGCAGGGTTACCCCCAGCATTAAATTTGCCATTTACCCATATATAGACCTGGGTGGAGAGAGGTACTGTGAGAGTAAAGTGTCTTGTTTAAGACCACAACAAAATGTCCCTGACTAGGGCTCGAATCCAGACCAGTCACTCTGGGGTCGAGCACACTAACTATGAGGCCACCACACCTCCCAATGCTCACATATATTAGCTGTAAACCCTTATGTATTTAATCAACTCTAAGACTGATATGATCAAGGGTGTTTTTGTTTGTACAATTTGCAGTTATACCATTTTGATGATGTGGCAAGCAATGTGGATGTTCCTGGGGGATTCGTCATTGGTGCAGGAGCTGGAAGTAGTAAATTTGTTGGAGTGAATTGTGAGGTGGATGGATGAATGGCCTTTATTTAAACACGCTAATAATTAAAGCTACAAGCTTGTGGGATCGTGTATAAACAATTAAAAACATAAAATAAATCATAATTTTGTAAGATATAATATCATTACAATATGAAATCTTTACTTGTGAGCCAGCTGTCTTTGTACACTCAATATTGTTACTTTTGTAATGTGATTGAACTGTGAAAACGTCAAGCTGTATTAAACTGAATGCGTTGTGTTTCAGATGATGGCAAATTTGGTAACAAACTCTGAACAGAAGGGAGTAATTGCAACAAAGATTGCTAAAGTTAATGAAGAAGTAAGTTTGTCAGTGATGTAGATAGGTAGCCAGTTGGAAATACATATTTTCATGAAATACATGTGGCTGTTGTACTATAGACAGCTCCTTGTGAGAGTATATAATTGAACAGTTCTTATAAGAAAATGGTTTGTTAGCCATTGCTTACTCCAACATTTTAAAGCTATGAGTTATAAACATCAATTTTGTCTTCTCTATATTTATGCTCTGGGGATCAAGCACTAAGCTCCATCACCAGACAGTTAACACCCAAAATAATCTTAGGATGGCAAAACTCAATGCAAAAATCCACACTGTTCACCTAACTCCTTTGTTCTCTGTCATAATCTTCAGAAAATAATCACAGAGAGCTACTTTTTTATCCTTCCATTGTAGAATGGCTCCTGTGCCCTAGAAGATTACAACTGCGGAGAATTTGGTTTATTAGGAAATTTTCTTGTCAGCGATGGAAATCCAGGAAAGGTATGAAAGCAGAAGTCTTTTCAAGGTCTGAAGTGTTATAACTGCGTTGGTTTGTTTGACTCCTTGATGATAGTGATAACGATCTTGTAGAGATGCACAATTCTGTGAGTTTGAATTGCTTGAGTTTAATGTTGCTGCATTGTTCATCAGGTTCTAAAGGTTTGCGCCAGCAGGAGAACTGGGGACGAAAATTTTATCACGTGCATGCGACACACGCTAGCTGATCGCTATGGAGACCAACCAGTTGGAATGGGTGGAGTGTTTGTGATAGAGAAAGGCAAGGCCAAGATTCATGTCATGGTAACTCTCTATGAAAACTGAAGCTTTTTGTCATACACTAGTTATCTAATGAAGCTTTAATAAAACCTTAGGGGACTTCTATGGGATTTGGATAAACTAAGCTTAGATAATTGCATGTAACAGATCGCACATTTTCTGTTTGTGTTTTGCTACTGAAATTACATGGAGTCTGTGCTCTGCTAGTATTAACAACGCAGTGGCTTTAAAAAAGTCGTAAAAGGTTGTGGGATTTCAAGCGCCCAAAATAAGTACTAACCTAAGAAACAGGCCTATTTGTGTTGAAAGGCTTCCTTTGTATTAACAGCCCAAATTTTCCGAAACTCCACTCAAGACGGACACTGATGTCAACAATTGGCTCAAGTTCTACAATATGAGCGCACCTTTGGTGTGTGTTGGAGTCTTTGAAAGCCACGATCCCGTAAGTTTCCATGTTTTAATTATTACCTTTCTTAGCCACGTTTTCGCAACATCCAGGAAAACATGTACTAACAGCAATGTGAATACTGGACTTTTTAACGCTCAACTCTTTTTCTTATCTCCAGGGTCTTGACTTACGCATTGAACACTTTCACTGCTTCAGTGATCACGGAGAGGGAGGACACTATCATTATGACGTCACACCTGATGACGTACAGTACACTGGTTTCTTTAGCCTCGCAGAGAAGATTTACAGAATAGACCGACCACAGACGACACACAACGTTGGAAGGGACTAAGAGACGGAAATAATGAACAAATTAAAATATGCTTCCTTCCTTGTCTATGGAAAAGTGACTCAGCGCTCGCTCGCAGATGGTACCTGGCATTGACATGAACAATTCACTTTTGGTCTGAAATTCGATGAAATCCAGTTTTGGGGATAAGATAGACAGCGTTCTTTATAAAATGAATATAATCGATTAGCTAAGTACTCACGTGAAAATTATAAATTGCGCCGTTTGTGGAGCATAAGTGTTGAAAAGGCGTGTCTTATTAGACTTGCATTGCATAAAAATAAAACGAAAAATCTATTTTCATTTCCTATGTACAATTAAGAAATAGAAAACATGTACCGTGTTTGTATCGAGTTATACAAACACAAGTGGAAGTTTGGGAGAACGAGAAATGCTGTGGGAACACGAGCCGCAGGCGAGTGTTTCCACAGCTTTTCCGAGTTCTCCCAAACTTTCACGCGTGTTTGTATAACTCGATACAAACACGGAGTACATGTTTTCTATTTCTTTTAGAAAACACCACGACGAGAAAAAGGAAAACAACTTGCAAACTTTGATTATCAAATGTAAATTCTCTTTGCTTGCGCCATCACTACGTCAACAGCGCGCGCTAGTTCTGTGTCTCCATCGAGTTATACAGACAGGATTTCTAACCAATCAGCGCGCGTGCTTTCATAGGACTGTTTTCTAATTTTTTTTATATAACACTTTGCCTTTTCCTAGTAGATAGAGAAAATTAATCGGCTACTATCGATAGCCTCCTTCATGTGCTGGCTATGATCACTGAGTCAGTAACATATAGAGGTACGTTTTCAGCCAGTCACCCCGAGTAGTTCCCAGTTCATCGCAGATGCGAGAAGCTTGGCGAGGAACTTGTAAGGCATTGAAGTTGATTGTAACTGGGAGAGAAGCAAAGAAAAATCTGTAGAAAAATTTAGAAACAGTTTCAAAAAACAGTGAAGCTCGCTACACGTTTTTGAGTAGTTCTGGCAACAGGACTCTTTGAAATATCATTATGTACATTTGTATTTACAATTGCCTTTTTCCTGTTTTACTATAAAATAATATTATTTTAAGAAACAGCACAACGTTGTTTAGGAACAGGTTTCACTGACAGAATCTTCTATCGATCATCTTTAGTTTTAATTACAAAGTACAGAGTTGAAGCTATAGTGTGCGCAGAATGCTAATTGACTATAAGAAACAATTACAAAATTCTCAACAATGTTGCACTTCATGCTGTAATGAATGTTTCAGTTCCGAGATCACGCATCCACCATCTTCCAGCTTAAGATAAGAGAAGCTATTTATGTTCATTGAAAAAACCTTCACTAAAGACAAGTATTATCACGTTAAAACTTTCGTTGTCATAATTTACATCGTCATGTTTCCTTGTGTTCTTTTGTACTGATGATGACAGAAGATTCTGTTGAAACGTGTTTTTTTAACTTGTAACCCAGGCCTTTTGACAACATCATCCACAAAATGTTATAAGCTTGTACGAACAAAAAAACCTTTGCCATGTACGCATCTCAACAAATCTACTACACGGTAGAAAAATGTAGACAAGTGAATGATGGAATCTGCACCAACACCTAAATCCATCGTTCAGTTAACAGACAGATCAGAGACAAAAGACGTCTTGAAAATACAGCTATCAAAAGATTTGTTTTTTTCAGTTTATACCTTTCCGGAGCATTCAAAAAGTCATTCCAACCTGTTATTCACAATCTACACCAAGACCTATTAAAATTGATCGTATTCAGCTTCTTCGCATCTGGTGACTTATTTAAGTTATCCCCAGCAGCAAATATGTCACAGGTATCCCAAGCAACTGGCACAAAGAATGTATTGAAAGTTAAGTTTAGCGCAAGCATACAACACTAGCTCAGTGATCAACGGTTGAACTGTGGACCATAGGATCTTTAACGCGGAATACTAACCGATAAAAAATATGTTAAGTGTACTTAAAAGGAAGAATATTGGTTCTCGTTTATCGTGTATGTTTATAGAAAGTAAAAAAATAATCAGCGTCAATTATGCATGGCTTTGCGAAGTCGAATCTAAAAAGGCTGGTACCTGCTTCACAAAGTCGAGTCGATTCATCGGAAGAAAGCATCCCTTGAATTTAGGAACTTAACGATGTGACTCGCTTATTCCCAAAGAAAATCGGAAACCAAAGGACGCAATTATTTTTTGAAAAAGATCGCTTAATTTCGTTTAAAAACGATAGCTAATCATTTCGCGGATCTCATGATGCTTGTGATCGTGTTGGATTGATATCTTTTGAGGAGATTAACCTTTATCAGTATGGAAACTCAAGATGATAAATTAGGTCTAACAGCCGAACAAGACGAACCAGGAGAGACTGTATCCCAGGATTCAGAGCAGGGTGAGTAAAAGAATGGCTCTGTATTACTCTAAAATTACGTAAACAATTATAGCACTCGTAACGCGTGGAATCCTGCTCGATGGAACGCGTTCTTTGCGGGTGTACTCGCGGTTTTTGACGATCGCGTGGACTCAGTTGTAACTGATTTTACAGTAATTACAAACCCGTGTCTAGTAATTAATTACTTGATTAATTTCGTGGATTAAACTCATGAGGAGACGCAGGTGAGTCGTTTCACCGCAAAGTTTGGTCTGTTGGAGCACAGGGCAGACTACAGCAAAATTGAGTTCATCTGGAAGGGAAAACAGTGCGAAATTGTTCTTTCGCGAGGCAGCTCGTAAGGTCTTTTCTTCTGCTTGCAACCGTCGAATTGGTTGAAATTTTGGTCCAAATGAGCTAACTTACATTTCACAACTGGTCGGTTTTAGTTATTGGAAAAGTTGTTTTTGCGTCACGGTTGCGTAACAGGGTACGTACTTATTCGACAGTAGCTCTCAACCAATGAGTCGTTAGGATTCCCTCATTATGGTAAGAAAGGTAACGGAGAGAAATCGGTCCTAAGAGTTTATGTTATTATTATCATCATCATCATCATCATTATTATTATTATTATTATTATTTGTAAATTTAAGATTCTTTGAATTTCTTAATAAAGTTTTGGTGTGTTTTATTATTATTATTATTATTATTATTATTATTATTATTATTATTATTATTATTAGCGCACTACAGCATAGTGTGTGAAGAGAGAAAAACGAACTGCTCCGAACAAAACTGAATGAAATCAAGAACTCTCTTACTCTGAAGATATAGCGTGCTGTTGAACTTGCTTCTGAAAAAGTGCATCTAACTGGTTGGCAGTCATACCGATCGATGAAATGGGCTTCACTTTGAACAAGGGCGAGTTTCGAGACGCTCTAAAGCTCAGATATGATTGAGAAATCACCGCCAAGCCATCTATTTGCGTGTGTGGCGATGTCTTTAATGTTGATCATGCCATGGTCTGCAGGCGTGGCGGCTTCATAATACAGCGCCATAATGAGCTAAGAGATCTTGAGGCAGACATGCTTAGCATGGTCTGCAATGATGTCGAGATTGAGCCCGTCCTCCAAGAGCTTACGGGAGAGTCGCTGCCAAGCGGAGCTAACAGAGCTCCCGACACTCGCCTAGACATCCATGCCAGAGGCTTTTGGGAAAGGCAAAGGTCAGCGTTCTTCGATGTACGGGTATGTCACCCCAACGCTGATTCTTATAGAGACCTGGACCTCAAGCAGGTATACAAGCTGCAGGAGAATGACAAGAAGAGACTGTATACGCAAAGAGTGATGGACGTGGAACAGGGAACGTTTACACCATTAGTCTTTACAACAACAGGCGGCATGGGAGAAGAGTGTAAGAGATACCATAATAGGTTGACAGAGCTAATCGCAGCGAAAAAAGGAGAGGATTATACCAACACCGTCTCTTGGATACGATCTAAAGTCTCCTTTGCCATCCTCAGGTCGGCTCTACTCTGCCTTAGAGGGTCGAGAACACCTAAAAGAACAATTAGAAGTAATGTTCAAGAAGCGGACTTTGAATAAGATAGATGCCTTGCCAAAATCTAGGTCCTATAATTTTTATACATACATTCTTATATAAAATGGTTTCATGGTTTATCGAATCGTGTTTCTTTTTTTTTAATAATTGAATGTAATAATTATGTAAATACTCAAAGTTCTTTTAGCCGTCTTAATCTTATAATTATTGTGACGTTTTAATGTTTTTTAACAGCACCAAAAAAGGTTCTACTTTTAAATTGAAATAACTGAATAGTTTCTAGCTGCTGGAATTACTTGTAATTTTTATGTGAGGTTTTCAATAAAATATTATTATTATTGAAAAAAATTATGATTATTATTATGATTATTATTATTATTATTATCATCATTATTATTATAATTGTTATTGTTATTATCTGATTGTTTTGGTAACTTCAATCACGATTTCCGTCTACTTCTCGATTATTTTCTCTCTTTTATAGAAAGTAAAGCTACCTACACTGTGGAGGAGGCCATCGACAAAATCGGTTATGGACCTTTCCAAGTGAAATTGATGTTTGTAATCGGCTTGGCTTGGGTGAGTCTTTGAAAATGTGTACTCCGAGATTCGCCTATGATCATTTTTTTGTTACGTGTTGTGAACTGAAAGCCTAAAGTAGTGCGTTTAGGCAAGTCGTACATTATATGATTCAGAAATGCATGAAAGTAGGCGTGTAAAAGATAATGGTTGTCGTTCTCTGCAAAGATCTCTGACTTTGCTTCCTAGATGGCAGACTCGATGGAAGTAACAATACTGGCCATAGTATGTCCTGCAATCCGATGTGAATGGAATCTGGCCACGTGGCAAGAAGCAACGATCACTACGGTATATCACTGATATAAGTTAATCCGGAAATAGCGTTTATTTGTAACAAATTGACATAATTTCTTTATTAGCAGTAATTGACACATTTAGATTTCAAAAATAGGGCCTTTCTCGGGTTGCCCGAAAGGTGGATAACGCTATCCACCGGATAAATCGATGTCCAGCAGATGGCGTGGTTTGTTTTGTTTACACTTACCTACTAGATAACGACTTGTACGATGGATAGCGTTATCCAGCCTTTGGACAACTGGCGTCTGCGCTACAAATGGTCTCGATTAACCGCTCTTAGCTACATTTCATCAATCTTCTTGTTTTAGAACTGGTGCAGCATACCTCATCAGACAGGACGCGTTTGGAATTCGGACTTGCAAGAAGAATCCATTATCAGGCTCATTCTATATTCATCTATGATCATTGTTTTTTCCCGCTTTTTTTATCTCCGTAGGCTGTTTTCTCTGGAATGACAGTAAGCACGTGTATTTGGGGCTATGTTTCAGATAATTTTGGTAGAAAAATGGTAAATGTCCTTCTACGGTTATCTTATTTTCTGTACATCCTTTATTTTTGAACTCCCTTAAAGGAGATGGGTCATAATGTTTCAAGTATGTTTGTTTATTTTTTTGTCAACTTTGAATCAGGCTAAACTTTAGTTGGTTTAAATTTGCCAAATCTCGGCCACAAGTCAGAGAAGGTTGATTTCCAAACATTGCAAATAACACTTTGATGTAAATTGATATAAACTTAAAAACGTCGAGCTGACGTTTCTTAAGTTTACCCTAATGCAATCAGTCTTAATCCTCTCTGATTTTCCCCATGTCTGCCTATTTTTGGCTTTCCTTTGTTACTTTTGGGTTCCTCTACAGTTTTTAGCCGTTTTTGTGATATTTCAGTTAGTGATTCTATGATTCTATCTAGCTCCTTCGCCTCTCCGGCCTTCCCTTTTCTAGCGCCTGCCACGCAAGCTACCTTTAATCTATTTGGCAAACTAACTAAAATTAAGGTTTACAAGCGGTGTACCATCAAACCATCCAGGACAAGTATCAATACATCCTGTTACTTCATCTTTCGGAACCCAAAGAGAACGAGAGAGAGAGAGGGCACAAAAAGCAATGTAGGAAGAGCGATAGTTTTCTTATTGCAGCGCGCTTACAAGAAATGTTACTGAAGGAGCTTCTGCGGAGGGAGTTTGATCGTAATGTTTGTTTGCTCTTAACTTCGCATATGGATTCATATTTTACACAGGAAGTGCTGGCTTGCACTGTTGTTATTTTTGTTGGTGCCTTGCTGAGTACGTTCGGACCAAACTACTTTTGGATCTTGGTTTTCAGTACCGTGGTGGGACTGGGAATGGGAGGCGTGGCCCAATGGTAAGACGCATGATAGAACCACTTAAATACAGTGGATCCTCTCCACGGTAAGCCACCACCCAAAATACCAAGCCTAGATGGTCGCTTATGGGAGGTGGTCGCTAACGAGAGTTGAGACCATACTGGGTAAAAAATTTCACTAGAACATGAGAAATGCTGAGACTTGACCTATGCGCCAATGGCGATGCAATGTTTTATTTATGTTAAGTCGATTTCGAGAAAAAACATTAGGTTCTTTCCATTGAGAAATTTCAGTCTTGTACAAGCAGGGAATACGATAGTGTGACAACTATCAATTTTTTGCTCCATTATCCGTCAAGTGGTTGCTTACAGGAGGTTAAAAACAAAAGAAAACTTCAAACTTTTAGCTCGAAAACTGGTCGCGGTCGCTTACGAGAGGTTGTCGCTTACAAGACGTTCCAAATATAGTGATTTGACTAGGAAACGTTTAGTATTTTGATAAACTGGTCGCTTACGGGAGATGGTCGCAACCAGACGTTCGATTGTAGTACGTCATCTTACCACTCATCGTGTCGACAACGACAGGCATAATAAACTAGCCACCTTATGTTTGAACAAATCAATTGACATAGCCATAAGCAGAGCTCATAGTTATTTTCTTTTGTCAGTGTTTACAACTGTTTGTTTGTTTTGCTATTTACTTGCTTCTTTTCTCATCTTAGCATGAATCTTTGGGCTGAGTTTCTTCCAAGCAAACGAAGAGGAGTCTCACTAAATGCTCTTTCGGTAAATTGCCACGTATTTCTTTTAAAATTTTCATTAACGACACGTAGTTTCTTTAGCATTGCAGACTTATATACTGCGCGAACTGCCGTTTGCGATTAGTAGAAATTAGTTGACTCTTTAATCGCCCCCTTAAGCCAAGAGGAACATTTTTAGGCTGATTCGCGTCGCCAAATTCACGACGTGAAAGTAAACCGCCCTGCCAAGATAGCGTTTCCAAAATTTATATATTTTCAGGGGTTGCGTTCCGCGTAACGCGCGACAAACAACCAGCAACTTTGATTTCGCGTACAAGGTGCGGCAAAATATTAGGATGTACATGATATGAGTACTACACACTGGTAATCAATGGAGAGGCGGCCTTGGTCGGTTTTATCCACAAACATATACTAAACCACAACTTCTAACTCACTGCAAAGCCCAGAACAACCACAACGCGCTCAGAACACACTATATCATTTTGAAGATTAACCACATTCTAAATCCTGTTGTTCTCGTTACAGTTATCATGGTCTCTGGGATCTTGCTTGGAGATTCTTGTCGCTCTCGTGGTGATGCCCACGTTGGGTTGGAGATGGTTGTTCTTCATCTCCTCGCTTCCTTTGCTTCTCTTTATTTGTTGTAGTAAGGTGAGAAACACCATTTTCAGTTTTTATCTAAATGGTTCTTCAAATTGATCTTTGGCCAAGGCAGAGAGAGACTCATACAGTGTTGAAAGAGTAACTTTAAAGTGGTCCCTCGGTATTGCATTGCGCATCCCTATTCCACTCGATTTTGGCGTTGTATTAGCGCGCAAGTTTCGCGTGTGCGTACACAACGTAAGAGATTTTCCCCAAGCTAAGCTCGACAGCGAAATGCTCGTTTTCTCTTAAACGAGCATGGTGGCCTATATTTTTAATTGCATAATTTTGGTGTTCAAGTTATCCTCTCTAAGTTAAAACGTTAGGAAAAATTGTTCGGAAGGAAAAACAAGATATAGCTAAAAGAGTGTGCAAAATTCATACATGAGGATGTGAACTATGACTTCGAAAACAACGTTTCGAGGAACATTTTGAGTCAGTGTTGTTTACAGTTGTCAGATTTTGAAATAAATTATAAATTACACTGTTTCATGCGCCCGATACTATTTTTTCCAGTATTGCTTTAATAACCTTTGCTTCCAGCCACCGCAAAATCCGGCGTGAAATGATGAAACGACGTCGTGCCTAGACATAAATGGGATAAGAGCGGCCCATCATATCTCTTAAGTGAGAATGGTGACCTATCTTTTTTGTTGTACTTTTTGATACAGGGCTTGGTAGGGAACATTCAGAGAAAGTTTCAAAAAAATTGTAACTCGATCACAGTGAATAATGACACAAATATATAATATAGTAAATCAGTAAGAATCAAGAGAATGTAAACGATTTAAATCGGGCGAAAAGTCGTTTGTTAACCTATTATTATTTTTTTAATTTCGAATGTTATCTTGCTCGGTTTTTGGTTTTAGCTCGTTCCAGAGTCACCCCGTTTCTACATGACAGCTGGCAAGCCAGAGAAAGCTTTGTGTATTCTACAGAGGATTGCTAAAGAAAACAATAAAGAACTTCCTCCAGGAGAGCTAGTCGCTACAGAAAAACACGAGGTATGTTATGGCCTAGTGCGGAAACGCACCACTTCTACCTACGTCAACCGAGAGAAAACTTTGGCACTGACAATTTTCAATTAACTAACAAGATTCACTACAAGCTTAATCTTTTTCTTGCAGATATCCCGAGGAAGAATAACAGATCTTTTTTCTCCTGAATTCCGAAGATCTACTATTTTATTATGGATCATTTGGTGAGCAATCTATTCTTTCACATTCGTACCTTTCTTTATATCGTGTTCCTGCCGCGTATTGTTTCGACTTATTCGTTCCCTTAATTTTCATTTGTCTTTGAATCTATTGCTCCCTTATTAAATGAATCCTTAGTGGAATTGCTCCCTAGTCATCTCTGTAGATACTCTTTTTTGACAGTGGTGTAGTCACCGAGATAAGTAGATTTTTTGATCCGTTTGGATCAAAATAAAAACTTTAGTTAGGTGAACACATAAGGATTTTTTTTTCAAAATTTGATACTAAGCCCATGCAAAAGTTTTGTTTGTTTTTATTTTTGTTGGTGTTTTTCTTTTTTCACAATACAAGTGTCCCGTTCTCCTTCAGTCACATCTTTTGGGCAACCTCAAAGCCATCCCTGACACTCTCTTGTGGGATCGCCTTTTGATTTAATACTCTGATCTTACAAAATCAATAGTTGTTATAAATATTGCAACTATACTCAATTAACTCTGTCGTATGTTTCTGTTGTTTACAGGTTTAGTAGCCATTTTGTAATCTATGGAATAGCACTTATAACAACAGAGATGTTTTCTAGAGCGGACCCTTGTAGAGGTAACTGGGCTTAAGTTCATTACAATTTTAGAATAATGAGGAGATTCGGAGCCACCTTAAATTTTCCCAAATGTAAGGTGAGATGAGTACCCTGCGTCAGCGGCAAGTGTGGTGGTCACATGATATCAGATAACTTCAAATGCCTTTGGCATATGTCAGTTAATAAGTACTGTTGTATAATTGCAGGTATCAATCCTGAAGGGGCCAGTACTACGAATACTTCAGATAATGCCTCACCCGAGGCCACTCCATGTAAACAACTAGATTATGAAGACTACGCTAATTACTTTATCGTTATGTCAGGCGATCTTTTAGGTAACAATATTTTTTTTACTCTTCACCGTATGCAATTCAGTCGTAGAGACTGATCCCGGCGAACGTTTGTTTGTTTAATACAGCCTATGTTTGTTTAAGCGATTTATGTTTTACATCGTTTGTTACCTTTCCAATCAATCGAACACATAAATAATCAATCAATGAATCAACCGCTTGATCTATCTATCCATTCGTTTTTACTCGGAAAATGACTTCATTTTCTGAGTGTAAGTAGAACATTGAATTGTCAAACTCATTAATAATTCATCAAGTTAAAACAAAGAAAATCACAACCGTGAAGGAGGTTTGGATACCCGGCCTTAATTAGCATAGATTTTGACGATTTTACTTCTCCGTTTACTCCTTAGTTTTTGTTTCGATTGAGAAGATATACCAAACACAGTGTTTCATCGGCTATCCAAACACCTCGTCAAAAATACTCCGCTGCGCGTTGTATTTTTAACTCT
This sequence comes from Catalaphyllia jardinei, assembly GCA_022496165.2. Taxonomy (NCBI): domain Eukaryota; kingdom Metazoa; phylum Cnidaria; class Anthozoa; order Scleractinia; family Caryophylliidae; genus Catalaphyllia; species Catalaphyllia jardinei. The sequence continues at coordinate 4,990,150 of CM042753.1, read as the reverse complement.
CTTCTCGGTGTTTGGATATCCCGATGAAACACTGTCTCTCGTGTTTGATACATTACTTTACTCCTTCCTTCCACCGACGCTCTTTCTGCCTCACCCTTCCTGATAACTCTTCAGCAAATATACGGACTAATTTATAAAGCTATCGCAGTCGCTTTCTCACAAAAGTCGATTAAAGAAGAGATGCTATAAGACACAACATATTAATTAATGAATATGTTTATTATTTTTTATCTTATAGGATTAGTATTTATATTTTTCATGGTGGACAAAATAGGTAGAAAAATGGTTCAATTTGTGGCTTTCTTAGGAAGCGCTATTTTCCTAACAGCTTTGTTTATTTGTACAAGAAGGTGAGTATAACTAATCTATTTCTGAGTCCTTGCCTCATTTGGAAAATTACATCTTAATTCTCCCTATTGATATCCAAACGCTCTTTCAATGCAACTTCTGAGAATTTAGTGGTCATCACTGGCCATGTCTTTTGTTTTTGGGGGGAAAGAGGAGAGAGTCGATTCTTCAAAAGAGGTGTATGTAAGAAAGACTCGGGTTATACTGGCTGTGAAAGCCTTAATTGGAGTCAGGATTGTGCGATCTAGATTCTAGTGTTCTGCTCTTGGGCAGTACCTCTTTTAACTCTTCGCCTGTTCAGGAGTAGGAATGACGGGTACCAGAGATCAGTCAGGAAAATTGTAAGGAGCTTACCTGGGATAAAGCAAATTTTTGTGCCACTTTATAAATCCCTTCCACGAAGTTCGTTTTTCTCTCTTTCCACGCGAGAAAAGCCTGATACTCGGGCTAATAATAATTCTTCTCTTGATTCCATTCCCTCAAAGCATGTGCCAAATTATTTATTGCAACCAAAAATAGAACATTGTTGGCTGGTTTACAACAACAACAACAACAACAACAACCTGTATTTACGCTTGGCAGTGTTTATGACACAAGTGCTAGTGGGGCCGAGCAAACAACTGAAACAAATAATTCAAACTGAACATAACATTGTTAAGAATCCCAAATGGCTGGAGGCAATCAGTTGGCTTTTTGGTAAGCTGTCCATCACTTAATTTTTTTTCTTTCTTTCTTTTCTTTCTCCAGTCGTTTATCGACTATCCTGTTTTTGTACGGCTCTCGTCTGTTCATAAGTATTGCTGATATGTGCGGTTATGTATACACCCCGGAGGTGTATCCCACGAGCATGCGTGGTATAGGCTTGGGCGCATGCTCCGGAGCAGCGAGGATAGGCTGTATGATAACTCCTTTTGTTGCCATGGTGAGTTTATATTTAACGCAAACAAACATCAGTGGTAAGCTTTGGCCTACCATTATTCGGGACGCGGTCATGTCCGGCTTCGATTCCACGAATCGACTTCGAACTTCGCTTAATATAAATTTGTTTTGTTCCATTCAGTCTTTTATCTCCGTATCAAGCCATTCTCTTTGTACTTATTGTCGTTATTTCCCTTTTTCTCCGAAACCGTCATTTTGTCTTTAAAAGAGTAAAAGTGTAATTAGTGTAAGACCCATTTGTGCTCTTAGAGCTAATGCCGAATCAAGAATACGAGTGTTCAGTTTATTTTTATCACCCGTACTCTCCCCCCCCCCCTTCCCCCCTCCGTGCTCATGATTGGGGACGGTCTGTCCGTTCTGTCGTTTCCTGCCTCTCACCCTCAAAAACCAACACTTTATTGATCCGTAGGAGAATTGGAAAAATAATAGTGTCTACTATTTTTGCGTTTTTCTTCTGTAAGCCAAACAAAGCGCAACACTTTATAAAAGTAGATGACTCTGTATTGCTTTATGTTGTTATGTTTATTTCATTCCTTTTTTCTCCTCCAGGTTCTGATGCCTCATTCTATCCTGCTCTCACTTAGTTTGTACAGCGGATTTTCTGTTCTGGGGATAATCACTGTTCTTCTTCTGCCCATCGAGACTAAAGGACGAGCACTGCAAGTAAGAGCGAAAACTGTTCAATATTGCATATTTCGTTACATTAAGTAAAAAGGTTTAAAGTTACGGAAGCTCTTTCTTAAATAAACAATCATTACTCGCCGAGATACGCATTTCATTGCCTTCACTGGCTGTTCGTAGCAAGTTTCGTTATGTGCGGCTTTTTTCATTCAGCCAACTTTGTCGTCATTTGGTTTCTGCTTTGAGGAAGACTTCTATCGGGTGCGGTCTGGTCGGTCCAATGATTTGACAGTACTGTATATGTCCTCGCACCCTCACGATAAAGTAATTCCATAGCTAAAGTAAATATTGCAACCAGAGATTGTGGCAGGAACATACTTCTTAATGGCGAGAGCATAATATGTCAACACTTGCAGGAATAGAATGCATCCTCTATAATTCCGGAAGAAAAGAAGTTCAGGCGTGTTTTCAGATAGCACACACTCGTCCGCAAAAAGACTCGTGTAAAGAACCTCCAGGGGGGACTCCCATAAGAAAAGCTCAGGGGTACTCATCGGAAAATATGATTAAATCCCTAAAGGAGACCAATCTGGGCGTGGCTTAAGCATATTTGACCACTGGAAGATACCAATTAAAACGGGATATGCTTGAGTATCAGCCTCTGTTTAAGAAAGAAGGACGTGCTAGTAGACCGCACTTGAGATAGCGGCAGAAGTTGAGCCTAAGAATGGAAATGAGAACGTCCTTTTATTGCTATCTCTTAGATTCCGGCTCTCTAGTAAAAGATACTTTGACAGCTAAAAATTGTGTGGATTCGTCCTGAACACCCTGAGCGAGACCAAAATCTGGGGGGGGCCCCCCCCCCCCCCCGGCCCCAACCTTTTTGAGGTTCAGCTGAAAATCACAAAATGTGCCTGGCGCGATTCCCTAACTGAGACAATCAGTACTTGCTCGAAACGATATCCGAGAAAGCCATGAGCAGTTGTAACCCACTTATGATTTCCCCAGCGGAAAACGTTTGGAAACTCGGGAATGCGGTGGCGGATCCAGACCTTGAGCTAAGATAAGAGGGGAGCGATTTTTGGGTGCCCTGCCGGCTTTTCTTTCTTTTAGGATTTTTTATTTACCCAACTAAAGGGGTCCTGGGCCCCTTGGGCCCCTCCCATAGATACGCCTCTGGACTGGAAGTGATCTTCACCAAGACGTTTATGCGAAGACAGCATTTCTCATGGTATATAAGAGCAACACATTAGGAGCAAATGCATCACGGATGTGTGTCTCAGGTCAATGTACACCGTGCGTACAAACTACAGATTGAAATTTGTTTGCATTTTCTTAATTGCAGGATTATTGACAAGGACTCGAATTGTGGAAGGAGCTAAAATGCATTAATGATGCCAACTGGACCAGTCACCTTACTTAAACTACTACTCTATTTGAGTTTTCGGCAAAAATATTTGTTTTGTACTGCTAAAGGCACACCAGCAAATTTTCGCACACTAATATATGTGACATAGATGCAAGGTCACCACCTTGGGCTCTATAAGCGTCATGTCTTCCTCCTTAAATTACAGCTATTTTAATTAAAGAATAAAAAGCCGCTGTGCAACTTGCACTTACTTTTCAAACGTACTACAGACAGAAGCGATCATGTTACAAACAGTAGATAATGGTCTCGAGTTTGGCAGGGAATCTACAAAATTTACTTTACCGTCGTTCTCTATTTAAATCTTTATGTCTCTCGTCCAACTCGAAATTTTGTAACTTTATTCTATATAAAGGAATAAAGACTAGCAAATACTGAATGAACCCTTTATACTCTTGTTTTGTCTTGTATCCATTATTATCTTAAACCAAGTTTCCGTTTATTGACACAAGGTACAGTGTATAACGCATTTATTTTGTAAATACTGACTTACTTGTGTTATCGAAAGGTAAACCTTTA
>CM042753.1:4941966-4983250 GCA_022496165.2 Catalaphyllia jardinei | reverse complement strand
TTTTGATAAATCCCTCGAAATGTCCCTATGGAGCTTCCGATTAGAATGATCTAATTCACTCCTTGCACAATGCCATTGTGCAAGGAGTGAATTAGATCATTCTAATCGGAAGCTCCATAGGGACATTTCGAGGGATTTATCAAAACCTGAAGTGCTTTACACATCTTGCTGATTTAAAGAACAAAAGATCTCGAACAAGTGTGTTGTTTTAAATCTTAACAGGCCAGCAGTACTTTGGACTGCAGTATTACGGTGAATGCTGGGGCGGTGAGGAAGCCGACGCGACCTACGCTAAGTATGGTTCCAATCCTGGCGGATGCTATAACAACATGGTCGGTAAAGCATGGCACAACTTCGTCTACAAGTTTGTCAGTAAGTATAAACTTGCAAGAAACAAGCTCTTTTCACGATCATTCAGTTCTCCACTCCTTTCTTAGAATGTACCAGATCTAAGAAAACTAGGCTTGGAAACTTGTCATCTAAGTTTGATCAGGAGAAAATTCCTCGACGTCCACAAAAAGGTGCACTTGTTATTCATGGGTTGAAACGGTCAGGGATGACCCCAAACAAAAAGAACGGGTGTGTTCGTCATAGCTCGGCTTTGAAGGGTTACAAAAGCAGTTTTGGTACCTCCTGTTCGGCCCCACAAGGCTCACAAAGGAAGCTTTTGCGGTGCCTTTTAGGATATTGACACGAAAAAACTCAATGTCATTTAATGTGTTGTTGAGGATTGGCACCTCGATCTCAGGGATGGAAACAAATTCAAGCCACTCCCACAAAACAGGATCTAGGTTTTTCCTACGGTTTCCGACTAGCACTTCCGTTCATTTAATATGGGAGTCCCCGCCGGAGTTGCTCCTTCTTTACAGTTTCTTTAGGAGAATTTTCTTTACGTAAAATCTCTTCTAACATAATCCTATGATTTCTATGGTGACGGTTTTCGAACAGATAATCTGTGATCGCAATGCATCTAAATATTATTCGTATTTTCTAATAATATACTGGATAGCGTCGAAGGCGCGCTCTGATTGGCTAATAAAACTCCGAATATCCTTTGCTATTTACCTCCGAGCAACTTGAGAAAAAAACAGCATCCCGGTTTGCATCTGTGACAAGTGAAGAAATCAACCAAATTAATTTTTGTGGTGTGTATTATCTCACTGTAAACAACTATTAACCTCAGTGTCGGTGGCTAGCGGTGAATATTAATATCACCGCTAGCCACCTCCACTTCAGTGAAATATAAGTAATGATGATGAAATAAAATGAGTAAAATAAATTATACTCGTTTTAGGTGATCACACAAGTGTGAGCGCAATTAAGTACGAGTGGTAGTTATATTAAAATTCTCTCAAAACTGCACGAACCTTTGGCGCGCGCGCAAATGCAATTTGTAAGAAGTTTCAAATATTGCGAATATGTATAGTGTAAGTCCTTAATGGTTGGAGCTTTCATATGGTTACTCAAATATTAGGACTGAGAAAACCCCGAAAAAAACGCAGTTTAATTTGCTATTCATTAAAAATTAGTTTTCAGCCAAGCTCAGTGATTTTCGCATTCATAAAATAATCTGGTGCCTAATTGAAACAACTGATATGTTTTGTTAACGCTTTTGTCTCGTTAGTTTTGTATTTCAATCGATCTTTGTTTTTACACCTCATGTTCATGGTTCTTAGAACAAAATTGATTTCTACAAAAAACTAGGTAATCGGAATCACCATTTTCATCAAAGCACCTCACTGAACACAAATTGCAAGCAACTTGAATTCAAAAGCTCCATTATACGCTCTACGTTTTTGTTACGCTTGTGATGTCTATCTGTCTTTCTCTACACAGTACCCGAGTAAAAGAAAAGAAGACTTGGGCAAGACAATCAGGGCTTGTCATAAACTTGGTCTTTGATGTATTCTTCATTACTCTGTTATTGGCATACAATAAAAAGATCTGAAAAAGTAGCGATTGTTTCTCTTTTTTGCTAAGTGGTACTGTTTTGCAATTGTATCCACCAGTGATTATGTGCAAATCCGTACCTCGCATACAAAGAAAACAGTTATCGTGTTGAGCTGGTGGACGCCTGTACACTTCACTCTGCTTAAAAAAACCTTTGCACCAAAGGTATTAAAATAAAACATGCTTAGAGATAAGTAAGGAGATAACAATTTTGATCACGACTGAGGGTGCTAATTTAGTAAGGTTTCAGCAATGAGTGTTAAAGGGACATAGCACTATACGATCATTTTCATTGCACTCTCCAAGACTACAAAGATAGAAAATATCAAAGGTATGAGAATGAACCAGGTGATAACCTGAATGTGAACACGACAGAAAATTTACTCGCTAGCTGTGTTATCATTTGCCATTTTAATGAGAGCATTGATCTACAGATTAAGCTGTCATTCCTTTATAGCGCGTGAATCAGGGAAACTGTTCAATGTTCCAGACAAAAAAGTGAATTTATATACTGAGTAGTGATGGGGATTAAAAATGTTGGAGATATATTGACAAACAGAGAAAATTGTTCAAGAAACTTAACGAGTCATCACATCACAATCACGGTCTGTTACTCTCCGCGGGCTCGAATTCGAAACCTTTCTCTTTCTTCTCTTCTTGCCCCATGTGAACTTATTTTCTGATGCTGTTTGCGCCCCTCCATTTCTCTCTCGTGGAATTTTCTGCCATTTCCGAGGGCGCGCTGTCGCTGCCTCTCTCTGAACTTCTCATGTTCATGCTCCCTGTTTCCATGGTGATCAAAGCGCTCTCGTTCCCTCTCAGCCTCTAGTTCGCGCATGTGTTTAGAAGGATGTTTAGCGCTCTTGCTCAGATCTCTTTGATGCTCCTCAAAACTCTCTGATTCCGGTAATTCTTCACTTGGGTCTGCCAACATGCTTCTATTGTTAATTTCCTCTTCTGTGGCCTCGTTTTCCTCTTCTTCCTTTTTCTGTTTCAACGCTGGATTTTCCTCATGTTCTTCTCTCCCGTACCTTTCTTCGTCTCCTTCAGGGAATTCTCTCTCCTCTTCCTCCTCGTCCTCGTCCTCGTCCTCCTCCTCAGCTATTTCCCTGGCCAGTTTCTCTTCCATCTCTCTTACCAGTTCCCTGTTAAACCTCTCCATCTCATCTTCCTCCGCGAGTTCTCTCGCATCTTTTTCTTCAAGCATTTCTTCATCTTGTTCAGGAGCTTCCCTTCCTATTAACTCCCCATCACTGGACGCCGCTTGCTTCCCGTTTTCTTCATGATGACTTTCCTTCTTTGCCAATTTCACAGCAAGCTCCCTTTCAAGTCTTCTAAATAACTCTTCTGCATTTTCGTCGTTAAATGGATGCTCAAGTTTTTCAGAGAGTTCTCTCTCCTCCGTTTCTCCATTTTCTTCTTCATCGGGCACTTTGTTCTCTTCTCTCTCTGGGATTTCCTTTTCTGAACGCTTTGGCACTGCAAGCATTATCGGAGGAAGGCTTTCTTCTATTTCATTTTCCCTGGTGCGAATCTCGTTTTCAAAAGGCGCTGGCGAGACAAGTATGAATAGCGAACACAGTAGACATACAGTTTGGATTAGCACTAAGCCTAAGGAAAAAAAGATAGGGATAGGAAAAAATTAACTAAATGCACAAGGCTGTGAAAGAAGACAACATTAAACACTAAAACTAATTCCTATACATGCCATGTAACACAGTCAACTGAATTACTGTACAGCTTGACTTTATCGTTCCGCCGTGGCGGAGTGCTTGAAAGGTGTTGAAAGGTGTAAATCAAGCAAATAAGAGTAATAAAATTAAATTGAATATTTCTTAACAGAGACCATATTAAAGCAAAGACAAAGGCATATTTTTACTTTTCTTCGCGTGCATCCTAAGAGAGACAAAAATCCGAAATCTACACCCTGCCTCTTTCATATGCGAGTCCCCCCCTGGGGGGCCTTTCATTAACAAAAAAAAGATTACGAAGCAAGTTGTTTGTAGATACAAGAAATGTCTTGTCCTCATGTTAAAATGGAGTCAAGCCAACAACAGAATATCCTTAATGGCTCAGCTCAAGGGAATAAGGTTTATTCATCATAATCGATCCTGAACTTGAACTTTCTCTAATGACAACTGTTTTCTATGAAAGTGTTTCTAGTTTTTCATTATCCCCTCACATTCGTTTGCCGACAAAATCACCCATCGATGTATGTTTGAAAGAAACTCTTCTTTATTAAAACTATAACTTCCTGTGTTAAGGAGTCCCTGCTGTGAGTTGCTATTAATTTGTCATTCTTATGTGACTCAAGCCAAAAATTGGCAGGATGTTGTCGAAAATTGGCCGCAGTCACCCTGTCGACCGTTACGAATTCTTTTTTTTAGCATGGGTTTGTTTTTTGTTTTTTGTTTTTTCGCTGGCATGGCATCTTACCCACCATTTTTTTACTAAAGAATTTGAAATGGCGATCAGGAAAGCGATCGAAGGATCTGACTCTTTTAGTAAAATTTAATTCTTTCAGAGAGAAAGAAGTTGGACTTTTAGTGAGTCACTGATGAAACTCATGATACGGAGCTAAATTTTTCTACTCTAATAAAGACTAAAGAAGATTTTTTTCCCCAGATTTACATTTCCTAGGTGAAGACGAGAGTTAATCCAAAGGTATAATCCAGCACTGTTGAGAACGTGCAGTTTTTATGCGACAAACCTAGAATCACACCGAAATCTACCTGCGTTTCTGTGTGGTAAAGTTACATCACGTTTTCCTAGATGAAGGGTCAGATACCGATTCAATTTGTCAATCATCGACATAAACTATTTAGCTTTTCAATTCAACGTAGCGGTAGATTTAGAAATAAACCTATATATAAAATAATAAACATTTGGGAACAAGCTGCTCTCATATTTGAAAATATTGATCATAAACCAAGAAAACGGTGTAAGTAGGAAGTTGTGGAAGACCATGTAAGGTTCGTCAACTTTGAATCGACCAGTAAACAATATTTTATAACGCATTTCACTGTGTGCCTATCTGAACTTTGCTTGTCGAAAATGGATTAAATTGATGTGTTTACCCTGTGTTTATCTCCGGTGCTTTCCAACTGGAAAAAAAGTTAAAACCTGGCTCACCTTTCATGTTTGCTCCGCTTCACTGCAACAAGACCAAATGAATCTGTTGCTATCAACTGAACGTTTCTAAATTTAAAACGTGCCAATTGCGTGGGTAAAACATTTAACACAAAAGGTGATTTTAGTGATGCTATAAATGAAGCAATGCCACCTGTATATTTTCCCATCAATTTGTGTGAACTTCTTTGTTCTGTAAATTACTTTTTTTGCGTAAAAGCTGAGGAGCGAAGTGCAACTGAATGGGCAAAAATAATTTGCGGTTATTTAGTGTGGGGTGATCTGTGTTTCATGAGAACTCGAAGGATGCGCTTTTTCTCATCCAACCCGGAGCAGTTTTTTCTTAGATGTCCCACAAATATTAACCGACAAAATAAAGACAGCTTCACAATGTCTTGTAGCAATAACAACTTCTTTTAGCTTCCAGTATGAATCAGTGAAAGAAATATTAAAACATCAAATACATTCATTATTAATAATAGGTCGATTTTTCAATAACGAAACGATCGTAGCCGGAGGAAAATATATCAAACTTTAAATTAAAGCTGGAGGCTTACGTGTCGGGGGCATTATAGTTTTACGTTCTTTACTGACAACATTGGTACTTCTGACTTCTTGGACTCACTAATTAGAAGCTTTTTTAACGTTGATGGCAAATTTAGGACATCTGCAATCCATTCAAGTTTGGAATGAGAAAAAGAAAAGGTTCATTTGTAGAAATGATTATTTCACAGGTAGCGTTGTAATTACATATAAAATGCATCTATTGTGAGAGTTCAATTATTGTCGGTACTTACTACAACTCAGTAGTTTTGCATAAAAGTGACACCTCCTCTGAAGGCAATAACGAAGTACTGCGCGATCACGTTTGTTGCACACGATTCACCAAGCCTATTGACGCAACGAACACACATGTAACGCGTAGTTTAGTTTCTCTAGTGAAATAAAGTGCTACCAAATACGTGCAGTAACAAGGATATGCCTGCAAAATTGTTTTGAGAAAAGAGTAAATTGATCTTAAAAGATATAGGACAACAGCATAGCACTTTTTGAATGGATGTTAAAGTGTTAATTACTTTGTTTGGACACAAAACGTAATGGGCGGTTCACTCGTTAATTGCAAACTCTTCAATAAACTAAAGAATTTTCTTTGACTTGAATTTCAAATATTCATTTATAGAAGAAAAAAATCAAAACTTTCTCTGAAGCACCATGTTAACTGTCGTCGTTAGCTTTTCCCCATATTTACTGCTACTTTTCTGGCCAAAAAATGTTCCTCTTTGATTGCATCTTGTACCATATATAGTTGCCAGTAGCTTTTCCCCGAGCAATCAACATGAATTAAATGCTGTAATCTGATTGGCTTGGTGGATGTTTGTGGTCAATTTCTGGTCGTATAGTTTTTCTTTTTATTATTATAGTCCAAAGGACTTGATCGAACTTTCCTTGAGCTTTAGCTTGTTGTTTTGTTTGTCTTTTAGCTCAGAAAGTATCATTGATATCAGTTTTACGTTAATGAAAATTTCAGTGATTGGCAAAATCCTCTCTTTGTTCTGCAACCATAACTCAGGGAAAATAAAGCTCTTTAATATATGTTCTTTCGTTTCGAATTTCGTTGTCAAATAATAAACAGATCAAACAAAACTCGCGTTCAACGTGCGAGTTCATTTACGCGCGCGGACTAGCGCGCGAAGTGTTGGGCTTTGCGGGGCATCTGGCCGAGAAGGGTTGGAGACCAAAGCTGCTTGGATACAACATGAAACATGGCTTCCGTCGGTGACATTTAGACAAACATTGAAATTCGTTATGTTCCTTTTCTTCCAGCTTGTGTCGTTCTCTCTCATATCAAGTTCTTATAAGATAAGATCAACATGCACTGAAAGTTTTACAGAGTAAAGTAAAGTTTTACAGAGTTTTAACTTCAAGCAGCCAAAACACCTTCTCAGGTGATTGTTGACGAACCTTCACTATGTCCCAAAATTTGGCGGTAGACTTAATGCTGAGAACTTTGATGAATTCTCCGGAGTTCAGGGAGTCAGAGAATAAAAACTGGGAGGGAGTAGCGAAGTTAATTCCAGGAAGCACCCCACAACAGGTTTGACATGTTAATCAAATATATAGATTGCAATCGCTGATACAATTCTCTCACCACATCACCTTTTCTTTGCGTTCTGCATATCGTTCTAACAACATTCCTTCATACGTAAGCTTATACATAATAGTTAAGGTTTGTTTTAACATATTAAATGTGGCTGTGGATCTGAAGGTAGAGGTGCTTTCTAAAACTTATCAGTCTTATTGAATGAGTTGAAAAGATGGCTGTGAGTTCATGCCGAAAGCTGCTATTAGATCTGATTTAAATTTGGTCGGGGAAATTGTATTTTTACCAGTCAGGGAAAAGTCAGGGAAAAGTTAGGGCATTTTGATAAGTCATGTCTGTGGCAACCATGGATGCAGGTCATTTATGCATCATATAAAAACAGTAATTTCCAAATACACTCTGATAAATGAGAAGTGGAGGTGTAGTTATCTTGTTTTGATAAATGTTTTCCAGTGTGCCAAAAGGTGGAAAGAACTCCAACAGACCTCGGCACCAAGTACGATTAATCCTTCCCTGATACATTCATCTGCTGATTCTAAAAACCTTTCCAGTTTCCTTAACTCAGTCCTGCATTTTGCCGATGATAAACAATCAGCAAGTGTGACAGTAACACAGGGGACAACTGTAACAAACTATGAACCAGCTACCAGAGAAGCTAACTCTTTGGAGGAACAAAGTGCCGCTGATCATGATCCAGGTTAGAGTAGACTGATAGTATTGTTCAGTTCCAGAAAATATCCTCCTCCCCACAGAAGGGAATGGAATTTCCTGGGATGGGAGGTTTCATAAGATTTAAAGAGATGTGTGAAGCTTAATTAATGGAATTTCCAGAGAGGGGGTGGGTGGGGGGAGGGGTAATATATATGGGTTATTGACTTAGTGTGAGGTTAAGATGGCTGGATATTGGCCAAGTTCTTTTTTTGTGTGTTTATGGACTAAGACAGAGTCAAGGTCCATAAACTCGCAAAGAAACAATGAGGGCAACATCCAGCCATCTTGACCGAAAAAGGTTGGTCAATAAATGATTTATTATTTGGCATTCAGGGAAATTTTTCTCTCAGGACATGGCGGTGGGTAGTCCAGAACAGGCAAGGCAGCCCCATCTTGCCTGCTTAGCCAATCACAGCGCGCATTTTGTTTCATCTTTCCCGCTCACAGAGTTAACCATGTAACGAACAGATTTATGTAATGGTACAGTGATGGATCCAGACCTTGAGCTAAGGGGGAGGGGGGGGGGGATTAGTTTTGCTTACCCTTCCCCGGCTTTTCTGCTTCTGTAATTTCTTTTTTTCTTCAAAATATGGGGGCCCTCCTCTAGATCTACCACTATGGCATACCGGTAATTTACCATCCCAAGGCCAGTTATAGGACAAATAAATCAGGAACTTCACTCTCTAAGCAGATTCCAGATAAGTTTTGAAGGCAGATTGCCAACAAGGAATTCTACTTGGTCAATATTCACTGCTCCCACCAAATCATGTTATTTTGTATTTTTTGAATTAATTTGTCACATCATATGGCCGACCTTATAGGGTTTTTGACCTTAGACCCCTAACTTATCTGGAACACTGTGCAAGGCCTTAGTAACTAGACATAATTATAACTAGGTCCATTGTGTTTAAATATTTGTGAAAATGTTATTGCATGTACATTTACTTATTATTCATTTTATTGGTTTTTTTTTTTTTCGTATCACTATGATTTGTGTTGCTTCTGATATGATGATGCAAAGGCCATGAAAGGTAATCATACCCATAAGTCTTGTGATTGCTAAACTTATTTTTTTTTCAGTTTCAAAAAGTAAACATGCACATGCATAATGCATGGCTTTTATAATGTATGTATAGCCCTATAATTTATTTGACAAGTAGGTTGATCTGGTGGTAGCCAAAGGACTGTTGTGGACCCGTTACATAAACTAATGAATAGCTAATTTAATATATAATAAATAGTAGAATATTTTTGAATTGACAGAGATTTTTATTATTACAATATCACTTACAACACTTTCACTACAAAATTTAAGGTTACAAAAATTACAATACAAGAATTAAGATCACAATGCTTATTATAAACTATTAAGATCACAATGCTTAAACTAAATTATCCACACTAAATTTTCAGGACATCCGAAGTAACATCTTACCAGGAAAGTGGCAGAGAATCTAAGCAGGTATTTTTGGTTGTTTTTTAGCTTACATTGTAAGCTAAGTTAGTAAAAAAAAATTTCAGCACTGATGTATTGTCATTAAATAAACAGGGCTCACTCGTCAAGTGCCGTAACCTGTAAGGTGTTAAGTCTGAGTATGTTTGATCTTCCTGTGATGCTACAGGTGAAATTGCCTGTTGTTGAAAACATTCACCCACAAACACAGGCCTCGCAAGCTCACATTTAAAGAAGGTGAAGAATTAGTTATCTATTTATTCATATAGACATTACGGCTGTGTGAGTTGGAATGTGACTTTCATCTTATGAGGCGTTAGGTTACACAAGAACCATTGAGAATTTGAGCGCGTTACAAGGCGTTGTATGGGGAATAAAATATCGTTGATTTACAAATTATGCTTAATACTTTGAAATGTCCAGGTTTTTTAAATAAGATGATTAAAACAAACTCATGTCTTGTGCCCGTTGTGCTTTTTCGTTATTTTTGCTGTTTTGGGCTTTTTATGCCACCACTGTTCTTCTCTTCATAAAACGGAGTCAAGACAGCACACTCGTGTTTCGACCGTTGTCAGCTGGGAGACAGTTTGCCAAGCCTCATCCGCAGCCGTGTCCAAACATGATAAGAAGCGATCATGGAATCGGCGGTGGAAAATGCCCATTTTCAGCGTAATGCGCAAGGATTTTCGAAGAAGAGACATCTGTGCAGGTGCAAGGATCATAGAGCCTTAACTGTGGGAGAAAAAAATTTTGATCGGATGGATTTCCTGGACGCAAACCTCCTCCGAGTTGACAACGGTCGAAACACGAGTGTGCTCCCCTGACTCTGTCTTATGAAGGGAAGAACAGTGGTGGCATAAAAAGCCCAAAACAGTGAAAATAACAAAAAAGCACAATGGACACACAAGATGTGAGTTTATTTTAATCATCTTACTTAAAAAATGTGGATATTTCAAAGTATTTAGCTTTGTAAATCAAAGATATTTTATTCCCCATACAACATCTTATAAAGCACTCAAATTCTCAATGGTTCACGTGTAATCTAACACCGCGTAAGATGAAAGGTCACGTTCCAACTCACACAGCCATGATGCCTATATGAATAAATACTAGATAATCAATTCTTCGCTGCTTGGGATGCCTGTGCCACAAAGTAACAAGTTAGATACAGGTGTGGCAATCAAGGGTACAGGTGACTCAAAACTTAATGAGAGCCCTGATAAAATGTTATTTCATTAAGATCATATCTGCCCAAATGGATATTGCAACAATGCAGTACATCTTTAGTTATATGTACTGATGAAACATCCTCTAAAATTGATTAAACTGATTTGGCCAAATTGATTTGGTTGTCTCGTTTTGATTTCTTTGTTTTGGAAAAGGGAGACAGTGCTAGTGGTGTTGTCAGTTATTCTCTAATTCCCTACTGTATATCAAAATTTAAGAAATCTTTGATTGTATCATTTCAGTTATGAATGGTTAATGTTGCATAGCATTAATGTATATGCTCTGGGTTATTTTTTCCTGTACAGAGGCCGATTCTCAGGCAGGCTCCATCAGCCAGATCACAGGTTTCTAGTATAGAGTCATTGCAAGGGTGGGTAAAATATATTGACTTCCCTTCAGTTTAGAATAATTCAATTTTTCACAACGTTCTGTTACATTTCTATGTTAATGTATTACTATTTGAATCTCCTGTAGGCCTAACATGGTGATCCATGTGTGTGATGAAAGCAAGAACTGTAAGAAAAACTCTTCTTTACCAAAATTATTACTTAACTGCACTAATAATCTATTAAATAAATTTGTTATTTCTTACTGAGCTTCAATAACTTGTTACTCTCCAGCTTTGTATGAGTTTTACAAGTACATTAAACAGTCATGTCTAAATAAATAACAACAAAAATAATGTACTATTAATTATTTGTAACAGATATTTTGCAAATTAATAGTAAAAATACCTACCTAGGTGATCTTGGTATTTCCTCATCTACATGTATGGACCAAATTTTAATCTAGACCGAGGTGCATTTTTTACTAATTTTAATAACAATTATAATAATATTATGATGTACAACAATTTTACACATTTTCTAAATATTGACCTATCCAGTGAAACAGGACTTCAATTGCCCAAGGGATCTGTTGATAAGTGAGATGAGATATTTTGCGGAGTATCTCTCAGTGGAAGCCCAGAGATGGGAGGAGGTGGATATTTCTGTACACTGTGATATACAGATATTTGACTGGCTGATGAAATATGTCAAGAGACGGCTTCACGACAAGAACAAGTCGTCGTCCGAAGAAAGAAAACCCAAACTTGGTGAGCACTTCTTGAACAGCTTAAAACTGTTAAAAATTTTAGCCTGTACTAAATACAGTGTATTGTATAAAAAATTTGTACAAATATTTGTTTCAAAAAAATCAGTTGGAAAGCTACAGAGTGGAATATGCTACATAATTTGCAGGTCAGAGCATTTGAATTTGCAACACTGGTCAAAACAGTGTCAAAAAGAACAAACTAAAGCTGGTTTTGTTTTGCTTTTTTGGATTTTTTTTATTTTTGTACCATTCTCTGTGACTGTGCATCTTTAACATGCTGGAGAAATAGGGGGCTACTCCACCCCTCCAAGAAATATTGAACATTAAGTATAATTTCAATAATATTTGGTGTAATAGCTAGTATGTTAATGTTTAATAGATTTGCAGCCAAGCTTCTGCTCAGCTTTTAGCCCTGTTTTGCTTGCATACTAGTGTATGTATGTTTTGTTCATAGCGTTTCCTTCATGAATTTTCAACATTCCCACTTCCCCTAATCCTTTGTCTTTTGCTCCTTCCTCACTCAAGCTATACCTTTCTCAGCTGATGTATTCAATCATCTGGCTTGCTATAACTTACCTTTTGCAAAGTGTAAATAGATTCATGATTGTATTTTTTTGTCCCCACAGAACCAAATAATGTCGTATCTATCTTGATATCATCAGATTTTCTAAAAATGGATGCACTGGTAAGTATATGTGTTAATTAGTTTTATACAAAACTATGTATTTTCAAACCTGAAGCCATTATTTGAGCATTTTAAGACTGAAGCACTTGACACAGTAAAATGCACTTTGGCATTCTTAAGATTTTGTGTGGTAATGTGTTTCAGGTAACTGAGTGCATTGACTTCTGTCATCAGAATATGACGGCCATTGTAGCCACACCCTGTAACATGAACTGTATCAATGACAAGCTTGTCACCAGGTATGTGGAAAGAAAAGAATCACGATCTTGGATAATTCTATCACACACATGTGGATGTAGTGTACCTTATGCCTCTATGTGTGCACTTATCATTGGTGCTTGAAAGGTACACTGGAAGACTGTGAAAGTTATAAGCCTCGTGGAATGTTCACTTTGTTGCTTCTAATCAGACAGGCACTTCTCATCAGCAATGGCCGCTCGCCTGGGGGTGATCAGATACATCTGTATTCACAGCCCACCAAATGAGAGAAAATAAAGTAGTGAGAGTTAATCAAATCATTGATGAAACTGATGACCTTTATCACAGCACAACTTACATGTACATAAATATAGGTGGAAACATAAAAGAGACATGTTAATACGTCTTGTACCAAGTTGACTAATAGCTTGGGGGGGGGGGGGGGAGGTACTTGCATATGAAAGGGGCAGGAATGGTCCTCATCTCACTAAGGGGTGTAAATTTTGGATATTGGTCTCACTTAGGGTGTTCTGGGGATAACACCATTATATTTAGCCGTGAAGGTCTTGTTTGGGGTTGCACGCAAAGAAATATATTTGAAGTATATATTATTTGTCTGTTTTCTGACATGGTCGCTTTTAGGGGTCAAAAGAAGCTTGGACCACACCCACATCAGTCTGCTTTATGGGTTTAAATCAAAACTTCCCACGGACATCGGAGTCATCCCCGCCCCTTTCATGTGCGATCCCCCCCCCCCCCTTCCTGGGACTGATAGCTCCCAAACTTCACACCCTTGATATATATTCAGTTGAACTAGCCTACAGGGTGGTACAATGATTTAGATGAGAAGAAAAATACCAAAAAGTTTAATTTTTCTCAGGTTTGGTACTTCTATCTTTATAGCACAAAGTTTCTATTTCGAATCAACAAGTGTTTTGAAACGGATTTCACTAAAAAAGTTAACGTTAAAAAGCAACGACGTTTCGACTGTTCGACGGTCATTTTCCAGTTGAAAAGTAAAAATTTTTTTGTAGGCGTTTAAAATATACACAATCGATTATAAAAATGCTAATGAGATACTGGCTAAAACTCTAAAATATTTTCATAGAAACAATACAAATAAAAAAATTGCGGCATGAATGAATATTAAAGAAACACCAAGTAAAAACCTTCGCGCGGTTCGAGTCACTCTGTTTGTTCAGTTCTGGTTGAAGTTGCGAATAAAAAGCATTTCAAAAATCAAGCAGTCAAGTTTAGTATGACACTTTTTTAAAATCTTGAAGTTGCTTCCAATGGAATGTGGATCTCCTCCGTGCTCGTCCTTTACGTGATAGCCGATTTATTGCTCGCTTATGCTCCTCAACACGTTGATGCAGGTGTCGACTCGTGAAGCCAACATAGTCTGTATCACACAGACCACACTTGTAATAATGAGGCGCCACGCACCTCTCGTAAGGTCTAACAGGATTGGCCGAGAAAACAATAGAATAAACAACAGAAACAATGGCCCTAGTCCTGAAAACAATAGAGGTGGATGATTCCGGGAGCAAATAAAATTAGAGGTTCCGAAGAGGTGCATGACTACTGGTAATAATACACAACGTTTTGTTGATTTACTATTGGAGGTTTATGTTCCTTCGGTTTGAAATGTCCCTTGATCTTTTTACTCACATAAACAGGCTGGACGACGGCATCAAACCATGATATCTTCTCGTTTGCCGATGACCTTCATGAGATAAAAATCGACGAACAGGACATTTTAGTGTCATATGATGTTTCGTCTCTTTTCACAATCGAAATCCTAGCAGAGAAAGCTTTCAGAGACGATTAGCACAATAAAGAATATGACCTTAACATCACAAAAACTGACCTTATAGAGCTGTTAGAGATTGCTGCAAAAAAAAACAGCTTTTTCGATATGAAGAAAATTTGTATGAGCAAGTGGATGGGGTTGCCATGGGCTCTCCCCTCGGGCCACTAATGGCAAATGCGTTCATGTGCAATATTGAAGAATAATTGAGAAACCAAAACAAGATGCCTGCTTTCTATAAGCGATATGTCGACGACACTCTTAGCAAAATGCCCGATGTTTCATCTGCCTCTGAATTCTTGTTAACACTGTATGAAATACACCCCTCACTCAACTTTACAATGGAACTCGAAGACAACGGCAAGCTTCCCTTTCTCGGTATGGTGATCATCAGAAATGGTCCACGACTAGAAACCAACCGACACTGGGCTTTTATTGCATTACCAAAGCCATGTCGACGTTAAGTGCAAGCATTCTCTACTGAAGACAATGTTAAACCGTGCATTCAAACTCTCATCGAATTGGCAGTTCTTCCATCAAGAATGCGCACGTCTAAAAATGTTTTTTTTTTTTGCTCGCCTGCATTATCCCCAGACCCTCGTAGAGAACACCATCAGACATTTTATCGAAATGAGCGTTACTGAGAATGTGTGTTCTAAACAGCAAGTATCCGATGAACAAGATGCCCCATCAGAATTGTGTTACCGTTCAAAGACCAGAAATCGGCAAATGCGGTAAGACACCAACTCAGCGATCTCAGTTGAAAGATTGATGCCGTCGTCCAGCCTGTTTATGTGAGTAAAAAGATCAAGGGACATTTCAAACCGAAGGAACATAAACCTCCAATTGTAAATCAACAAAACGTTGTCTATTATTACAAGTGTGGTCTGTGTGATACAGACTATGTTGGCTTCACGGGTCGACACCTGCATCAATGTGTTGAGGAGCATAAGCGAGCAATAATCGGCTATCACGTAAAGGACGAGCGCGGAGGAGATCCAGATTCCATTGGAAGCAATTTCAAGATTTTAAAAAAGTGTCAGACTAAACTTGACTGCTTAATTTTTGAAATGCTTTTTATTCGCAACTTCAACCAGAACTGAACAAACAGAGTGACTCGATCCGCGCGAAGCTTTTTACTTAGTGTTTCTTTATTATTCATTCATGCCGCAATTTTTTTATTTGTATTGTTTCTATGTAAATATTTTAGAGTTTTAGCCAGTATCTCATTAGCATTTTTGTAATCGACTGTATATATTTTAAACGCCTACAAATAGTTTTTACTTTTCAACTTGAAAATGACCGTGGAACGGTCGAAACGTCGTTGCTTTTTAACATTAACTTTTTTAGTGAAATAAGTTTCTATTTACTGAAACAATTCAAAGAAACAGGAATTTAAAAAATCTAAATGAAGCAAACTTTATACTTTGCTATTAAAAGAAGCATTTCATAGATTATAACTGCCTTAAGATTGTGATGTGTTATTTTAACTGGACTCTTTTTAAGAATGGCAAAGCTTTTTAGTCACAATGAGCTGGAGGCAATTAAGGATCGCAAGGACAAATTTAAAAGGTCAGTATCTGAAGACAAATATACAATTTAATGTTGCTCAGGTGCAGAGAGAAGAGAGACTCAGCTGTGGATTTATTGGTGCATAAAAAGTTTAATAATCAGTTTATTAGTTTTTTTTCTTGTTGGGATATAACTCTACATGTGAATTGATTCTTCGCTATTAAACACTGGCGGATCTTCACTGCCACCTTCGAGTAAATAACTTTTGGCTTGAGTATTTTTGGCACTTTTCGTTCTTTTTCCCTGCAGCAAATTGTTTTGCAAGAAAATAGAGGAGTTGTTTGATCCAAGACTATCATCAAGTTCATCATCAAATGCTAGCACCTTGTTTAGGTAAGTGGAAGACTGAAAAAACGCTGATAATAAGCAACCTGTTACAGCCAACAAAACATCCAGTCCAACTTATTAGGGATAATTGGGTAGAACTTTAGTCTGTGAAACAAGCATTGTCCGATCCATAGGTTTTTAGTGGGGATGTTGCGACATATGTTCTAAAAGTTCATGTTTCACCTGTCATGCTCATCCGAGTTTTTGATTGGACAATGTACTGGCTGAAACCGCCTTGGGAACGTCACCTTTGTTCCAATGCAACGTAATGTTTCATAAAAAAATGGCTTGTGAGAGTGTCTCATTTCTTAGGCTCTTATTTCACTCGCTGAGAAAAATGTCTACGAGATCGACAGCCCTGACATCAAAACTTGTTTTATTGTTAACCAGTAACATTCTCTGATAAAGTACTTCATGCGTACACGCGTACACGCGAGATGCTGCCAGCAGAAACCGAAAACCTGCGATGATGTTAAAATATGGAATTTAACCGAAGTTTTTTAGTATGGGAAATACCCATAAGATACCCAAAATCTGTTTTCTATGTAACAAATGCGAAGAAACCGTTTCCAGTTTAGAGAATATCAAAGTATGTTGGATCCTGCATTCAGCGGAAGTCAATCTGTCCGTTGAGCGATCTTGCCGCCGGCATTTGCCGTTCCGAATGTTATTAGACTGCTGGCAGTCTGTTTTTCTCTCGAAATTTCAGCAGGGATTATGACGAGAGACTATTTAGCCTAAAGGAGAATGGGACGAGACACATGGGCGCGGCTGTTATATGCGTCTACTCTGCTTCAAGAGAGGTTTGAACAGGGTAGCAGGAATCGAAAACGAAATCAAACAAGATTTCAAAAATGAATGGCTTGTCAAAATTCTCGCTAAAGAGCCAGAACATTTGCATCACAGAGCCTAAAATCTCGGGGGCATTCCCGGAAAAGGAGGACATGGGGCCGGGTTGCTTGTCGTAAACTTTGAAAAGAACCACTAAGAGATCCCAACGTCCTGTTTTGTGGGCGTGGCTTGAAATCTTTTTCACCCCCAAGTGGTATCAATTTTAGAACAAAATATTATCTCTAGTCATATTTTTTCGCGTAAAAGGTACTACGAAAACTCCAGCTGTGGAGCTTCATTGTGGAACAGTGGGCTAAACACCCTAGAGATACCAAACCCGCTTGAAATATCAACCCGGCCTGATATCCGTGATGCAAATGTAAACAAAGTGTAAAAATGGGTTACATGTAACAGGCCTGCAGACCTCCCACGGTTCGTGACATTTGCTTCACGCGTGTTTCTCAAGGGCGCTGCCCCCTGGGCATGGTATAAAAAACTATAAATTTGACAATCTTTCCAGTTTTCTGTCTGCTTGAGCAGGTTGTTGACTTGAATGTTTTTGCTAGGTGCATCGCTTGTGGAAAGCTCCTCACTGCAGAATCACAAGGCAAACTCAGATGTGTTCCAAGCAGAATGATGGTGAATCACAGAGGAAAGGTGTCTTATGTTCATTCAAGGTGAGACTTCGTTTTTCGGCAGATTTAACTGCGAGTCTGAATGAAGTGAGTGATTGCTTAATCAGTCGAGTGTTTCTATAGAAGTTGTTAACCCTTTTACTCTAAGTTTCAAATCTCTCAAATTCAGCTCCGACTGATTGTCGCTAACAAAAGCTTAAATTTGTCGCAGCCGGGGCCGTTACTTTCGATGTATGGTTAATAAAACGTTTGTACGGTAATTTAAAGTTTCGTATCATATGTATCTTACTAACTAACCACTTGAACACTCCCAGCGGCAGACTGTGTTACGAAAAAGCAACCAAATGTTGGAAGTATAGGGCGAAGGCATAATGGTGGCATGGTATGGTAATGTAACTAGTTGCACTGAGTTATTTGACTATACTTCCTGACAAATACAGGTTATGAAACATACTGTAGTTCCAAGAGAGTTTCAGTGAAGTTCGAAATGAAATCCCAAATAACTCATCAAGTTGTTCAGTCCTGCAGTCAGGTTGTTCCATCCACATTGCGCTTGATATCAGAGATTCTCTTTCAGTGACTTGTTCAAAAGATCGGAAATCGTTACTTTCTGGGGAACATTACTTTAGGGGTTCAATTGGAAGGTAAAAAGTTAACGTTTTTTTTTTTCAGAATTCTACGGCATCGGCCCAGTTAATAATATCTTTTAACTTGGTTGCCAATAAGAATTATTTCACTTTTTGGTGTAAGTAATAGCAATTTTTACACTGAGGCGGTTGATCCATCGCCTCTCCCACTGGCCTCATCTCTCTCTTCGTCCAAAGAGAAATTCAGATTTGCGTCGAGGGACGAAGAGATGTTTGACATAACTGCAAGCTATTGATTCAGTATCTCTGTTGATTTGATCGCGTTGTCTTGATAAAGAGATTGTTTTAAACTCCAATACTTCATTTTGTTCAGGTTTGTATTTCCTTATATTTTTCCCTCTACAGAGATTTTACTTGGGATGTAAATGATTACCTCCTTGGTTTACGTGAAGAAGTAAAATCCTGGAAAGAGGTTTACTGGAGGTGAGATTTGGTGCTGAAGATCAGTGTCAGAATTTACTTCGTAAATGTTCTTAAAATATGTTCATGAATTTTCTTAGGGAAATTTTATTTTAGATCTACAAGTTTTCTTGAGATGATCAGGTCCTTCATTGCTATGGGTTTTCTACCTAAATGAGTTGCAAAAAGGTAAAACAAAACCCGAATAGTTAAACGCCACTAGAAATTTAACTTTTAATACCATTTTCATTTGCCTAACCTAGCAGTTTCTTTTTTTTTTTGTACAACAGTTTTTTTAAAGACTTATTAAAACAAACTGAAGATCACCAAAGAGACCATCTCGTGGTTAGCGTTAACCAATCAGAGCTGCAGATGGCAGCAAGCGCCCGAACAGTTGCATTACGTCACGATCTTAAATACATACCAGACTGATCGAGAATACTGCGCTTTGATATGTTGGAGTATGCTGTGTACACGAGAGTCATGACTAAGTAAACTACGCTCAAGTAGCAAAAACCATGAACAAAGCAGTGAGATTACTGGCTGACATACTCATCTTGTTTTCATCGCAGGTTATGGGGTACAGTGAATATTCTTTACTGCCATCGGTGCGGTGACTTCTTCCCTTGCACAGATCTGGGTCACTGCATTTATCACCCCATGGCTGTGGATTTTGGAAACATGGAATCTGCGTCTACTAAGATAGTCGGGGTGCACCCGTGCTGTCAGCAGCGGGTCCTACATTTCGATCCCTCTTTAGAGACATCTGTAAGTTTCCTGGTTGTTTTAATGTTGTAGAATAGCTAGTGGGATGCATTGTGAACTGTCAAAGGATGTTGTAAGCTAAACCATCAGGATTATATAAAACGAAACATCAGATCAGCTGTCTGTTTGTCGCTTTTCTTAGTTCTCGATTTTAAGTGTTGCGTAGTTCCCAGACCTCAATATTTTGCCGCGGTGAATCCCTTTTGGATCACGAGGTCAACTTTTTGTCTTCGTGATAGGCGTCCGAAGGAGAGGGAAAAGGGAAAGACGAGGATCGGACGCGGGAGGCTTTCCCTCCCCTTCTACGGCCTGCCACGAAGGCTATTTGTATCGGCGATGTCACCGAAGTAAAGAGGCCCTTTGCACGATCTGGTCACATGGTACGGAATAAATTATGCTGGGACGCAAATAATGCAATGGGACTTTCAAAACAAAAGAAAGTCGGGCTGGACTGGTACGAATTCTTTTGCTATGGAAGTCCCACTGCGTTATTTGCGTCCCAGCATAATTTTTCCGTACCATGTGACCGGATCGTGCAAAGGGCCTATTGACCGTGAAGACCTGAGAGAGGTCCTGAGAGAAAACCGGACGGAAACTAGAGAAGTTAAAGTGTATTTGTGTTGTCAACAGGGATGCTGTGTACGCGATCACAAACCAACGTTAAGTTCCCCTCAGGTAACCGCAGCAGAGAACAAAACCAGTGCAGATGAACCAGCTGACGAGAAAACAGATGAACATATTACGACAGAAAATATAGAAGAACACTCACAGGAAAATACAGGAGAAGGTAATAGTGTTTTACTAGCAGTAAATTTTTGTCAATGTAGTAAACCGTGAAACAAGTAACTACGAATCTCAAAGAAATGGCTTCTCGTTGTTGTGACCTCTTGTGTATGCGACACGAATAGAATAGTTATCTTGCAAGTTCTTATTGTGAGTTGAACAAAGTAAAAGAGATACATTCACAGTTAAAAAGTTGCAAGCACATGTATTGGCATCAGCAGAACAGACCACTTGTAAGTTGTCTTTCGGCTTCCGACTTTTTTGGCATTAAAGGTGGATGTAGGGGTAAAATGATACCTCTCGTCACCTCTCGTGGTATTAGGACAGAAATCACATACAAGTTAGCCACAAGTTGATTAAAGTTTTTCTTGTTCCCAGGGTCTCTCGTCTTACCTAGGAACAGGTTTGCAAAAGAACTTTAGAAATTCCCACTGCCTTTTACTGAGCATGTCACGATCAAGCAAACACTGATGGCAGCAAACTAATTGCAGTTATTATGCTCATGAATCTGATTTTATTTAGAGAGCTTATCTCAGCCAGGGAAGGACAAACCATCAGAAAGAGATGAAAGTTCCGTGCAAGTTCCAGGCCTCCCTCCGGCTGCACACTTGTCATCGAATAAGAATTCCGCTCCACAAAGACAGCAAGAGATCACCAATAACCCACTGGTAGTGGAGGATATGTTTGCTCACAGGAGCGCTATCTGCGTGCCATACCGCAGACTGTCAAGTGCGAAGTAATGGCAACTTTTATCCACCTGGAACCCGAGTTCTTTTGTGCCTCTGTTTCAAAACGAGTCTATGTACAAAACCTTTGATATGAAAATGAGTTCCGCATGCAGTTTCAATTTCATGCAAATCATTTCCATAAGAATGGTTTCGCACTTAGACTAGCTTTGAAACAGAGGCACAAGAGAACTCGGAAATGGACTTTTTTCATTATGGTGATTTTGTACAGATCATGCGAAAGGGCCTTATACACTGCACCGTCGGAGACGCATGCATAGCTGACGAAATGACCTTATGGTCATGTTTTGTTGTACCCTCGATCGAGAGGTCCGACATTAAGAGAGGCGTATACTTCGCAAGGAAAAGCATAGAGATAATTTTAATAGAATTGAGTAGGAGCACGGAAATGCTGTTATTAATACTGAGCAAATTTGTGTACCCTTGGATTTGTAACAGGTCTGCTGAACTGAATGTGTTTGGTGTGGAGGAGATCGCTTTAGCGAGCATGCATGTCCGAGATCTGGAGGTAACACGTCTACAGGCCACTTATTGTTTTGTGTATTTGAACTTAATATTTGGAGCTTGAGTAACAAGTTTTTGAGCTATAGTAACAGCTGTAAACCTGGGTAGCCTGTGCAGTAATACTTCAATTCTCTTTACAACGTTGTTTTGTTGATTTTTTTTCTATTTTACTTTTCAGACCAACACTAGTGCTTTATCGGACATGATTGATCCAAGTGACCGAAAAGTGTCTGAATTTCCTACGGTAAGTATAAAAAGTAATCCGCACAAGCCATGAAGAGAAGTAACAAACCTTGCAATGACAATTTTCTAACCACAATGTTGCATGTAGAGTGTGGAAAGGGACGGGATAGTGGGGATGAACTGGTGAGATTAGCAGCACTCCCGGTCCGTTAGGCTTTTTTATCTACAGACTTCTACAACCTCGGTCCGAGGATCTCTCTTCTTTCCCACCCACTGAAGAGAGACCCTGGGGACGACGTTGAGACCTTTACTCAGCCGGCATAAAAAAACTGATACTCTGTCATGTAATAATCACAAGCTGTCCCTTCCTGTCAGTACTTACCCTCTATTAGACGAAGTCGCAGTCGATTGGTTCAGCGAGGCTCACTAAGGAAGATGAAGCTTCAGACAGCCAATAAAGAAGACGACTACGATTTAGGAGAAGACGAGGATCAACCTGAGTCTGAGGACAATGACTTGGATCAAAAACGTTAGAGTCTAATCTGTTGTTTTTATTATTGATTTAGAAAGCGGGACAGGAAAACTGCTGCTGTCGTTGTCGTCATTTGTATGTGCAAATTTTCAACAGTGTCTCGTCTCTCAACCTATAACTTGTTTTTTTCTCTTTTTTTTTAGTCTCTTCCCGAGAAAAACCACGACCTCCAAGGAAAGTCACGTCCGCATCCAGAAAAGAGTACGTGATTGATTGACTGACTTTGTGGTCTGCGTCTTGATTGCTGTTCAGTTTCAGTAGCAAATACCTTTTACGATCTAAACAGAATTCCAGAAAATCAGATAACTTCGGTGATGATAAGTAGTCGATTTTGGTCTATGTGGAATAAAAAGTGCCCCTGATCTTTATTTCTTATTTGCCTTGAAGTTTCAGCACGTTTAAAAGTTACAAGTGGGATTCACAACGATCTGCGAGATGGAATCAAGACGCACAACGTGAAGAAGGTAGGTAAAATGAAACAACGCCGGTGGAAAAAAAAGTCATCGTTTGATTATAGGTTAAAGACTGATCTTAGCTATAATAGTACTTTAAGATTTGGTATATCAAAAGCCTCTTAGCACTTAGTAAAATTCGTCCTTTTCGTTCTATTTTTTTGAATATGTGTTGACACCAATGTAAAAAGTTGTTTGGTTGGATGTGTCCTACCATTATCTCTGACATCATCTGCTCTTCTTCTTTAGATCAAAAACGTATGACTGAATTGGTGTCTTATTTGACACGACAGCGGGCTCACACTCCACAAGAAAAAGTCGATAATAAACAAAAACCCAAAGAAGTAAGATGCTCTGATGTTTCTCTCTCCTTGTCTCTGTTTGAGCTGTTTTAGTCTGTGTAGTTTGTACAGTTTGTTTTCATAAGGCATTGAGAGCCAATTAGCGTGTTTCTGTATATTCGTGGTCATGTCTTGCGCTCAGTTAATTTTGAGACTTTTAGTCGTGAGAGAAAATAGTTTTCTCCGTGTCTCAATCTCAGTTTTGGAAACAGTAGCCAAATCGTGAGAGAACTCGAAAAAGTCGTGGAATCCCTGACTTCCCTGCGGTTTGTGTACTCCCCGGGTGTACTCGCAGCATTCAGTTCTCGCTCTTCTAAATTTCCGCTCGCGTTCTCCGCGTAACTCGTTAGAGGCACGAAAAATGTCTTCTGTTGCTAATGTTTTTTTTTTCTGCAGCTCTTAGGAGGTATTTTTTCCAAGTTAGATAATCAATTCCGCGCATCACAGCAAGTAGTGGTGTCTAAGACGCAGTCTGGCGGGCCACAAACAGGATCCAGGTAACTTTTGATTTGGTGAACTGCACATTGACTTTTAACCAACTGTTGGAGAAACATGCCCCCATGGCTTTGCATTCGTTAAAAACTAAAAGTTGTCAAGATTAAATTGAGAGCTTTTCAAGACATTAGCGGGGGCTGAAAACGCACAAAAAGCAGGAACCTAGACCTCCGCTTTGCGTCCGAGGCTCAATACTTTATTTAAATCCTCTTCTTGGACGCTTCGAAAACGCAGAGAAACGGTTACTACTTTGTTAACCGGCAACTGCACGCTGCCATACTACTCACTGTCTGCAACAGTATAGATAAGGAGTAGCAAAGCTAAACAGAGAACAGCATTCGTGATAGAACACTAGTAGATTTATACAAATATCTAATAAACCAAAATCTTTAAGAGGATTGTAAAAGATGACACGTTAGCTTTTTAACATCCTGCGTTCAGTTGAGTCCCAGTTTATAAATCAAATGTAGAGCGGCGTTAGGAGAGTTATCAGAAGATTGGATACTGTTCGAAGTCGCATGTCACATACTGTCTCCAGTCTCTCTAGGATAGACGTTGAATTGCTTCTAACTCTGACATTTGATGTTTTTTTTCCCTTGCAGTCAAAGAATTCGGAAAATACCGCTGAAGGTGACCACCTGATATTAAGCAACTAAGTGCAAGATTCATTTCTTTGTGATGGTTTTCAGTTTTATAATGAAGACCTTTTAACGCTCTTGTAAAAATACGTTGTATTCTTCATGTATGTGTACAATAAAAGTTGTATGATATCTCTTGGTGTTTTGTTCTTTGAAAGCCCTTGTGAATGCGGTTTGACTCTGCCGGCCGATAGATACAGGGACCCCTTTCTCGGAAGTCCCCTTAGTTACAGGCCACGAAAAGTTGTTTGTTTTCCGCGTTCACGTCCAAGATCAAGACGTTACTAGTTTTGAAATTCAAACTGTAAGAATATCATCATGAGACGAAGCAGAATGGACTGTTCTTTGACAGCTACACTCGCACTACTTCCCCTTAGATTTATATTTTGTAATTGGCTTCGGGTCCGTTACGTTAGCACTTCCGAGAAAGAGGCCCCAGAAGCGAGAATGTATTAGTAGAACTATAAAGAGGGTAAGTTGTGTTGCTGCTCCGACAAAGGGCTAGCGCTCGAAACATCAGCTCTCGAATCTCTTTACGGTGGCC
This sequence comes from Catalaphyllia jardinei, assembly GCA_022496165.2. Taxonomy (NCBI): domain Eukaryota; kingdom Metazoa; phylum Cnidaria; class Anthozoa; order Scleractinia; family Caryophylliidae; genus Catalaphyllia; species Catalaphyllia jardinei. The sequence continues at coordinate 4,958,497 of CM042753.1, read as the reverse complement.
AATTCACATTATCAACCCAGTTGATAAAATCAACTATCATTCCCGGGTCACCACTCGCCCGCCGCCTTTCTTTTGAAACACAAACGTTTAGTTTTAAACTGAATTATATTTAACTACGATACGAGTGAAATTGAAATTGCGTGAAATTGAGTGAAATTGAAATTTTTATGCCTTTTTCCTCGGATGAAGTATTTAACACCCCATGTCGAATTTGCCTATCCACACAAATATTCACCTTAGTATCCAGGTCTCCTCAGCAATAAGATGTCTTCAGAGACAGCGCCATAGAGAAACTAGACCTGCACATTGTGCCGCCCGCCGCCATTGATATTGGTTCAGTTTAATATTGTCGTTCTCGCTCCCAGAAGTCGCGCTTCTTTTGGTCAGCTCCAAGAATCGCGGCCTCTTAGAAGGTCCAGGACCGAAAGTCCGCGATTCACTAATTGGCTGACAATACGAAGCGAATTCTCTGCGCATGCTCCGAAAATTGGACCTTCCCAGAGGTCGCGATTCTTGGTTCTGACCGAAAGGAGCGCGGCCTCGGGGGACGAAAATGGTTTATTGTTCGGTAAGACACTGAACAAGATTTCACTCCCTCATCGGATTCGAAAATATCCGGATTCACCCGTCCACGCGGTATTCGATTCGTTGCGGATTTATTTTGTTTTTAACTCTGAAGAGTTGAGTATCCGGAAAGAAAACGTTGCGGATTCAAAGATGTCCGGATAAGTGTGAACGTGACCTAAAGGCTGGTCTTCACTTACGCATAAGCATAAGCTTAAGTCGACATAGGCAGACGCAGTAAGATGTTGATAATTAGCGTCTTTTTATGGAAATTTCAACATTTTACTGCTTCTGAGTATGTCGGCTAATGCTTATGCTTATGCGCTAGGATTTAATTGTTTGAATTGAACACACGTTAATCTTTTTTTTATTTTTTAATTATCTTTCATTAGATGAAAGGCTCATCAAATTAAGTGCGAATCGGTTTTGGATTGCACTTTGCGACTGGGAGGTTAAGACTTCTTCAGGTAATTTTTGAGTCCGAATTTTGATCCAACTGATCATGAACCCTTAGGTTTTAATTTGCAAACTGTGTTGAATTATCGAGAAACCGTAGCTCTGCATTTCATGATTAAAACTTGTTCCTTCTTTGAGCTTCTTCACCCCATAGTCTCTTGGCTTCTTCGTGTACTGGCCAGACCGTGGGTTGGTGTTCGAGTGTGTCACTTGCTTTTATTATTATTATTATTATTATTATTATTTTTCGTTGCGAACTCGTTAGCGAGCAATTAGCATTCAGCAACACATTTTCAATTCGTATTATTTTCGTCATAAACTTCACCTTACTTTACTTACTTACTTTTACTTTACTCCGGCTTCATTGGCACTTGGGTTGTTAACGATTTACTCGGAAAAAACCGATTGGTCGACAGTCAGTAGTAAATGGGACGCGTCATATCCTGAATGGAAATTTCCACCAAAGTTAATCCAAACCAAAAGGCCTGGAACTAGTATAAACAAGCAAATGGAACGCATGTTTTCCATTCGGAAATTCCGTTTGGGAATTTTGGTCCATCTTTGGAGAAATCCCGTTTTCCCGCGAAAATTTCCATTCGAAATTTCCGGATTTTTTCGGTAAATGATAATTAACAATTATTCACCGAATTGGAGGTAAATATCCACCACTTTCACCGACACAAGCTGAATAACTAGCGGACCAAAGAGTAACTTTATTTCTGACAATATACCGACAAATGGTCGGACAAAAAGAATTCGCGCGCCGTGTGATGCACGCCCGAATAGCGGTAAGCCGGCTTTTTATTGTTAATAGTTCCGTCTCGCCGACTTAACGACAAATAAATTTTTTGCAGGCACTTGTTAAGTTACTGCGATGTCATTTCCTCAATGGTTGAGTAAATTCCTCTTGTTGTTGAAACCAAGCAGTAATTTGATGTTTCATTGTTTACACTGTAATTTTAGTGCTTGACAGTTTTCGTAAAAAAAGCCATTGTATTCTGATTTTTCTCCTTAGAATATGAGGTTGGAGTGATAAATAACTTACTATTACCGTATTTACTCGAATAAGCGAATGTTTACAATTATGCAGATATCCTCGCTGAGGGTGCATTTCGCGCAATTGAATGCCGATTGGCGCAATTGAACGTATTTTAGCATTATTGTCTGGTTTTTAGTGCAAATGATTGTGTATTTTCTCTAAATGAACAGCAAAAGGTGTAATAAATCTAGAATTACGAGCGAACTCCTTTGTCGTTGTGGAACAATTTACAACGTTCAGTCAATTTCGATGTCACTGTTTCCTTCTTTATCAGAATCTACGAGGACTTTGAACTAAAGAACATCACATTTAAGGAAAATAAATTGCCGATGCTGTTTTAAAATTGTTTTATAGTGTTTTTCCTGGTTATTCGAGGGCGGCGCTTATTAACTTTTTTGTCTCAGATGCGGCGCTTATTCCAGGGCGACGCTTAATCGAGGGCGGCGCTTATTCGAGTAAATACGGTAAGTACTGTGTACATCAAAATTGCTGCCATTTTTTGTTTTTTAGTACAGCCTCGTCGTTCACTGAAAGAATTTCCTCTTCGCAAACCGAAGCGAAACGGGAAGCCATTTTGTTTTTCTTCTGCTGCTCGGAGGTGAATAGTACTTGGCTAATCATCTCAGAGCTAGCCAATCAGTGAGCGCGAAAAGTTTTATTCACTTGTGTGGTATATACTAAAAATTAACCTTGGAGCTCCACCCTACCAGAACGATCGGGGCACCCTGGGTATGAGAAAATTTTGTGCAAAGTCACGTGACGTTATTGATATGCACGTGATGTGACGTAATGCATGCTGGAATTTCCCGCGAGCTTTAAAAACATGGCGGACAATGAGGGTGACGAGAATTCTGCGGTGCGACAAACTGCAACAGTACTCTTCAACGGTAAACCGCCCAAGAGTGAATTCTGCTACGACGAAAATAGTCCTCTTAGTCCAGGAGAAGTTTGCATTATGAGAAATCATCCTAAAGTTGCCTCTGTACTGTTTTCTCCTTCCCGAACAACGCGTGGCGGTGAAGGAAAACTTAAACCGAAGTCTTTCTCGACGAGCTTGTATTCGTCGCCCACAAGGAAAATGGTAGGCTTACTTTCGCTGCTAAATTGTGCTAACTTGTTATGAAATATGTTATGGCGTATTTGATTCTTTCTGCGAGATTGAGAACTACTTTGAACCCGAGTTACTTTAAATTTTTGACAGAAACCAAACAGTGTCGACAAGGAGAAGAGAAAAACCCTTCAAGTTCTTCAACCTACTGCAAGCGGAGATGGAACACTTGTTGGAAGTCGTGGCGTGGTAAGACACCATGAAATGGTAAGCAGTATTTGAAGTTGCAGCTAAAGAATTGAAACATTGTTTTTGGGCTCGGAATCTGCTGGCCTTAACAAAAGTAAAGAAAATTGTTGGCTGTTTGAAGTTTTGTGGTTTTCAAACTCTCAATTTTTTCCCAAATCAAACTAAATTTGCATGGTAATAAGCGTTAGTAATGGATGATAATTGATAATTTTGCAACAAATGTTACCAATTACAAGCTTGGATCAATTTCTGCAAATTATTAATACCATTGTTTTGGCCTCTTCAATTTAATCCAGTGATGTAGAGACACAAAAATTATTTGTTATTAGAATCCAACATGTTTATGCTATTCGTTTAATACCTTCAAAGAAATCAAAGAAAAGCAAGTCACCTGCCTTGAAACTCAAGCAACAGAAGCTTAAGATTCCTACCACATTCAGTGGAAGTTCTTCATCCACAACATGTACAGATTCCTCAGATTCAGATACAGCTTCAAAATCAACCAAAAAGGTACCGTATTATATACAAGTACTGAATTAGACTGGGAGAAGTGACTCCCTCTTTCACTCAAAGAAAAAAGGCTGCATGGCTCTCAGGATTTGTGCACGGCTTTATTTTATGCACAATAGACTAAGTGAAAGAGGGACTAGTCATAATCTTGTAGTAAATGTGTACTTGTATACATGTTAAAGACATTGCAGTGAGCTTGATGTATTTAATAATTGGTGTTTCCTGTCTCCTATCAAGACATTTTAGTACTTCCTCTCATTTTGTTAACTTGTTGTTTATTTAGAATACAAAATCATTGCAGAATGAGGTGATTGGTGAAGCAGTAGCTTTAATGGTTTCAGGCAAGTGGCTTCAGAAATAATGCCTTTAGTTTCATTGAATAAACTATATGGCATTCCCCAATTCTAGTCAGTTTACAATTGTTACTATTGGGACCTCTGAGAAGTGAATTGTATATCTTGCCTTGGGAGATTTTCCAGCAGTTTTGCCACCATCATGGACTTTCATCACTAAAAATGTATGATATGCAGACGTTCTACTGGTTGTTTTGCACTAGTTTCTGTCATTTTGGAGCTATCTTTGTATTTCGATTCCGGGACTGGGTTATATAAGTTGAGATTTAAACTTGAGGAGTAGGATGTGGGCATACCCATGACCTGTTTCCAGTTGTATTTGCACTGACTAAGCTTAGTTTTGCTTATGTATTGATGTTTAAGTCACATGCACATGTACAGAGCTCTGCAATTAATAGTCAAGTGTGGCAAACTTCATTTTATATTTATTAATAATAATAAAATTCTACTGTATCTTCAGATCCACCACCAGAGAGATATTGGGAGCTACTGGCAGAAGAAAGGAGACTGGCTTTGCAAGAGGCACTAGAGGAAAATGAGAAGGTTAGTTATTGTTATGTTCTACTGCAATTGTAGGGTTAGGGTTAGCAGGTAGCCTGTGGGAGGTGGGGTGGCCTCATGGTTAGTGTGCTTGACTCTGGTTTGAGTAATCTGGGTTCAGGCTCAGGCCAGGACATGTTTTGTTTTGAGCAGGACACTTAAGTCTCATTGTGCCTCTCACCACTCAGGTATATAAATGGATATTGGCAAATTTAATGCTGGGGGTAACCCTGCAGTGAACTAGCATCACATTCAGGGGGAGTATAAATACTCCCAGTTGCTTCATGCTACACAGTTCAGGCCAAGTGCTAGCCCTAATGGTCCGCATTGCTCATTCAAGTCACAGCCAAGTGTTAACTATTGTAAATATAGTCATAGTACAATGCTGATGGCAAGTAGTCTTAAACTCTTACCTACTTTTTACCTTCAGTTGTGTAATTGACAAACCTTAAGTTTGGTCTTAACTACTTGTGCATCTCGTAGTTAAAAACTTTGACTTGTTTGTATCATTTTATTTAGTTGCATAAGGAGTTGGAAGAACTCAGAGAAAGAACCAAAACCCTGGAAGAAGTTGCTGGGCAAGCTGAGTACTTTGCTTCTCTTTATCAGGTACATGTATGTTTTGTGCCCTAAGAAATTGCTACATATATTTGATAAACATGGTTGTATTTGAAACAATGTACAGTGCAATACACTCCAACAGTTATACAAGGAGAGCCAATGAATTTGGGCTTCAAACAACTTTACAATTGCCCTGGTCGTAGTTATGATTCTGTCAGTCTGGTTCACTGCCTTCTACTTAATTTTCTTACATGGAAGTAAAATCTTGCAGCACAAAGTTAAAACATAATTTGTTCATCAAGACCACCACATTTTTAATTTTAATGACCTTGTCTCATTGTGACAATTATTTAAAATTCAGATGGTGATGGAAGGTGAAGTTCCAGATACAGAATCTAGTGATGCTGCTGAAGAGGAAAGCTTGGCAGCCAGGTAAAACAAGTGCACCAGTGCTATACAATCAATAGTATTGATCCCACTTGCTACCCATTCAAGAATTTCAGTAGTTTTTGGCATCCCCTGAACCTGCTCACATCAACCCGCTGTTCTTGTATTCAAGATTTTTCTCTACTGAACAACTTCTAGACTAAACTCCACTGGAAGGACACAAAAGATGTGTTATGTGCATTTCATGGGCATTTTTATTTCTGATTGTATTGTGGCCTGTGTGATTTGAAAGAAAAATATCTGCAACAATTGGGGCTTTCAATAAGTGCTGGGCACTGAGCAAATAGTAAGGGTTTTGCCTGCGTGGTTCAATTATCCACAAGAAAGTTTCTTAAAAATAAATTCTCTTCAAAACCCTCTCTTCAAAGCCTGTGAAAAGCAGTTGCCCTTTTGATTAATTAAACCCTTGAGCTAAAATGCAACATCTCCTAATTTTCTGCTTTTGTTTGCAGCCTTCAACTTGAGCAAAGAGAAAATACTGTCATTTGACAGGTCATTGTTGTTAGTGTTCAGAATCTGTTAACTACTTTCAACAAGTAAATGTAATTATTGTAAAGAATAATTTATAAGTTTGCTGATATATGTTTAAATGCTTCATTTTCCATCCAGCCACTATTTAATTTCAGCCGAGAATTAACTTACATTATACAGTAGGTAACCTTAATTATATGGACACTGTCATAGTAATTAAGTACTCTTAAAATCTTTATCCCACACTTATAGTTAATTTAGAGATTTTTTAATCAATATTTTGTATGGTTTCACACAGTGTTGTTTGGCCAGTATTTGTTTTTAATTATACTTTCACATCAGACAGAAAACCCAATAATTGAGCATCTAGCTTAGTGTTGTGCAACTGTATATTTATCTTGTAGCCAAGACAGTTCACTTGTCATTTTAACAGATAGAGAATGCTTCACTTAATTTATAAAATTTGTACTTTTAACCTCTGTTTGCTGTCTGTATGGATTCTTAAAGTTAATTACTACTGGTATTTAAAAACATGGGACATTTTTGAGTGGAAAGCATTTGAAAACTGGATTCATCTAAAATGTACTTCTGAAGGTTTTACGTATACACAGTTCATTGTATAATATGCTGAATTATAATAACTGGAATCTATTTGGCAATGTTTTATGTTAATTATATAAAACATTGTCAAATAGACTCCATGTTGTGCATCTGTTCAGTGACTGATCACAGAAAATGTCAGAACATACATGTACTTGGCTATCTCCTGTTGTGCCACTTTTAGCTCTTACCACATTGTGACATCATCTGTGATGCCTATTTGTTAAACTGGTGAGCACAATAATTCATGACTATATTATTGTATTCCAATAATTCAATTTAGACTACATCTGCTCCACAAAATATGCTGATGTGAATACCCTGAATGTTGAGAAAATTCATTATTGATGTCAACATTTGTAAGCAGTAAACCTATTTAACTTTTTAACAAGTGGAAGCTGGCCAAAGCTATTTGTTACATTATTGCATTCCTGGAAAGTTGATTAGTGATAAGAATTACAATGTGACTGATCATAAAAGTAGTTTTTTTTATCCATGCACTTCGTCATTGGGTATCTCAAGTATGCCAGATCTTTTCGCGCCTTAAACTCCCCTTTCACTCCTGTGGCAAAAACACATTTCGTAAAATGGTAACTATAGACTCGAGGACCGCACATACTATAACATTCAAAAGATAATTATTATTTGTGGTTTACCATACATCATACTAACAGTTGGAGAAAAAGCATCGGCATAACAATTTGTAGGGATGCTTTATTTAGTCTCACATGAGTGGCACGATTTTATGCTTTCAAACAACATCTGTTCAAGAAGAACTTTCGGCTATTCAAATTTGATAAGAATTGACCAAATATTGAGATAGAAACACACTCTTAAGAATCATTTTATTTATATACCCACCCTGTATCATTTGCCATTATCCATTGTTTCCTCATTTAACGCTACTGTACTAAAAATTCTCTTGATTATATATCTAACTACATCAAACTTGGTAATTTGAAAATCATACTTGGAGAGAAGGAAAGGCACAGATTACTTCCATAACAGAGAAAATTGTTTTTTTTTTGGTTAAATCTTCAATATCTTTTCACTAATATAAAATGCCAACTTGTGCCGAAGGCATTATGCCTTGAACGACTGCTGTAGTAGTATTTTGGATTCTAGTTTGAGCAGTTTGGATTTGAGCCCTGGGTAGGGTCATCAGGTTGTGTTTGTGAGCTACATTGTGTACACTTGAGGGTCCACATATAGGGTTATCAGATCCTGCTTTAACTGCCAATTATGTAGTAAATCCCACTATCCTGTCTTCTCCCCTGGAAATTCTGATCCTGTCCACTTTTCAAATATGTTTCTGCATTCTTAATTTGTCAAATTAATAATTAACTTAAAAATTAACACAACTTTTTGATAACAGAAATCACTTAAAAGTCAAAAGGATTCAATTGGTGGTAGGAGATAACATTGTTCATTCCCATATTCAAGAGATAGCCCGTAAACACCTGGCAGCTTTTTTCAAAGCTTAGTGTCTTCACTTTCTTTGAAATTTGGGCTCAAAATGTTACTTCCGTTTTTTTTCCATTCTTTTTGGACCTACACCTTACTCATATGAGTTTTCACTTCACCAAATTGAAAATGCTTGGGTAAAGTACTGCAGTGAATCTGTGCTACTGCTAGAGGGAGTGTTTAATACTCCTAGTAACTTCTTGCTAACTAAAACTAGAGGAAAGAGCTAAAAACAAAGTCACTAATATAGAATACTATAGATTAGTTTTAACAATAGTTCATTAATAGTTTAATTTCTTTAGGCTAAAGGTTTCACTCCCTTTGCACTGTACAACATGCTATATTTAACACACTAGTCAATTTTCGTGCAACTTGTTATTATGAGAGTAACAACAAAATCAAACTTCATGTAAACAAAAGACAGTGGCATGATTATTTGAAAAGGAGGCAGGTGACATTAAATATCTTGCAATCTGTTTTTTACTTTTTGAGAATTGGCCAAATTAATTTTCTCTTTAGGCTACCTAACTTTGCCCTCCCAAGCTTCCCGTTCAAAAAAAAATGTCCCTATCAGAAAAGTGTTATCAAGAAATTCCCAAACCAGCAAACTGAAAGATCATAAGAATACTTCATGAAAAGAAAAGGATTGCATGTCAACAAGTCAAGAGACCTCTTTAAATCTTGTGCAATTAGGGCATGACCTTTGCGCCACAAGTGCTCTAAGCATGATTGATGACACTTGATAACAAAACAATGCTTTATAAAGTAGCTGGAGTATACAACACATAATACCTTTAAAATGCTTTAATTTATAGTAAGTTGTTGCTACATGTAGGTAGTCAACTAGCCTGAATTTCAGCTGCCTCCTCTCACTAAGTCTCGGGAGAGAGACGTCTGAAAGCACTGGGCAATAATGCTGTCCGGACACATCACTACCCAAAACCCTGGTAGTGGTTCTGATTGGTTGCTGTGCTAATTTATCACCTGACGCAAATAATTTCATTAATTTCATTGCTAAACCTTGCGTGTTCACTGAAGATGATGGAGGAAAATCATAGGCTACTGCCACAAGACTTGAAGCCGTTTCTGGTGTATGTTGACATTTGGGGTTCAAAACAAGAAAAGACACTTACAGAATTTCTTAGTAGAAGCAATGTATTCGTAAACATGCCTGCGGGATATGGAAAGTCCTTAAAAAAAAGTCTGAAACCTTGCAGCAGTCCACTTGTAAAAATTATCATTTTACTTTCGATATGTACGGCTAGCTAGCTCACTTAATTCATTGGCATTTAACACTCCTTGAAATCTATAAATGTTTGTCGGGTTTTTCAATGACCATTTGCATGCATGAATGACCCCGAAATCAAGCAAATCTGCACACAATGGAACAAAGTATTTCTGCACGTATTTTTCTTGGGCCTATGGACTGAACGTATACTTAATTAAACCTATAAAACTTACCTTACAAAATTGTAAGGTTTATTAGAAGTTTTGTTCAGTCAGTAGCCCCAAGACAAATACGTACAGAAGTAATTTGTTTGTGTGTAGATTTGCTTGCTCTCAGGGTCATTCAAGCGTGCAAAATACCGTTGAAAAACCTGATCCCCCCGTCTTCAGTTACAAATTCCAAGGAATATTTAATTCCAGTGTATTTGGTGAGCGAAACAAGCATACTGAAAGTAAAATGATGATTTTTACATGTGGACCACTGCAAAGTTAAGACTTTTTTGTAAATTTTGCATAAGGTCGGTAAGGAGGCGGGGATGATTGACGTCCACCAAAACTTGGTTTTATCTAGACACTTTGCGCTGAAGGTCGCATGTGAAATTTCATAAATTAGTACATTTGGCCCATGACTTCATCGGACAGCATTATTGCCCAGTGCTTTCAGACGTCTCTCTACCAAGACTTCGCGAGAGGAGGAGGCGGCTGAAATTCAGGCTAGTAGTCAACTTAAAATCTACAAATCCTGTGAACAACCAATGACTGGATGTGCTGGCTTATACCCAGCATTTGGATCTAAATACTGGAAAGTGTACCACACTGCCACTATTTTAGCAAACCTGTTGTTCCAAGGCTGCCTTGTTTGGTTAAGCCTAATATTAATAACTATCATTTCAAATGTTTAATTTTTGTACAGAAATTATACAAAATTACATTAACAGTGAGTATAATCTCTTGATCTCCATTTGATCCCAATTACAAAGGTAATGTCGTTTGCAACAATATCATGCTCAAGAGGCTGTGACTCTTCTCTTTAACTCTTGCATCAAAAGTGACCTTTCCTTTTCTGTTCTTTTGATAACATCTTTGTTCTCATTAGCTCGCCGTGCAAGATAGGCAAGTGCTTCACCTACTGGGCCATAGGGGACCGACTTGTACACACTAAAGCCTTTCTGCCCTACAACATTGACAAAAACAACAAACGATGTAGTGAGTAGTTCAATTGGTGATTCGTTGTTGCAATTGGGAGAGTAGAAAGTGCCAGAAAGTTTGATCAGCACTACCTAACATGACAGGCGTTGTCCCCAGTAACACAATCAAAGAAATTGTTTAAAGTAGTATAATCCTCACCCAACAGGAAAGAGACCTGATCACACATTCCATAAAGCTGTCCAAATGAAACCTTTCCAGCATCTTGTGCAATTCCAAGCTCCTTCATTCTATTAAGAAGCAGCCTGCCATTAATGCAAATCAGCCAAAAAAAAAAATAAAGGGGGATGTTTTACTACTAAACTGAAAGCAAATGCAAAAATTCAGGCCCTTTTGAGGGAAAAAAATTCACCTGAAAAAGTCACGGTCAGTTTAACCAAGCCATTTACTTGTGTAAAAACGTGATTGTTTCCTAGCCATAAGATCTCTACTTGTGTGTACAAACATGATGGAAATAGTGTAATGTTTCAAAATGAATGGCATATTTCCATACCTTTGCACAGCAAGTTGAACAGATTCTTCATTGTGAGAGGCCACCATTACTTCTGCTGGAGTATGACTGACCCTCTGCAGCACAGTTTCTACCACTTGATCATACATGCTGCAGGTATCTTCATAACTGTTATGTATGGGGTCATCATAACCCATGTGAACTGCACGATTTCTTTCCTGTGCCATATATGCTCCACGCACAATCTTTGCACCAAAGTGGAAACCAAGTTTGTCCATCAATTCTAAATTTGCTTTCACTCTGTCAAGGGTATCCTGCAATAAGAATGAACAGTTATTTAAACTGATTTCAAATCTGGTTGTCAGCCTTTGGGTGTTCTGAAGTGTTTCTAAAGTTGTACCCTGCACCGTATGCATAATAATATGAACACCATACCTTCCTGTAGCACTGAAAAGTATTGTAGACCCAAGGCCTGTTTTTGTTGTACTTGTACTGAAGTGCTAACACCAGTTGACCAATTGAAGCCTGGAGATATGTCTGCTCTGCATCAATTACCAACTGTACATTGCAACTTATGCATGCCTTGAAAAATAATGTTAACAATGGCAAAAATTACCCTTATCAAAATCATAGATAGCGATACTAAAATTATGGTCAAAGCAGATTTAAATCTAGAAAGTCATTGTTAACTAGTAGATAGTGAATGAAGTGGTGCAGAGCATATGCATGTGTTTTACATGTTGCACCACTTTAATTGTCAACTGTCTATCTCGTTATTTTGAATCTGCAAGTTATAATTATGAATAATTATGGTATAGGATTGTCATGCATATGAGTTAAGTCACATGTATAATTATCTTGTGTATGAATTACAGTTCTTCGGTTTAGGAGTTGTATTCGGAGAGTTTTTTGTGTAGTCTTAAGTTTGGCCGCTCAAATGTGCTTGTCTTGGTGAAGATGTCGAATGTTGTTGCTTATGAACAGTGATGCATGATTTGATTTAAAATTTTCTCACAAAACTATTGACCAACAAGCTAAGAGAGTGTTTTTGTAATAGATCATGCAGTTTTTGTTACAGACTCACCTTAGCAAATGTGTCCAGTCTTTTCAAAACATTTTCAAGATGATCATTTTGGTTACCACTTAAAACTGAGAACTGGAAAAAAACATGTTGAAACTTGATATGCTAGTTATTAATTAAAACAATATCTCAACTATAACCTCTAGTGGTGATTAAATATTTGGAACAATGAACAATTTTTACTTGCAACTCAGATCTTATTTACATCACTTAGAAGAATATGATAGATATTTAAAAGTAGCTGGAAGATCTCTGCAAGCTTGTTATCACTTTTTTTAAGGCTTGCATACCTTGATTTTTTTATCAAGCCCTTCTGCAAATCTTTCAATGCCCAGTTCTGCTGGCAACTTTGAGCTTGATTCATATGGAGCTAAATGCTCATTCAGTGCATTCTAAACAAAACAGTATTGCAAAAACAGTGTTATAATGAACTTTTTTCTGAATAGTTTTATAAATAATTTTCAAAGTGCATGTGATCATATCCACATGACATAGGCACTATAATAAAGTGTCATTATCATTTATATTGGTTAGTATTAGTATTAAGATTATTTAAATATTATTTTTAGTATTATTATTAATACTATTAATATTATTATTATACTATTATTTTTATTGTTATTATTATAATTATTATTTTTATTATTACTATTATTACATGTGACTGAATGAATGATAATTCATAGATTCACTGTAATATTTTATTTTAATATTTAATTTAATACTTGTCAAAAGTTTAAACATAGTGTTAAATTCTGAAAGAGTTAGCATTGTATATTTTAAGTTTCCGTCAAAAATATCTACTAGATCAAAAATGCTTTTAGCAGGGGCCACACTGGGGCCATATCAAAATCTATAGGTATAATTTACAAGTCAAGTTTTTGCCTTCCCAAAACTTCCCTGCATTGTTTGTACTATAGTCTAGTTTATATAGGTAAATTTATGTACCTATTTAAAAGATGTTTACTTCCTAATTATTTTCGTAATATGTTTACTCTTGCAAGCCAGTTACATTTGCATTATAGTAGAAATTGCAACCTTTATTACATACCTCCCTGTCAAACTACGGTTTCAATTCAAAACAGTGAAAGCATCTGTCTGTTTGGCATAAATAAGACTTAAAAAATTCCTTCTTTCTTAGTCAAATATACTCTTTTTAAGCTACATACTTCTCTTCTTTTCTTGTTTCTTTTAAAAAATTTTTTAATTTTTTTTTTTTAAATGATACATCTTAATATTTCATGCTGTCCCAATAATTTGTATGATGTACCCTATATTGTCAGGAAGCCTATAGTTCATAAGCCCCCAGCTTCTATATAGGCTTCCTTACCATTACCACCTTTAAAATTGTTAAGTTATCGTCTTTAAGTTATTATAAATTTCTAGTGTATTACGTTATTTTTTTTTCTTATCTTTTGTGTGGTTTATGGAAGTAAATGGAAATGGATATTTTCAAAACATATTGACCAACCATCTTTAGGGAAAGTTCATTTAATATGACAAGAGGGGGAAAGGATGAAGATACGAAAATAATTAGGAAGTAAACATCTTTTAAAAACAACACTCTATTGATGAATGATCTCCAAGTACAACAGAACAAGGCAGCGAAATTAATTCTGGACAGACCGAAATACTCCTCCGCAACCGAAGCCCTTGAGGAATTAGAGTGGAAGCACTTAGATCACAGACGGCACCTTCACCAATGTGTTTTCATTTTTAGATGCCTTCATAATATCATCGATTTTGATTTTAATTTTAGACAAAATAATGACATTCACCATCAAAATACCCGCCAAAGCAAGAATCTGCACCTGTCTGCTCCCAAAACAAACTGGGCAAAGCAAAAACTCACATACCAAGCAGCTCTCGATTTTAACCTTTTAAGTCCTGAAATACAGGAAACTGCATCAATCTTACTTTTTAAAAAGAAATTGGAACGCATTTCTTAATTTTTACTATTTTTGATATCGTACTTTTTTAAGTTTATGCAGTATTTCCTTATGTAGCTTTTACGTTTTTATAATATTTTTCACAGGGCCGTTCCGAAAACCACTTAATGTGAGAACGCCCCCTGTATAAATATTATTATTATTATTATTATTATTATTATTATTATATCGAAAATGATAATGTCGTGTTGGTTTTGAAGTATACAACTTTTCGGAGCCTCCCCCTGTAACCCAACAATTTTTTCAGAGCCACCCTTTCAGGTGACTAAAAATTTTCAGTCCCCCCCCCCTCAATATCATCATCCTCCCCCTTGTCATATTAAATGAACTTTCCCTCAGAAGGAAAATTTCATTTGTGTTTAGGAGGGAGGGTGTACTCTGCTGCAATTTCTTTGCCCCTCTCTTTAAATACACATTAAGTACACATTAAGATAGTCATATAGTAGTTCCTGGACTAACCAACTTACAAGTAATAAAGGACTGCAAATTGCTGTAATTTTCATTTGTGAAAAGCCTCCTTCTATAAAACAATATGCAAAACAATTAGGAAAAGCATAAATTATTGATATCTAAATTGTGCATGATCACTTTCATTATTCTGTGAATTTAGGATTGATCAGAACTTTCAGAATTTTTTTATTTTTGTAGCATGACTTAATGAAATATATGTTATCATTTGTAACATTTGAAAGGGAGAAAGAGGAAGAGTTACATTGCACTGATAATTGAACTAAACACAAGTTTACATCTGTTGGGTTCACCCATCTCTTGTCCACATACCTGTTTTTCCAATACAGTCAACAATGGCCTTTGCATTTCTATCAAACATAGCCTCCCTGTAAGAAGCATTTGCCACCATTAATATTAATTAATATATAGCAATGTTGTAAGAAACCTAGAAGATCTTTAATACTACTCAGGCTCCCTCTTCAGCTGCAATGTTTTATCAACTGAAGTCCCTTTCTATACTGACAGCCCCACCTAAATAATTGTCAATAACAGTTTGTGTAGCTTGAAAATTTTAATACCCTAAATTTTTCAAGATCATTGTTTGTAATCTGACACACCATAGTCTTTTTCATAAATTACCAACCTCATTTCTTTAAAGTGCCACTACAACCTAAAATTCTTTTCTTCTTTGGATTTCAAAACCATGTTAACTAAACACTGACACAAGTTTTAAGTTCTGATTTAAAGACACCTGTTTATTTTAACTGGGATTTTCTTATTGTTTTGCCATTACTAACTTTAAAATCTTGAGAGAGCTGGGTCAAGGAGAAAATGATGTCAACGACTCACTAGTTTAAGAATGCAATACGTGTGTACGTGGCTGAATTAATATGCAGCACAGGAGTTTTGGCCTTTCAGACTTTTAAACCTGTGTTTTGTATGCATTATAAATTGCATTTACACTGAAATTTTAAGCTAGTGAGTAAATGATGTCATTTTCTCTAGATCCAACCCTCTGAGGTCTAATCAGTCAGTTTTGAACATGAGTAATGGCGGACCGCGAAATCCAAAACTTACACTCAAAATAAACAGCCTTTGCTAAAGGAAAAAAAGGAAATGACTTTTTGATCACTGTAGCACTTTAAGGTCTATTATTTACTTCTTAATTTAAAGTAAACTATCATCTAGAGGTTGCCAAATTTCGAAGGTAATTTCTATGTTGCAAAATGACTCTCTACGATATTACTGTGGGCAAAACTCCTATTTAAGTCTTGTGCCAAGAATAAAACAAGATCTTGTAAGATTCTTAATTAAGAAATGATCCAAGATCTTGATAAGAAACTAAAGTTAATAGTAATCATAGTAAGATCTTTATAATTTTTATAAGATTTCCCCCTGGGAATTGTAGCCTCACCTGTCTTTAAAGTTTTCATAGTCAGTGGAGAGATCCTCTTCATTAGGCACATACAACATAGTCCCTATCCCACAGTTGCGTAACATTTTGATTGTGTCCTGAATAGCAGGCAGAGTCTCTCCAGCCACAAACTGGCTGTACATAGTTTTACGCAATAAAAATTCGAACAGCCTTTTGCCAAGCACTCTTTGCCCAAAGGACATAAGCTGAAATAAAAGAAGGAACTTTTGTTTATGATCATAACTTACTTAAATTGGTCTTGGAATATCCTCAGTGTCCAATTCCCTGTAATAGAATTCCTCTCCCCCATCACCCCACTCCACCCACCTCCCCCTCCCCCACATAAAAAATACTGTCAACATAGGGAAAGATTTATGAAGGCCCTTTAAACAGCGTATTGGCATCACAGTATTTTATTAAACCGAGAGGATTTTTTTACATCACATAATAT
>CM042753.1:4936966-4939466 GCA_022496165.2 Catalaphyllia jardinei | reverse complement strand
TGATTAGAAGTAACTACTGATCAGCACGATGAAAATGCTGTGTTTATTTCTTAACATTTCAGCAGTATTTCGCCGGTTTCTTTGCGGTGAGTATTTACCAGTTTCACTCGGTACAAAACACAAACTCGTAATTAATTGTATCACTCATTCACTGACAACTGTAGAAGCTGTACGTGAAAAGACCTGAAAAGAAGCCGTATCTTTCCACCGCAAAAACGAATTCCTCGCCAGCAACTTAAAATCTGTGTCGATCTTCCGCGAAACATACAAGTTTCCTAAGGGACGGACCATAATTTTCCTTGAGGGGGGATATGAAAAAAATTTCCTCTGCAAACATATTGTATTCACCTCTGCAAACATGTTGATTGATCATTAGCGGCAGTGAAATTTCTGAAAAGCGAAACCGTTGCCCCCTCCAGTCCTTGTGTTGTTGAAAAGCGCAATATTTTAAACTATTTTTCGAAGAAACTTTGGAAAAGCTATACTCTGTGTTATACATGTAAGCTGCTCCTTTTGGTCTAAATTTTAGTTTTGAAAGTATTTTTTTCCTTGATAGGTTAAAAGTGTCTCTGACCTCTATGCAAACTATTTTTTGTTGTACATATCTTGTTTGCAAACAATTTTTTTTCAATATTTTCCATACCCCTCCTCCAGAAAAAAATTGGTCCTTCCCTAACAGAAATATAAGCTTACTTAGGCACTGTCACAGACTCTTAAAACAAAATTGATTAGCAGTCGTCAATTTAAGTACCGCTTTTGTTATGCAACCACAGCTTGTAATATATATTGTACATGCGGCAGATTTTTATGTAATACGACATTACGCAGAAAAAGCAAACACAGTGTGCGCTCTTTTTTGGTTCCAGTCAAACGTAACCTGCTGGATGTTTTCCTGTTCTGATTTCTTTTCGGTTGTTATATTCCAATGAAGAACTATTAAACTTTCAAGGATCACACAGTCAATATCCTTTTACAATCAAAAACATTTGTTTCCTGCTCCGGAAACATAAAAGTTAAAAAAGTTTTACAAACGAAACAATTTAAAAAGTACAATGAAACTTACGAAACCGGCGTTAAACAGAGACAATGGTTACGAATTAGCAGCTATCTATGACACAATTCTAACCCCCAAGAGGCGTTAAAACCCCTTTTTAAAATTCATCTTTTTAACATTCATATCATTGACTGATGAAGTCCGGTTGAACAAACGGACGAAATATTTCATAAATTTTAACTTTTAGCTCCGAGTTTGTAAAACTTTTTTAACTTTTAATATCCTTTTAGTACGAGTTGCCCCTCTATCGCTTAATTAGTCCGTCAAGCGAGGCGCAAAAGCAACCTGCGAGTAAAAAATGGCCGTGCGAGATCCTGAGGGCGAGAAGAGGCACGTGTTTATTCTCCCGTAATGTCCACCGGCCGATTTGGGGAACCTCAAACGACCTGTCTTTACGGCCTTAAACCTCAAAAAGGATGAGTGAGAAAATTGTTTGGTTTTTAATCTTTACAAAATTTGAAATTAAATGTGATGCTCAGTCTATATCGTGTTTTACCAAGATTCTTGTCTAAAAATCGTCCCCCGGGCTAGGGCATTGAGTATGAACACGGCCTTCGGCTGCACAATCGCTTGTCGTCTTTGCTTTAACTGAAACTACGTCATTCGATAAACCAATTAAACGATGCTTCATACAAAAATGTAAAACGTTTAATGGTACTATAGATTTCTTTGAAAATACGACGTTAGCCTGAGTGACACTTTCGAGTCTGGCAACGATCAGGAGAGTAGTCGAGAAACTGAAGGAAGAAAGCCTCTGGAACCGGGCTAGGAAAGCAACATTTGACATATTCAAGTATTATCTTTACATTTCGCTCTTTATTTTCAACCTCTTGGACGCAATACTCATGCCGCGATGTGTGTGGCTAACACAACAACAACAAGTTTATTCGTACTCAGCTAATAAATAAAATTAATTAAACCTCCTATGGTAGACCTGGGGTTCCATTTCCGAGCAGGGACAGGGCTAACTGACCTGCCCCGAGGACAACTTTGCCTGCCTGGTTTGACCGTCTAGCGGAAAGCTCTTGTGATAAAGAACTTTAGCTCAAATAGTTCTTCCCCCACCCCCGCCTCCCCCGGAGGGAGGGGCTATTCACCATAATGGCCCATACGGGGATGTTCTTCCAGAAAAGGTTACCTTTTTCAGTTTCTAGGTATATAAACGGGTAGGGATATCCTAAGTCGAGGTATAGGAAAGGGTAGGGACATCTATCATTTAGTTATTTTCAAAGGCCTTTAATTCAAATATTTGGAACAGACGCACCTCATGGTTGTATCATGCATGTCAGTTCATTTATTAGGCACTACATGAAAATGACAAGAAGACTTTTTTTGGGCGATGTATTAATAATACGAGCCAGTTGTGAAAGCACGTGAAAGGGGCACCTTTTTCAATTAAAAGTATACGAAAGGCCGGGATACCTTTTTTCTGTCAAAATGGCATGC
>CM042753.1:4869140-4936956 GCA_022496165.2 Catalaphyllia jardinei | reverse complement strand
CTTCTGAGGATTTATGTTGAGTCATACGGAACGTTAAGTCATTAATCTAAGTTTTTTTTTACAACACGTGTCGTTTTGTCATGTTTGTAACCGCAGTTTGTATATTATTTTTGTAGAGTACCCCCCCCCCCCCCGGGGGATTGTTCGTCTTTGAAAACCAGCCGCCATCCTGCTGAAGGCGCCAGTGAAACCCCTGTGGACTCCCCTTAATTTCAGAATGATGACGATGTCGATGATACGGGTTCTCAATTGTGGAAGGTGTTAGCTCTTTGGCTTGTGGACAACTAGCAACTACGCCTTCTTTTCGGTCATCGAAGATAAATCTGAAGCTTGGCCATGAATAATACTCGACCAACTATGTACAGGTTCATCGTCTCCTTTCGAAAAACAGAGGGATTTGATTGGATACCTGTGGATCGTTTTCACGTGACGTCATCGTCACCGATTAAACATGTTCTCCATTTTTCGACATTTGAGAAGAGCAACGTAACAACGTTCTAAAGGCTGTTACTTAATTGTTATTTAAAAACACCCACATTATTTTACATTCTACCATGGTAAGTAAAGAGTTTATCTACTAACAATAACCTACAATGAGCTAAACAGCGACAAGTTCCACAAGTCCATTGCATGAGTTCATGCAGGGTGGCCGGCGACGTGTCGGCAGACTGTTGACCATGTCCGTCGACCTTTGGCCGATTTCTTTGCGTTTTCACTGCACTGCTCCAGTCCTCTTAGAAACGAACACTATGTACTAAAGCCTTGCCTAATCTGTTCGTTGTCCTCTAAGCACTAATGGCCTTTTCTCCTAGTTTTCGATTGTTTTAACAAACTGACTAGCAAAAATCATATTTACACTTCTTGAAATTTCTCCTCATAGTGGTACAATTAAGGTGGAATGCAAGGGAGATTATTCATTTTTGTTTCCCTCACTAAAGTCATCTTCAATATACCAACTCGACCCAGATAAGAATTAAATTAAAAAAAATAATAAAATCAATGGCTACTCACCATTGGGGCTTTTCACAACTAATGTAATGATAAATAGGGCGAACCCTAATCAAGCTAGGTTGATCAAAAAAGTGGTGAAAAGACTGTGTTGAAACAATCATACTTGTTGTATAGGCAAAAACTGATAACTATGAACTCTAACATTCGAAAAATCAACGATAACTATTACGAAGGGTACGAAGGTAAAACAAGATCAAAGTTGTTCAACTACCACAGGCACCATTCCTGACGCATTCCTCACATACATGAATATAAAGCACTATAAGCAACATTTGCTTAGTTATTAATTAATTAGATGTATATGTATCTATTGTAACTGTATAAAATTCTAACAACTCTGTGTTCCGCTCTTGTAATTAAAGAGATTGAAACCTAGGGTCCTTACCATTTGGCCAAAATATCCGGCAATTTCGGTTCAAAGACAAATGAAACAGTAATTCAACAGAAAATCCATTCGGAAATTGTAGACTACCTCCAGAAGTAGCCCTCTTTTTCCAGTCGTAACGGAAAAGTGGAAATTTCCTTTACAGTTGCTAAATTTCCCAGATACCATTTTCTCATCAGCCGAAGACAGTTACAGGAAATCGAAATGTAAATGGTCAACACCATATCGTTCGGTTGGTTTGCTAATTTAGGAAAAATCCTTCCCAATATTTAACAGTCATCCTAGCCGGATTGGCCTGACAGATGGTAAGCACCCCTAGTCTATCTTAGAGATAGAATGCATTTTTCGTTCAGCTTCTATTTTATTAGAAACAGAAAATACGTGCAACTGTTTTAGCGAAAGTAACGAAGGTGTGGGTGAATCCAAACCACTGGCAAAAACTGTTTTACACTCGACTGCTGTAAACCGCAATCTCATGTTTGCTTCAAGTTGCCTTAAGATAAGCAGTAGTTTTCTATTCTTTTCTAAACTCTACAAGAATATAAGAAGGTATTACGATCTTCTAGCTGTGTTTACAAAACGCCAAGCTGGCATCAGTTCAGCTTGGGCGTTCACACGATTTACAGTCATTATTTATAAATCATTTTGTCATCTATGTATTATTTTGTCAACCAACTAAACATACCTAACACCAAGGGAAGTAACTTAAAAAAAGGAATTTGGCTGTGTGAGATAGATATTGATTATCATAACTAGCAGTTAACAATTCATAACTACATGTTTTGTCTGATGAATCTCACGTACTTTTGTGTTTTTCAAAGCTCAGTGATAACTAAAGGACTGGAGTATAATATGTTCCATTCTCTTGACAAACAAACTTGAATTCTAAAGAATTTCAGTGGTTTTTCACTGAGAAATAAATGATGAGAGCTAGTGCAGCGGCAACAACAGCTAACACCACTAAAATGCAGCACATCTTCTTCCTTGCTGCTTTCTGAAAAGGAGAAAAAAAACTCTTGCACAGTTCATTCAAATGTGTATTATACTATTGGTCTTTTTTCTTAGCTTTCAGCATGTACTGTGTCTAGGATTCTGACCTTTATAATATTTACTAGATTGTGACAGAGGTAGGTTTTGAAACTTCTGATCTCGAAAACTCACTCTTCGGACCTGGAAAAACAGATCCACAGAGCATGCCAGTTTTGCTAAATACTACAGTACTCTTTTTACTTGGCACCATAGGGTCACCTCTGCAACGTCACATTTACTTGTCTATATACACGGTGTGTTTTGGCAGCCATATCAGTGTCCCTAAGCAGAGGAAAGGCAGCCATGTTGCTGTCCAGGCCAATCTAGTGGGAGGAGAACTCTTTATTTTTTGCAAACAAATTGTTTTGTTCAATAATTTGAAAGCATGCTGGCTGCATGAGTGAAAACACAGGTCTGACTGTGGATTTTAAGTAATATTTGTTGGAATAATTTGCCTACAAGAACAATAGTCCCGAAGTGTGACGTCGCAAAAAAAATAAATTTGTGAAATTACGGAATTTGGCACCATTTTTGTATAGAGCGTCCTTAAAAAGGGGTACTTGCAAAAATTACCTCTTAATTGTAATTCCCAGCCAAAATATAAAGGATGAAAGTTTGATACTGCCCCATACAAATCTCTCTAATTTTGAGTCAGTTCCGAACTGAAGGAACCGCAACAAATTTGAAGGGTTTGTATGGGATGCTATCAAACTTTGATCCCTTATAACTCCATCGGAAATTGCAATTCAGAGCTAATTTTTGGGATGAGGGCATCTTTTAGGATCCTTTATAAGAATATGACATCGTATCCAATAATTTCAAAAAACTATTTTTGTGACGTCATCACTTTGGGACTCTATAAACTTATGATATGACTGCAGTACCTGGTAATAACTAGCTTTTTGCAACTGAACGTTAGCATCCTCAACATGGATAGCAGCGCTATCTACATTAGCTTCAATGCTATCTATATACAAAATATAATACAACATGGATTAGACATTTTTCTATTTTCTACACATACACATACCCATACACATACTCAAGATTGAACACACGAGTCTAAGCCATACCTATCATGTCACCCTGCTCATACACCATAGTGGCAAGATCTCTGAAAATCTCATTGACACCAACAATATCAGCCTGAAGATAAGGAGAGAGAATATCATGTTACATAAAACCACGTCGTGATGTAGTGATTAGTGATCTTTCTGAAATTATCCACACCAATCCCATAGAAATTATAAATTTTTAATAATGTCTTTTGATTTAGCTTTTGAAACTCATCCTGCGAAAATTTCAAAAGACTCTCCTTGGGGACGGGATGACAACGGTCAGATATATGCACATACATGTAGTACGTGAGTACCTCCAGAGATATTAAAAAAAACCGGATAACATATACATGTATTTATTGGTGAAAAGCATCTCTTCCCTAGTAGCGAGATCAGCTAATTTGAATGTCTTCAGTCTCTGCTATTAAACTTCTACTAGCCTGACATGTAAACAACATATTTATAGAACGGTGCCTGCTAAATACAAAGGTTTTTGCGCCAGAATAGGACCATGCGAAAAAAGTAGATCTTTGCAAGGGCTAATGGAATCCACAAAGTGGGGGTATCGAATCAGTTTTTCGAGAATTAGGCTTGAATCTCAACAATGAAAATAGAAGCAAAGGCTTTTTCTTCACAAATTTTCTTGGAATACGCCTTTACATACAGCAAAGTTTTACACATTTATAAAGGTCACAATACTACATGGTATATAATAACATTAAAAAACATTTTTGATATAATTTTTTAATAACAAAATCATTGCAACAGTGCTTTCAGCGTCTCTGACAGCCTTCCTCTGGTTCAGCTAAACTACAGCCTACATGTAAATAAATTCACAACTAGAAGCTAATCACGTGTTGAAGAGGCTTACCACTTACATTTCATAACATTTAAAATGTAGGGCTAACCACGTGTAATTTAAAGTTATTAACTCTTACAGTGCCTGTTGCACTTTACACTTGTTTTGCGCGGTTATCAATACGCTGCTTTTCTGGTGTTCCTGGTCTTAGTAAAGGTTCATTAAACTTGATTTGCTCACAGTAGGAAAGTTTTGCCTTCATTTTAGTCCTGTACTTGGTAGCGTAGTTGAATATGTCAGTGGCAACCCTAGCGTGCACATGCAGTGATGCCTTACATGACGCACAGTGTACTCACTAACAGTAGTAGACACCTTCCTTTAGTTATTAAAATACTCAACTTACCACAGTTTTTATGTTTTGATTTGCAAAACTTTTCCCCTGAAAATGTGGGAAATCATATTTGCGAGCCCTAAAGGTATAACTTTCTTGGGGGTGCACAGGCCTTTGGTGTGTACTCTATAAAAAAGAAACACTTAAGCCCCTGCGGCCAACAATAAAACTAGGGATAAACAAAAGGAGCATGCATGTTTTCATTTTCAAATACCTCAAGTTGCCTTATGGCTCTTTCCCTCTCCTCAATCAGTTCCACTGAGATTTCTTCTTCATCTTGTACCTGGATACTTCTACAGAAACGTAAGACAAGTAAACACAAACAAACAGATGAAGAAAACAAAAGGGAACTACAATGGACAACAAAGTGTTGAGACACGTGGCAGTAAAATTCAATTTTCCCAAGAATCTTGGAGCGTCCTTCCCCCACCCCCGATCAATGTTGATTTTTCTGTTTCTTAGACTTAGTTTCTTATTAGACAGACACTAGATGCATATAACATAGAATAAGTGCTTATTATAAATATTGAAAAGCGTCATTTTCTAAAAGTGTTTTAACTACTTTTGTCGCCCATTGTAGCTGCTGATAAAGCTTGGTTGTCTGTTAGCTGACGGCTAAAAAATACAATTAGTTTTATTAGCCACTCCCGAAAAGGCTATTCTTGGTTAATTTACAATAATGATAATGCTTAAAATTACAAGGGGAAAAATATATAACAATTTATTCCATAAGCCCGCGTTGGATATGAAGTGATAAAATAACCAACGAGCGCGTAGCGCGAGTTGGTTATAATCACTTCATATCCAACAAGGGCGAATGGAATATTTGTTTTAGTAAATTCTCAAACCAGGTTTTGCCGCCGATTTTTATTTCCACAATTTTACAAAGCGAAAAATTTTAAACTTGGCGCACTATTTCCATATGACGTAAAACTCTGACTATTGGCTCATAGTCGGAGTTTTTTAGCCAACCAAAAAGCTAGGAATGCAATAGTCGGAGCTGAGAATTTACTAAATATATAAATCACAAGAAAATACTTGACAATCTACCTAAAAATTATATAAGACTACTGGCAAGTACAATAGACTAATAACAACAAACATCAAAAGCTATATTTTACAATCCTAAAATTGTTCGCTTTGTGGCTATCTTAAATGAATTAAAGCTATGGTTGCTATGACTTCTAAGCCTGTTCCACAGTTTAACCGCCAGACCAAAAAAGTGTGCTGTGCTGCAGGGCAAAGTTTTGCTAGTAAGAATTTTTCAACTAGCAAACTGGTGAGATCACTAGCAAATTCTTTCCAAATGTTTGGGAGACATGGATTATCCTAACTCGTAAACATTTGCTAGTATATATATGTTTCTCACTCGCAGATTATCAAAAGCACTGGCATTTTGCAAGTTTACCAGCATTAATTTTGAGCCCTGCGCTGTAGCAGTTCTACATAGGGGAATATTAAAATAAAAAGCACTAACCTTTGCACTTTACTGATCAGTATAATTATAGTAACTGATTGAAGGCCAGTTGATTTATTACATTGACTATTTAGCCAATCTGAATGGCTTAAGGATGTTCGCGCCCATTGCTACTGCACATCTCTAGTGCGCAGTAGCAATCAGATCACTTCCTTTTCTGATTGTTTCCATTACACTAAAATACATAAAAGATCTGTACATGGGAAGTTTTAATTATTTATCATACACTATTCAAATACGGTCGAATTGGTACATGAATACAGGTGTGCGTAACTTAGAAGTTGCATTTTTTAAGGCTTATTCTACCTGATTTAATGACATATGCAGCAAAGATCTATCAAATAGGCCTATATATGCTGTGCTAAACACACAACTTAGATATGACTCTTCAACTTAAATATATGCCGATAGTAGTGAATCCCGCCAGAATAGCATCAAGTGACTGGAAATCATAGAAATGCTATAGTCTGTGCTACGCCTTATCTTCAAAATGAGTTCGGTGACCCCCGATTTTTTTTTACGTTTTTAATCTAGTTTTATCATTTTCTACCTGCAGTCAAAGTTTTAAAAAAATCTGTACGTGGGAAGTTTTTGGGTACGAACGTCTTTAAGCTAACCTAAACTAAACAAATGTTACAGCTACACACTAAAGCAGTCCAAGTAGTTACCTGTCATGTTCTGTCAAACTGTGCTCATCACTATATCCACCCATTGGCTGCAAAACATACAATGGCTCAATTATTTCATCATTATAAAAAGTACAAATTAATGTTGAACAAAATTAATGTACAGTTTACGCTTACTAGCTAATAAAAAATTCATTGTTTGAACCCTAGAGGCTTGTGTAAGACGAGGTAAATGGTTAAGTACAATGGACTCTCGATCAAATTAGAAGACCTGATCAGGGACTGTGTTTTGTCTTTCAAGTATTAACAATAAACTCTACTCTTGCAGTATCTCTACCCAAGAGAATAGAGCAGCTTTCAACTGATTGTTGTAAAACCAAAACCAAACCAATTACTTACCAATTACACCACTCACAGCCAATGTCAAACTATAGTAAAACCAAGACCAAAACTAAAGGGATTGCCTGATAACTTTAACCACTCAATTGAAATCCATTCTATAGACGGGTATCAGCAAATTGTTAACCACAGTGACTGAAACTAACTTAAATGCCAGCCTGGTAGCCTGTGATGGAGTTGGACTAGCATGCCCTACACAGAGGGAACAGTTGTGATACTCTAAACCATTAAAATTAGTGAAATCAATATATACTAGCATCTTCAAGCCATACTCTGCACCCAGAAAAGACTCTTAGTTTTGCATAATATGCAGGGTTCTTGTTAACTAACATGTAGATTTAACTGCTGACAGCTGGCTAAAACACCGGTTACTTTAATTTCTGAGCCGCCTAGTTTTCATGAAATAAGATGTGTGTAAATAATTGTAAAGGATAATTAAAGGAAGCCGCACTCAAGCTTTTTTGAATGTGACTGAGCCTTGACTGTCCTTGTGTCAGGACAGTCAAGGCTGTAGGTAGAGAGGTGTAATGGAGTCAGAGTACGACCAGGGTCTACATTTTCAGTTACACTAGCGTTCTATGAAAAAAATTAAAACAAGTCTTAGTGATCCCTTAATATCCTTCGCATTTTGACCTTTTCCAAAATTGATTTAAAACAGCATTTCAGAACCTCTCAATTTCAAAATTTTCTGGATTAGCATACCCCAGACTTCCCTCTATCCCCTTAATGCAAACCCTGATATGCATTACATGTTTCTCCACACTTACACTCGCAGAAGGCATCCCTGCAGATATTGATCTTGCTCGTGAAACAGATTCTTTCTCTTTCTCAGCTGCAATCTGTGCAAAGCAGATATCAGTCTTAAACTAGAAAATGCCATGTTCTACCAGCCATACAGATTAGTACATAAAGTAAAACCATGTACATTTATATTCACAGGAGATTACTTAAGACTCTTACTAACCCGCTGAACTTTCTGAAAGCTGTTCAGTGCTGTAGTGAAGT
This sequence comes from Catalaphyllia jardinei, assembly GCA_022496165.2. Taxonomy (NCBI): domain Eukaryota; kingdom Metazoa; phylum Cnidaria; class Anthozoa; order Scleractinia; family Caryophylliidae; genus Catalaphyllia; species Catalaphyllia jardinei. The sequence continues at coordinate 4,928,776 of CM042753.1, read as the reverse complement.
TATCTGCTAGCTTTTCCACCTGTATTTTTCTTTGACGCTATATAAAAGAAAAACTGCAGTTAATTAAGAATTGATCACAAAAGATGAATAAAGGGTGTGGCTTAAATGTTTATTTTATTATGAAAAGTTAGAGTCTTTTGCAAGTTTCAAGACTGGTCACATAGTTAGGAAACACAAACAGGATGTTTCTTTCAGTTTGTTCATTCTCATGTGAAACCAAATATACAATTATGTTCAACAAATTTTATTTGTGAGCCCTAACTCTTAGCATCATGGTGAAAAAACAGCAACGTGTAACTTGGAAATGGTTCAGATATATGGGTTACTGACCACATAAGAGGTCAAGTTGACTGGATATTGACCAAGTTCTTTTTTTTGTGTCTTTATGGACCTAGACGGAGTCTGGGTCCATAAGCAGAGCAATTTAGAACAAGGCTAATATCCAGTCATCTTGACCACACAAGCTTGCTCTATAAAGGATTTATTACATTTCTTTCAGGTAAGTTTTTCTTCCAGGACATGGCAGGTAGTCTTAAGCAGGAAATATAGCTCCATTTTGTTTGCTCGGGTAGCCAATCAGGTAGGCTTGATTACCGGCCGCTGTCTAGGAAAGGAGCCAGCACTCCTCCCCCAAACTCATGGCTGGACTCGTGGACTTGGCATTGTTAATTTTGACCGATAAAAAATCTACCTGCCTGAATTGAGCAGGCTGCATAATTATCTTTCTCGCAGTAGTAAAGAAGTTGTGCGATATGAAGATCGATTGCCTTAGAAGGACATCTAACCAAATACCTTCATCTGATGAAATGATGCCTGATCTAAACCATAGCAAGTGGAAGGCACAGTGGCCTCGTGGTTGGTGTGCTCGAGCCTGGAGTGAGCGGTTCAGGTTCGAGCCCTGGCCGGGGACATTGTGTTGTGTTATTGGGCAAGACACTTTACACTCACAGTGCCTCTCTCCACGGTCCAGGTGTATAAATGGGTACCAGTGAATTCAATGCTGGGGGTAACCCTGCGATGGACTAGCATCCCATCCCGGGGTGAGTAGAAATACTCCCAGTCACTTCATGCTACAGAAACCGGGATAAGCTCTGGCCTGGTGGGCCACATTTAGCTTGTATACAGACTTTACCTAAACCATAGCGGCATATACAACACAGAAAAAATAGTCAACAGACTTTATGCATGAGAATCTACATTTGAATCATGAGGTGCCAGAATGTCAGATAACAATCAAGGTCAACAAAGGGAGGGATAAACACAAACATTGATCTCAAGCAAAAAATACTCTTGAAGCAAACTGATGTGTATGGCAGTCTTCTTGAAGGAAAGCGTCACCATTCTCTGGCAAAGCCAGACAAAAAATGAACCAAAGCAAACTGAACTAGCAAAACAAAAACATGGTGTCAACACGATGCACACCAATATGTGTGACCTTTGACATGTCATTTGCCAGACCACAGTCAAAGAGCTCTGCTCTACTTTTTTTTTTTAAAAAAGCTCTTCTATAGAACACAGCATATAATGCCCTCCTGTAACAACACTGTGAAACAAAATAGGTTGGAAGGCCAAAATTAAAAGAAGAGGTGGCGAAAATGGCCCAGGTACAAATTTTACAAGCCATATGTGTCATGTGGGCCCACCAAAGATTGTCATCAGATAACATTTCTGGCCACCAGAAGCGGCCGAAGAATTTTAATAATGAATTTACATCACTGACATGCCTGCTGCTCATGCATCCAGCTGTCTCTTCTCGGGGATGAACATAGACTGCAGTCGGGAAAGCAGCAGAAATCAAGCCTACCAATCAGAGTGCAGGGTTCTATTTATCTTGCCAGCTCACAGAGCTAGTTATAATAAAAGTGATTATAGCAATTGTTGGATAAGATGCCGAGTGACTGAATGTACCGGAATATATTAAACTCTCTTACCATAAGGTTATGAAAATGCTGACTTGTAACCTGAATCAGATACCATGTCTGACTACTAAAACTTACCGGTATGTCGTCTTTAAAACATTAATTTAAGTAATGTTTTATTTTAAATAAGATATTTTACATACTCTATCAGATGGTAAATCTCCAAAGAGATGAGGCAGCTGCTTTAAGTATGAGTGAGTTTCCTTGACAAGTCTTTGCGTAGCCTGTTCTGTCTGTCGTCTGAAAACAAAAATTGGAATATTGCAAAAACTGTATTGACAGATTAATGATAAGGCAAAGGAAAGCAGTTTCTCTTTTTCACTAAAATCTGTGAGGAAGAACCCAAAGAATAGTGCAACACAAGTGAGCAGTCATGAGCAAGCAAACATGATGTGCAAAGCTGCAAACTGCAAGTAGTCTTCTGACTGATGCCCATGCCACTCATGGCTAGCAGCATCACTGCTCTTCCTTCTCACATCAAGCTCACAGTCACGCTTACACGCTCCCTTTTTTTGCATTTTTTCTCACAGATTTTTGAGGAAAAGAGAGACTGCTCATAGTCTAAAGTTGGCTTTGCAACGATCACAACTTACAGTCTGCTCTGCAACTGTGACTTATCCTCTGAAGTGCCAATCTTGTCCACAAGCTTTTGAATTGTGGCCACTGTTGATCCAAACAAACAAGTAATTCATAACAAGTTTTGATTTCACAATAAGAATCAACAAGACTTTATGTTATGGCTAAAAGTGTTGTGCTATCTAAAAATGTTTACACACTGCACAATGTATGTTGAGTTCTCAGTAGATGTGACTAATACTCTGCTATATAAACACCCAATTTGTTAGTCTTCTGTTTACAGTTCAAATAAATTAAATTTACTCAATACTTATTAATAAGAGGAAGCTACATCAACCCTAGTTAGTTTTCATATGGGTCCTGTATCCTTATTTGGAAATGCTGTGTTTTGTGGAGGGTGGAAAGCCAGACAACCCAGAGAAAAATCCTTGGAACAAAGTGAAAGCCACTAACAAACTCAACCTATATGCAGGGCATCTGACAGGATGCGGTGGTGCGGATCCATATATTAATTCACCTACTTCCGCATCCTCTGCATCCTTGGGGCATTTTTCTGCATAAAACTAGAAAATTGCTATATAAGGGAGAAAGCAACTGCTTACCATCCTCTGACGCAAAAGTAGCAACAGCGACAAAAACACACCTTTTTCGTTAATAAACAATTTTAATCAAACCTCCAGGCGTTCCTTACGTTTTTTGAAGGGACTGGGTTTTAGTTTTGGTGTCCAGTTTTCCTTGTCCAATTTAATGCCTGGTTACTAAGCTTCAGAAAAACTCAACAAAAACTATGGAAAAACTGTGTTGAATGAGGAAATACCTGTCCGTGAATGGCAGCAAAAGGTCAAACATGTCATAAAGGACTAAAATTCTTGGTAAGACATTAAAGGATATTTTATACATCGAAAAACCAAGGGAACAGTTTTATTAATTTGAGAAATTTCTGCATAATCTGGCGTCTTTTCCGCATAATCATCATTTTCACCCGCATAATTTTGCCGAACATTTCCGCATTATTTTCCATTTTTTTCCGCACCCTATCAGATAGCCTGTATATGGGACCACCACACCCGTATTTAACCTGTTACTCTGGTTGGAGGCAAATCCTCTCACTACTGTGCCAACCTTGCCCCCAAATAATTTTTTTTGTTATCTCACCACCTGACTTGTTTTAAATGAAGGGAGTCAATAGTCATGTGTATGTTATCCATTTATGCAATATATGTAAATTTATTTCATCTTGTATATACATCTTAGCTAAGACAAATCTATCATTTTTTATTAATCTTATGGCATCACTTTATAGAAAATTTTTATTCATGATTTAAATACCAGCTAGACAACCTATGACATTGAATTCTCATCAATTTTTATCCATTTTATTTTACGTGAATTTTTTTTAACATTGTATTTTATGCAGAACATTCGTGATGGAAAGCTAAATAAATCTACCATTTTTACTGTACCATTTGTGTTGATTGCTTGAACATTATTACTAACACAACCACAAAGTCTGTTATACTCTGAGGTACCACCCTTTGATGCTACAAAACAAAATAAATAATTAACAGTTACACAATGCACTCTTCAGTAAATGACAAACTAGAAAAAAATCAATCACATACCATGAACCAAATGAAATTAAACTAATGGTAAGTTAAATTTATTTAAAAAAATATGAGGAAGTTGCAACTCTATGACTGGACAAGATGACACTATGATTGGCTACCCAAGTGAGCAAGATGCACGTGTAGCTGTCTTGTCAATTTGGGATTGCCAGGTGTGTTGGTAAGAAATTTATTTTCCTTTATCCCATGTAATACCATATTTATTACATTAAGCGCACTGGGTGCTTTGAGGTTGGGTGCCCATTAAATGTTCACTATTGTCAGCAAGTAGTAATTTTATTTTGCTACAAAACAATAAATAATAACAAAACATGAAGATGTACAGTACCAAAGCTGAATATAAAACTGTTCAATAGAGGTTCTTCAAAACTACTATCAAAGAAAACTTGGTCTTATTCCTGACCAGCATTCTCATTGACAAGTTTGCTGACAATGAATTTAGAGATCATAAGCCAGAATAAAGAAATAATAATGACCAAAATATATTCTACTCTTGTGCATGTCATTTATGTATGTGTGTGTGTGTGTGTGTGTGGGTGCATGCATATTCAAGACTGGGAGCTTATTAACAGCACTCCAAGCTGCGATCATTTTGGTCGCCATGGCCTGTGGAAAGAATATTTGGCTACTAAAATTCTGGCACAAGTTGCCAATTGGCAACCACCAGAGTAAAAGAGAAACTTGCTTGAAAAATATCAATAACAGACAGCGACATCACCTGGCTTTCTCTTTTCCCCTCTCATTGCTCAGAAAATCGACATGAATGTGTAAGCTCTACCATACTAAGTTGACTCTGTTGACTTGGTGACCTCTGTGGCTCAAAATGGCAAATCTGATTGATTTGGCATATCAGCCCTTGATGTATGTGTCATAGAGTGTCCTCCCCTTCAGGTTTTTTTGGTGACTGAATTTTTTTATGGTGGCCATTTTACAATTGAAGGTTGCCAAAAAGCGACTTTTTGAAAAAGTGAGCTTGGAGCACTGATTAACTTTTTCTACCTCCAGGGTGGGCACTTATACAAGTCGGACACTTATTTGATGTTGGGTGCATAATTGAATAAATACAGTAACTCCTTGTGAGGTCTGGATAGGTATAAGAACCAAGTTTCCATGGGATTCACATACTAAAGACATTAACAACCTGTACTGGAGTTTGAAGAGTATTCACCAAAGGACATTGTTCTTGTTCTGCTTTCAAAAACTAAGACAAGAATACAAAACAAAACTTTTAAGCAGATACATACATACATACATACATAGTTTATTTCATAATGCAGGGCAGTATATCTAAAGTGCACAAAATAGAAATCAGGAGTGAGGACAAAGGACTGTTTGTCTGGTAGACTTGAGCATCACCATCTCACTTTGAGCATGATACTAGTCAACAAGGACTATTGAATGAACAAAATTAAATACCGTGCAGCTAGTCCAATGGTCATTAATGAAGACTGACAGATGTCTATATCCTAATGTGTTTCAAGTCCTTATTAATTAACAATAATAAGAGAATTATTTATAAGCTCATGAATCACAATTCTCTCTTACAGTACCGCTCAACAGTAAGTAGACAGTCCCTCGAGTCTCAAGACTCGATTCTCAATTCTCGAAAATTTCAAGGATCGAGTCTCGAGTCGAGTTTTGAGACTTTCAAGGCGAGTCTTTCGAGTTTCGAGTCGAGAAACTAATGAGCTTGTCACTTTACTGATCTCTCGAGAAATAAAATTGAAAAAACGTGTCCGAAATTGAGATGCAAGCGTCACAGTTTTCCTTTAAAATAATGAACATATGAACCAGATATGTCTAGAATTCCCCCTATCTTTCCTCATGGGATAAATGAACCAACTCTAGAGTGTTTTTGATTGCTCGAACAACCACACGTGTGACAACTATTGTAGTTCAAAGTTCTCAGCAGTTTGTTAACTTGAAGCTGACACATGCAAATGCACAGCTCTATAGTGCCACAATGAATAAGAATTTCACAAAAAAGACCACTCGCCACCTTTGTGCAAGTGTTCGGTGAGCACCTCCTATCGGACAAGTCTTCGCATGTTTACAGGCACCTGCAGTCATCTAGGGCCTGTCATGACTCTTGTAATACAGAATGTTTCACAATCCTAGACTCTGTCGCCTCAAAATTCCAATTAAGTGGGAAAATCCCTTTCTCAATCAGCAGTTGAGGCATCTAGATTTGTCTCTTTCCTTTTAATTATGTTGTTCCTTTTGTCTTTTATTTTATTTTATTGTTATGCGCGCACTATTTTTGTTTCCGCGTATTTCGTATTTCATATTCAAATTCAGTTGTAACGCAAGTTTTGAAGCATAATTTTGTAAATAGTAATGTACCTTAATATAAAATTCAAATGTGCAACCGTTCAAAGCTCATTTGCAACCAGTTGAAGATGACATGAGAATGTCGAAACATGTTTGGTAAATCAAAAAATGTTGTATCTCTATTGAGAGTTATCATCACTCTGCTGTCTTTACGTCTGTTTGCAATATGAATTTGATTTTTAATAAACATATGTGACTGCACTTATGTTCACAGTAATTTTTTAGTTACATATAAGAAATGTAGGATTTTACCGTAATATACAAGTAAAAATGGTATTTTATGGACAGTTGCAAGCTTATACAGAAGCTATAATACACGTACTGTTAGATGGACAATCTAAAACGTGATATGTATGGTCAATTACGTTCACTTAAACTAAAGCTTGGAAAGTACCTCAAATCAGTCTACGTGTATTGACTGAAAAGCTCAAGGATTCATCCATTCACGATATTTCTAACAAATGAAGCGTCTTGCATGTTCATTAAAAGTCAGAACAAACATAAACAGAGGTAGAGTAAATCAATTCATTTTTCAGTGTATCGATTTATTTCGTACTGTACCGTCACGACTTTTGGTATAAAAAACGGAAAATGTAGAGTTTATAACTAACTCTAGGCCTTAAAACAGAAACATCAAGTAACATGATCTATTGTGCACTTATGAATTGAACGATTTCTTACCTTAAAACTTGCAAAATCGCCCAGTTTTGGAATTGAACTTCGCTGACAATATCTGATCTATCCTTTTAGAAATGACTCACTGATATTATTGTCAGCGGTTATGAGGAAATCAATGACGTCATTATGAAGGCGGACGAGTAAGATTGGGTATTAGTTGAGCCGACAATCAACTAAGCAGCAGTTCTTCTTTCATAGCAACAAGGAAATTTACAAACGTTTCCATGGCAATAGAGTTGGCAATAGTATTTTGTTCTAGCAACAGGCTTGTGCATAAATTTGAGAGTTCAGTAACGCGAAATCAAATAATAGAACCATCTTGTGCTTATCAGGTCTTTCTCCATTCTTCTTCCACAATTTTACTGTTTTCTACACTTTATTCAGGTAACAAATTCATAAATTTTGCTTCGTCACAAGGTCTTCCGTATCAGCCACATTCACGATCAATGATTTTTCAAGTGCTCGCTTATTTTGATATGATATGCCTTGTTGTATTGTAGCTCTCTCTCAAACATGGGGTGTTCAGCTTCAAAAGCGTTGAAGGTCGTTGTGCCGATGCCAACAGATGTGAAGGAGAATCTCAAATCACCTCCTGAAAATGAGACACAAGAACTTAAAATTACAGCACAGGAGACAACGAATAATGGGAAAAGGATTCAAGTGAAGCAATCGCAAGGAGACAGCTTGCACGGAAGTCAAAGCAGCCTAACTTCAAACTCTGATTCTGCAAGATCTGATCGCGAAAGCTCGGCTAAATCTACCAGAACTATGGATAGCGGGTTAGGGGAAATTGAGGACGATGAAAATATTATTGTGTCAGAGAGGTCTTCACCTGACAAACAGAAAATTGCATTGTTGGATCAGAGGCCTCCAACACCAGGTTTGTTTACACAACTTGTTATGAAATAAACACACATTTCGTTTTCGAAATCAGCTTTTTGAGCAAAGTAGCCCGTTGCGCCCCAAGATGGAAACGTGCAAGGAATAGCGTGTATTCAGAACGAAGAAATTTCGAAAGGTTGCCGGCTTTGTCTTCGAGCTCTCAAGCGGAGAAGATTTGTCTTTATTTATTTTGACACTAGTGCTTCTAGAAATTTTGTAACATTAGTTATATTAGAGTAACCAAGCTTTAAATTATGTGTACATTAAACAAGGAGTTACCCCTCAGATCGAGATCGAAGCTTTTAGTGGCAAATTTTGAATTCTACTTATTATAAAGTTTTTTTATAGTAAGCTTGTTTGTTCATTGATTTATTTATTTGTTTATTCATCTACTTATAATTTTTACAGAACTGTTCATCGAAGGCTCCCAAGTCCCAAGAAGAAAAAGCTTAAAAGAAAAGAGAGTTTCCTTCTCAGAAAAACAGGAGGAGGTTAGAAATAGAATAAATTCTCTTGCGCCCGTTGGTGGAGTTACAGAGAGACCGCAAAGTAGAGGAGGAATGGCGTTTGATGTTATGTTGTGCCCTGAAACTGGCAATGTAAAAAGAAGACCGCAGCATCTTAAGAAATTAGAAAGAAGGAAGAAGAAAAGTTCAAGACGAACCAAGGAGGAAATAGAGGAGAAGCTTAAACATGCAGACAAAAGAAGAAAGGTAAGCGTAATTTAACAGCATTAGCATTAGGCCAAAATTTAATAGAAGCAGCACATAACAAGAAACTTTGGCAAGCATTAGTTAATATTACAACACCTTTATTTCAATTTCAATATTCAACAGTTGGGCATATTCTTAATGAAACATCCCCAACCCCACTCCCAGGCAAGGTCATGCCTAAATGAGGAAGTGGATCAAACATCCTGATTTGTAACCTTTTATTTTTTTTTTTAGGAAAAAGAACAACTTACCAAAGAGAAAGCTCAAGCCATGATGACAAGAGAAAGAGTAAAACAAGCTTTGGATGATTTTGCTCAAAGGCAAACAAATATTGAACAGACAGTTTCCAGTTAGGATTTCCATCTTCAGAGGAAAAAATTGAGTAATATTTTTTACAAAGTGAAGAGTGCTTTATGTGTATCATATATCAAAGCCGGTCTTTGTTTTGTGATCAATATAGCCTCTATATTGGAGTTAAAAGTATTTTTGAATTACAGCAAACCACTTAATATATGACTACATTGTAGGCTTTGGTTCTTTTCTTGCAGTATTCAGTGAAGACTGCACAGACTGATCACCTTAACAAAATGATGACACGAAACTTCTAACCTTACATGTGTTCTCTTTTGTCATTTTCTCCCTCCTGTGTCATTCACCATTGCACTACTGTTCATTCATATTTTCCCAATTGTCAAGACCATTGTACAGCCCTGGGTAACTTATTAAGCTATATGGAATTGGTTCACTTGATTAGTTAGACTGATAATAATCATTAGACATTTTTCCAAGAGTGCTAATATATTATAAATTTATTATTATAGAGTATGACTTTTTCTAGGTTTCATACATTTTTTTTCATGTTGCTAACAAAGATAATTTGCTTCTCAAAAGAAGATGATGTAAAAAGGTTTTTCTTTTTTCATATCCTCCCTTGGTGTGTAACTAAGAAATGAGAGTGTACAGTTTTATTATACAGTTATTGTCAATTATTTTATAAATTTTAAAGTTTGAATGATCAAGAGTGAAGTGTTATGATGCAACAATAAACCAAGGTTTTCCTAATAAAATTGCAGAAGGTCATGAAATAAGTCCAACTTTCTAGCCAAGCCTTCTAATACACAAATTATCAGTGGCAGATCCAGACCTTGAACCAAGGGGAGGGGGGTGGGGGTGGTCTTGATTTACTTGCCCTGCTGGCCTTTTTCCCTTTGGTCATTTCTTCTTTTTTTTATCCAAAATAAGGGGGGGCAGGCCCCCTGGGCCCCTCACTTAGATCCGCCACTGATTATAGCCATAAAAAATGAATAGAACACTTACAGTACAGGCTAACCTGTAAGTGAGCCTCACTTTGGCCTAACCCCTCTAAGAATGGATTATAAGAGCAATGGAAATTTGCCAATCAATACAAAACAATGACCTTGACCGGCAACTAGAATGCAGACCTCTAAATCTGACATTCAACAGCCTGACTGGGGCCTTGACTATTCATGATTATGAGATATGACATATTGTTGTGGCACTACTCTGTATTGCTTCAAATGCACATTGGTCTCAAATGGATAAGAGTTTTCAAACCAAAGCTGTGGTAAACAATTTGGCATTTCATGATACACACAAATACTGTGGCCTGTTACTTGATAAATTCAGGAGAAGAATGCAATTGCAAAAACATTGTCCTCTGAAACCTTGTCTCATTTGATCCAGACAGCATATAACCTTGCCACAAGTCAACTTCCAGTTAGTCCCTGAACTCAGTGAAGCAAATAGTAAATAATCTTCTACTGACAAAGTGGCAAGTGTGAGCTACGAAGTCACCAAATGGTAAAACCTGAACTGGGAGATGTTGAAGAGGCAGCAAGTGTTATTGGAAAGGACCTTTAGAAATGCTAACAAGGGTTTTACCATTCTGCACCTCACTGGACATGTCAGAACATCGAGACAGGAACCTTACTCTATCTACACTCTGTATTAAGAGATTTCTTAAAGTTGAATGTATAATTATTTGATCACCTAATAGGTATGTCAACTAAAGACAATGATTCACATGTCAAGCAAAAACTAAACCTTATTAACCAAGTATGAGGGCCATACTGGGAAAGTACTGGTCTGAGGTGTTGACAGTGTGGACTGAGCCCAGTTAGGTCCATGTAATGTCAACATCTCTTGCATCTTGTTCATCAATTTTCTTTGGCTCATAGTAGTGCTTGCAACAGACTGAGGGCTGATATTCTCCCAGCACAGTACTGAGCAAGCTTAGTTAATAAGAGACTTAAAACACTGATTTATTATCAGAAAATCTTCAAGAGCCCTTGCAGGATCATTTGGGACTGCACTGCTTGGTCAAATACTTACTAGAGAATATCGGACTAGCAACAGAGCAATCTGATTGGTCAATTTTATTAGCCCACTGACCTAACTTATTCATGTAATAACTTAATGTTACATCCTGTTATTATTATTATTATTATTATTATTATTATTATTATTATCTTTGAACCTTTTAAAAATAATAACAATAATAATAACATTTTTTTAATCTTGTAATTATTGTGAAGTTTTAATTAAGTATTAGTATTAGATTGTTAAAAAATTATTATTACTATTATTTTTCAATTAACAAAATTCATACGACTCAAAATGATCAGGATTTTAAATTTATTTTATTTGACCACAAATTCTATAACTGGTTTACTTTTTTTGCAATTGGATGTCTAAAAGAGAGTGGTTAACAAGCGTTTTGTACTTATCTAAAAGTGTGTTGATAGTGAGCTTCTACACACCAGGGGCAAATCTAGGGGAGGGGCTGGGGGACATGCCCCTCTTATTTTGAGAAAAACAAAAAAAAAAACATCTGGGCAAGCAAAATAAAATGGGCCCCCCCCCCCCCCAGTCCAACCCTGGCCCAAGGTCTGGATACACCACTGCACACCACCATCTTTTGTTACCAAATAGATACAAGAGTAAAGTAACCTATGAAGCTAATGAATGTCAGACAATTTTAAGATATCAAAAGCTCACTATACATAAATATCTTTGCTAGTTCTGTCTGCGACTATTTACTTTTAACATAAAGTGGGCAGGAGCTAGATTGTATAATAATTATCATGTGACAGGAATCATTTGCTTGAAATGGTAGTTAGATTTCATCCCAAAACAAACAGATCCTAAAACTAAGTCATCCAAATGAACACAATACATGTGGGCTTATAACAGCTGCTATAAACATCACTCACTTTACAACTGAAATTTTAAGAAGGATGAACTTGTAAAGACAGTTTTTCTTATCATCAATAAGAGAAGTGGTCTCATTTTGTTAAATGAAACACTGAAAACTGAGTCATTAGTCTTAGCAAAAAAGAAACAAGACAGTCTTTATTTTCCCTTTTAAAAACATTTTCTGCATAAAATCCCTCAAAAACCAAACACCGAATACAATAATGCTGGAGAATCCTTACTGTCATGTTCCTGTTTTGTGGTTGATGTCTTTGATCCAGTTTCATAAGATCAAACATCAAAAGGTTCTACAGTAATCAACTAATAAATAACATTTTTTCTTTGCCAGTGAAAAGTCCGCTTATAAACTTGGGTAACCATCTCTAAGCCTAAAGGTGCATCCTCGCAGAACCCTTGAGAGAAGAAAATGAGACTAAGAGGAAGTCGAAACAAGTGAAATGAGCACAACAAGTAGTAAACTTAAAGGAGCACAGTCACGATTGAACGATCTGAAAAGTTCAGCCTAAATTTTTCAATTTCATTGTTTGTAATCTGTGTCAATCTTCTCCATACTTAACCATCCTTGTTCTTTTATGATTTATTATTATCTCTTTGGTGTTTTTCTTTCTTAGTAAAGTATTATTTTCAGGTTTTCTTCAATTTAATGGTAATTTTATCGATGATCAAAATAACTCAAATTACCATGGCTGTGCTCCTTTAATATTGCTCATTTTCGTTTCATCTGGCTCCAAAATTTGTTTCTTTTTCTATCTCCATGATTGCAACTCTTTTGTATCATGTGACCCACATGCAATAAATAAGTTTTAATTTATTTATAAGAGCAACCAATCTACAGAACCCTAAAGATTCACTAGTCAAAAACTCAGTCATGAAATTCCTGTTACAACAGACACTCTTGACATAATCATGGCAGCAATCCATTATTTGTGGTATGCAAGTTATTTCCCTTTTACTAATTTTGATAGGAACTGACTACATAATTCTATAATAGCATTTACACGTAAAGTATCCTCAAGACAGGTATGTTGAATCAGAAGCCCATGAGGCATTGCACAACTCCTCGTGGGTTCTGGTTGGTTGATATATAGTTATTTGAAAAGACAATAATTACCACGAGCTTCAAATCGCCGAGAATGATACTTTTGTGCTTGCAAAAATTAAAAGTCTTCCAACTCAGTCACCTTATGAGTGAGTGTGAATGAAATGAGGCATATACTTCTGCAGTGAACAGATAATGCCACTTATTACTGGTGACGAAAACAGTCATTTACTTAAAAAAAATTATCTTCCCCTGCCTGATTGGTTTCCATAATATCACTATTGCCATTTGCTGTTAATCAATTTTTACAGCTGCATAGATGTGTCGGATGAAAAGGTATGTGGCATAAAATCCAACAGTCCCAGTAAGCAGCCAAAACGATAACACCATGATACATGTGTAGCCAAAGTATAACAGACCAGGAACAAAGTCCTCAATCTCAAGCTGAAAAGAAACAAAAAATCCAAAGTGAGTGTAATTAACACAATGTTATTCAATTGCATGGTCTATGTTTAGTGCTTCACGTAGTAATGAGCCTGTGTAACCTGTGAAACAATTGTCAAGACAAAAGCAGCCATGAGCCCATCCTGTCTTGAAAATTACTTTTAAAAAGGCTTTATTAATATACAACTGGCAGCTTGCCTTATAAAGCTAACTGCTATACATGTCTCTGATCAAAAAACTAACTATCATTTTACATCTCCATAAAAAGAATCCTGCTATGTAAATGACAAAGACTTCAGGCCAGAAAAACTGTTGGGTTTCAATTGCACCTGCTTGGCTGGGTATGAATACCAGGAAACCAGGAAACAGTGTTAGGGACTCTGAGTTTTTCTTTGTCCCATGCTCGTGTCACGTTGATCAGTCCACTTAACACATTTCACTACCGAGCTTTAAAATTTACTATCTTTATTCATTTATGAACTCACTTTTGTAACAAAGTAGAATATAGCATAGAAAAACACATAGATAGAGCAGGAACCAGACATGAAGAATGATCTCCACCACCAGTGATAATCCTGAGAAAATAACAGGAAAAAACAGAAGAAATATTTAATTCAACTATCCTTAAGTTTAGATTTTCTTTCTTTTTTGTGGGAAGGAAGGGGTCTATTTTAGACTGTTACTTATTATCTGTTATAATCCCCTTGGAACCCTGCCTATATCATGAAATGATCCTTCAGGGTTTCTGACAAGGATGACATATTTACAAATTATCCCTTAATAATCAGTCATTACTTTTAACTGTCATGTTAAATGGGGGTGTGACATCATTATGTTGCTATGATAACTCAGATACTGGTGAAATGTACCTAAGCTGAAACCTGCTTAGTTTGTTCTCTAGTACACCAATAACATACCCGTCCGGTATGCTTTTCTGTTGGACTGATTTTTCTGATCCTCTAGTTGATCAAAGTTGAGAAGGCTTTTGACTCAAAAATCTTACAGAGCCACCTTAAAAGGGTTTGAATGACTTTAAATTTACACTTTTGTTGAAGCTCAAAAAGTGGTTCTAACAACCTGGTTAGTGGGATTCCACTATTAATCAATGAAAATAACCCTATTTTATAATAAATAACACTTAACATCAACGCTCCTTGACAAAACTGTTATCTTGCATGTCAGCTTGCAAGCATCCAGAGTCAACAAAGACATTGTCCGACAATAAAATTTGACAAAATGCTCAGTGCAAATTACTGAGCATAATAGCAAAACACACCTCAGCACAAAGCTGAAAGTAAATCATCACTATGGAAATCTGAGAGACACAGCTGGCAAGGATCACAAATACCAAGAACAAGAAACCAAACAAGTAGTAAAACTGGTTCTCCCAGATGGCCTGAAAAACAGATCATAAAACAAGGATGGTTAAGGAAACACAAGAACAACCAAAATGATGAAAAAATTATTACCATTAAAACATCCTTTCAGCAACAAGCAACAACAACAAAAAACTTTATTTACTAATTGGGGACACAACATGAAGTCTAAATATTATAGCCCATTGGGCTATATTTACTTTCTCAATAAATAATAATTTTAATACTATTTTTTTCTGGACCTACAAATATGTATTTCTTTATTGAAAAGTCATGTTTACTTACAGATAGAATAAAGAAGAGTTCAATAAACACTGCACCAAATGGAAGGATGCCAGCCATCAAGTTACTGAAGGGTTTGCAAAGAAACAGTGTCATGGTATTGCAAAATTTATCACTAACTTGTAAAATAATAGACTTCACAACAAAAAGTACAAATTTAAAGGAAGATGGGTTTGTTTTCCAATAAAACACTGAAGTAGTTTGTAAGTCACTATAAACCATGCAACAGGCATGCAATGCCACTAAGATGGATTCCTGCATTTCAAACTGAAATCTAATCTCTTACAAAGTCTTGTTTTACAAAGAAGACATTTCTGTTATCCTTACCTTGGCAAAGGACTCATATACCAGGCTTGGTCTGGAACTTGCCGAGGAATTTGATTTGTCCTGACAGGGTGCTCATAGGGCTGTGTAAAACATGTTGCATTATTTACCTTGATTGCATAACATATTTAAGAGAACAAAGTACCCGCAACTGTTTTGGCAGAAGCCTGACAAAGACGTCAAACATTTCATTCTACCGGTAATTGCAATGGATTTGTAACAAAAGTCTGATCGGTCACATTAGTTAGTTACATGATCAACCACGCATACAAGAGCTGCCAAATGCAAAAGGGTGCATGTGTATTTATTTCACAAGCCTACAGGTATTCTTTGAAAATCCTCAGCTGTTTTGATCAATTTCAGTATCAGAGACCTAAGTCAACTTGGACATGCTAAGCAACACAACAGAAGATTTTGGCCACTGATGAATGCTGAAGGTCACATTCGACCAAATAACACTACTCACATATTTCCGGTATCCAAAGTAATAGCCAACAAAAACAAGTGGGACTGAAATACCAATCCACATGCAAAGAAGAGCAAGCATGGTGGTAAAGGGAACCTGAACCAAATTAAACACATGCAATTCATGAATTTATAACAATTAGCAATTATGACAAAAACTATGACTTATTTCTTATGTCTCCTCTGAGAGAATAGAGAAGTTTTTCTGTATTCAAGGGTTTTAACAGTGTAGGGTGATTAGCCCTACAACCAACTCCAATGAAGGGGTTGGTGTGTTATCGTATTACCCCCTGGGTTTTGGTTTGGAGTTTTCCATCTCCCAGATGAGCTGCTTTTCATAGCTAGAGAGCCCCATCTACCCTTTGTTATCACCAGCCCACTTCCTGAGCTGGCTACCCTGACGTAGTTCAGCCAGTGGGTTGACACTGTTGCCCAGGGTGTGGCTGTTGCAATGCCTGCAACTTCTGGGAGCCATACATCAGAGCTGGGTGTTACATGTGGACCAGTGCAGTTCCACCACCCTGAGAAGGGTGCGCCCACCTCCCTGCAAAGGTACTACCACCAGCAGACACCCCAGACACAACTATAGCTGTAACTCTTTATAATGTTAACAACTTACAATAGACTGGAGTACAGGGAAACAATATTATCACAAAAATCAATAAAGAGTTTTTGTATCCACTGGACAAACAACATTTTGTATATAAAACTGAGATACAGGTAGCAAAACAGCTATATGTAAGTTCATTTGTAGAAATTAATGAGAACTAATTACCGCTCCAGATGAGTGTTGTCCCCAGATGAAAAAGTTCAGGACAAAGCACACTGCAGAAACAACTCCAGGATACAATGTTGCAGTCTAAAATCCAAACATCAACAGAAATCTTTTTACAAAGTACAGTACTACTTATCATCGATTTCCATGCCTTACAATTTTTATTACTGTAATTGTGATCATAATTTTTTGGTACATCAGGACAACAATCAGAGTTAACTGGAAAGACTTTTGTTCACTTTTACAAGTTGACCAAAAAGTGAAAAACTTGCATCCAGGCTTTTTAGACAGGATTTGCACAGTGGGTGTCCAAAATGTGCTATAGGGCCTGCTCACATAAGCAAATTTATAAGGAAACCTAGATAAGTGGGCATCCACAGGATGCCTGGATGCCCATCTGGCTAAAAGGCTGCTTGCACCCAGCTGAGACCAAGTCAACAGTTCTAAGTTATCATGACAATTCATTGCAAGTCAACTTATGTGCACCCAAGTGCTGGCCAAAGACTTAAGTAGAAACTTGCAATCTCTGGTTACAGCCCTCTACTTTGCTTGGCCTTTACCCTGGTTGAATGGCAACATTTATACTGAAAGGAACAGCAGAGTTTCTATAAAAGTAGCAACTTCTAGACAGTACTACAGAAACAGAAGATTACCAGTAAAGCAGATTTCTTCCAGTTTTGGCCCTTGCATGTCTTGTAAAGTCGAGCAGCAAAATAACCTGCAAAAACACTAAACAAGATAAAAAGAACATATCAGGATACAGTGTACTGCCATGAACAACAAGAAGTACTCAAAGGGTTTGAGTCAGCACATTGCTCGAGACAAATGTACAGTACATTATATGTTTGAGTCACTGTTTCTTGCAAAACCGTTATTGATTAATTTATAACTCCCTTACCTTCCCCCTTCATAAAAAATCCCATTTGTTGACTCAATCAGTGAAAGATTACTCATGGTAGGGACTAAATATACTTACCCCATGAAGACATAAAGAAATATAATTGCTGTCATCAGACTTCCTCGGCTGGCAGGTGACAACATCCCAAGCATTGCAAACACTATTAAAAGACACAGCATGAATATTAATTTTAAACTTTTGAATAATAAGCTCAAAGAAATTACTCACTACTAGGGAAAAAGTTACTGGGCCTAAAAAGCATTCGCTTAGTTATACAGTCATGCAGGAGTTTTTGAGAAGATCAGATAAGTACATAAAGAAGTACAAGGTGCTACTGAGTGCATCTTGCTCTTTTTTAGTATTCTTAAAAACTCATAAGACAGTTACATCTTGATAAAGCATGCACATGTAATGCAATGAAATCAAACTGACCAATCATAGCACAAGTAACTCCTTGAACTGCTTAACAATAAATCTTATTGCAATTAATCACAACAATAAGTTTCTGAGATGCATAAATGCCCAGCATTTGGCTGATCTCTGTTGCTCCTACCTAAAGTGATGAGGACCATGAAAAAGATCTGCACCCCTGATCCCACAAATGCTGTCAGTAACCATGCCCTCTTGGGAGGTCTGAATACATCACCATGGACTAGCTTCCAGCCTGTCTCTTCCATAGTGTCCTCCTGTGTAATTGACAAATGCATCTTTAAAAGGTTTCCAAAACAGAATTTTTCAACATTTAATTTTTGTCTCACAAATTGCTTCTGATTGGCAATCTGTTAAATCTAATAAGCCTCATACTTGATAGCCTGTGAAACAGCGTACAGTGTACCTAAATCTTACTAGAACCTCAATTGTATATGCCTGGGGAGGAATGCTACAGGTTTGACTATTGACTGCAAAATAGACATTCAACTAGTACAGCGAAGCCTACCATTTCATCCTCTTTGTTATAACGTGCAATGTCTCGTCGTAAGGTCCTGATCATTATCATGGACACAATACCTGAAATGCAGTATTTACAGTTGTAACATGTTAGGAGATCAAATGAATACAAAACCAGTAGATACAGTATCTATGTATTCAAAAAGGGAAGATCCTACAGAGTTAATAGGGGAAATGAGAAAATACATGTTTAACATTAAAGGTGTACAGACTGAGCACAGCAAGGTCGATTACAAGACCATGGTTTGGGCTTAATCATAAATTGGAATGTAATGTGTACATTTTCATTTGCTGTAACTAAGCAAGTCAGTAAAACCTGTTTTGAAATAGATTTGGTTGACAATATCAATAACTGAATCGATAATGTGTATTAGACTTCAAATTTGTTTTCTGGACATCAACCTGTCAACGACATACAGTGTACACACATTCATTTCATAGTGCAAGTTTGGTACATAACTCAAAACTGTATTTAAGCAATGGACCACAAGTTCCTGCGGGTTATAAGCTGATAAACCACACAGGATGTTGGTAGAACACGAGAAGAATTTGTAAACCATGAGCCGCAGGTGAGTGGTTTACGAATTCTTCTCGTGTTCTACCAACATCCCAAGTGGTTTATCAGCCTATAACCCATAGAAAACTTGTGGTCTATTGCTTTTATATAATAATTCAGAACACGTGTGATTTTTCCGTGGGTTGACCGACACAATAACCCACAGCTGATTGACCAATCAGAACGCGCACATTGATTTGGTTATTACATAAATAATTTTAAATTATATACATGTACATGTATACCCTTCTCTTTAGGGCATAAACTGCAAAAATGTGAACAATGAGACAAATTGAAAATGACTTACCAGACAGAAACAGGACAATCACAACAGAGTTGACAATAGCAAACCAGTGAATTTGAACATCACTCATAGCTAAGTAGGTGTCCCACCTTGATGCCCACACAACATCACTGGCCTGCGGGATAAGTGCTCTGCTCAGTAACAAGCTTAATCATCTGTGAATTCTCCCTACTGACTGCTTTCTACTATCCTCAGGACTAAGTTCTGAGATTTAGGTGGATAAATGAATGGCTTGGTGCAAGACGGTCGTAAGTGACTTTTTCGTGTAAAAATTTTTTTCCTTCAAAAGTGCCTGAATTTTTGCATGTGCTTTTCAATAAAGCAGAAAAACATTCTCCTGTATCTTTTTTTGCCTAAAATTCTCTACTTTTTCCACTTTGTTGCGTTCTTTGTGCACGCTTCGATATTTTGACTTCGTTTTTCTCAGAAGCAAAGTGCAAACCACCTAAAAAAATTACATGGGAATCTTTTACTACTTATTGAAAAGCACATGCAAAAATTCAGGCACTTTTGAAGGAAACAATTTTTACCCGAAAAAGTCACTTACGACCGTCTTGCACAAAGCCATTCAAATATTGTCAGGTCAAGGAAACTTGAACACTCAGGCACATGCATGTATCAACTGAGGGATGTACAATGTACACTGATACTGCTGTCTATCTTTGTTGTGCTTGCTAGTTGTGTTCCTTAGTTGAGTTTGTTAGTTGAGTTTACTCATTGTGGTACTAGTTTGGAGGTACTGCATAATAATTTATCATTTTTAAAATAGCTTTTACTTACCTCCCACATTACAGTATATGTCATTGCCACAGTGTTCTCCTCTGTTAAAAAAGCACATTTAAACATACCAAAAGGTACTTAGAAATCACCAAACAAACAAACACACGTCACCTATTACATTAACATGATTGTGTTTTATAATTTCTCCAAAGAGTCTTGAAAGTAGCAAACAAGTGAAGACTTTTAAGAAAATGACAAAATGTTTCTACATGCTTTGACGGAAACTTCTCTCATCCTCAGTTATACAAGTATAGAGCGCTCAAAGATGAATTTATAATAAGTACAAAATGCTACTGTAATTAATAGTAACAACAGAATGAACCAAAGCTTAGAAGTGTGGGAATTAAAGAGATAATTTTAGATCAACATGGTGTAAATTATTGTTGAGTCAAAGAGGGTTGTTTCCTCTGAATATAAAGAGCCTGAGAGAACAACCTTCTTTGAATCAACAATTACACCATGTTAATCTAAAATTTTCATTCTCACACTTTCATGCTTTGCTCAAATTGAAACGTTTTGTCATTTTTTAAAGTTTTGTATTAATAGTTTAGGGTTTTTAGAGAGATGGCCAAAAATAGCTAACCTTACAATTTCTCTTATCTATACTTACCCATACATATAATTTTTAACACAGTGGATAAGACCAGTATGGTGGAAAAAAAATTAAATAAATAGAAAAAAAAGAGAAAATAGACATAAAAGAGAAATAAGAGGAGGGATCAGGAATAGGAAAATTAGAAGGCATGTTTCATATGGCAGAAATGGGAGCAGTACATGTAGTTATCAAACAATTTTATATTTAATAATTACTTATTGTTAGCATTGTGTAGTAGCAAAGAAGAAAGTGCCAAAAGCAGTTACAGAAAACTTTGAAAATGACAATTAAATAAAGATATATGAAGAAGTTCACAACACTTGCCCTCTACACCCTAACAAAGCACTGAACAATAGGAATTAATTTAAGGTTACTAGAGAACTACATGTATGTGCCAAGTTTGAGAATAAAAACTGTCTACTAATAAATTAAAATCATACTTACTGCCAGGAATTATTGTTTGGCCTGCAGGTTTCTCTGAGGTGAAAGAGCACTTGTTACTGCCGAGTTCTGCTGAGACTGCATCTCTTGAAACACTAAATAACATGCAATAAAATAATGCCGTAAGTTAAAAAATCACTTCTACATCCAACAACAGCGCTCCAAGCTGCGACCATTTTGGTCGCCATGGCAAGTGGAAAAAGTATTTGGCGACCAAAATTCTGGCAGAAGTCGCCAATTGGCGACCAACAGATTAATAGAGACACTTACTTGAAAAATTATCAATAATAAGACGAATTTAATCAATAGTACAAGCGGCGCCATCACCTGTCTTTCTCTTTACCCCTCTTGTCATTCAGAAACTTGACATGAATGCGTAAACTTACTGTAGCAGAGTAAACGAATTAGCCCTTCGTGTACTATGTCATGAAGTGTCTTCCCTTTTTGGTGACATGTAATATGTCATGAAGTGTCCTCCCATTCACTGATTTTTTTTATGGCGACCATTTTACAATTAAAGGCCGCCAAAAGGCGACTTTTTGAAAAAGTGAGCTTGGAGCGCTGAACAACACTGACATACCCCAATATACACACAAAACAAATAAACTGTTATTATTGTGTTAAGTAAACACGCATGTGATCAGTGGCCATGCTTTGTTTTGTGGATGGAATCACATTTAAACTTTTAACAATAATAATATTGAGGTGAAATCAATACTCTCACCTCTTAGTTTGGACTTCAAACCCAACAACACGAAATGTGACACTATACAGAAAAAAGAATTGTATGTACATTTAGTTACAAAAGACAGGTGAATTCAAACTAACCACTTCTGGAACAGAAGCAAGTTAAAGCAAGAAAAAAAGTCTGACTTGTCTAGCATTTTCTCAATAAAATATTATTTTTTATTACAACTTGCGAAGTGACTAGATTTTACTAATATTAATACTTACTTGTCATAAGTATGATATTTGAGAATCATCGTCAGGTGATTGTTGAGAAATGTGTTCTGAAAGAGACAAACTGATCAGTGATTATCATATATTTAACACTTTTGGAGTGGCCCTATAGGATCAAGTGTGAAAAGGATGGCATCATGGTTGAATTGACAAGAAGGAAGTGGCAATTGCTCAGGTATATAATTAGAAAGGAGACTGGCAAAATCATGAAAGA
This sequence comes from Catalaphyllia jardinei, assembly GCA_022496165.2. Lineage (NCBI taxonomy): Eukaryota > Metazoa > Cnidaria > Anthozoa > Scleractinia > Caryophylliidae > Catalaphyllia > Catalaphyllia jardinei. Next base: position 4,906,417 of record CM042753.1, on the reverse strand, counting down.
AGCTATGTTCTGGATGCCAGATGAAAAAAGGAAGGGGGAAGACCCAAAAATCCTGGATATGGACAGTTGTGAATAATCCTAACTTCAGCTCATCTCTCATTGAGTGAGGTCCAAAAGGCAGCACAGGACTGTGCCAGACCAGCTGTGGCCTTATGCCAGGCCTTGTGTGTTGTATGGTGTGAAAAGGATGTAATGATGACAGAGAGATTCAAGTTGAACTGGATTGTAACTTACTGTACAGATCCAGACTCATTTGAAGTTATGAGGGCATCTATGATTTATATTGATATATATATATGAAATAATTCATATTTGAACTGCGGTTATAGATGCAAGTGAAGTATGATCCTCGCAGTAAATTTTCCAATTTAAGCAATTGGAAAGAAGAAGCCTGAAAAAAATCAGGGCTTCAACGGGATTCGAACCCATGACCTCTGCGATAACGGTGCGATGCTCTACCAACTGAGCTATGAAGCCACACATTGGGAGCAAGGTCAAATTATTGAGTTCATATTTTCCCGTGCAGTGAAGTTATGTGATATATATATGAAATAATTCATATTACTGCGAGGATCATACTTCACTTGCATCTATAACCGCAGTTCAAATATGAATTATTTCATATATATATCACATAACTTCACTGCACGGGAAAATATGAACTCAATAATTTGACCTTGCTCCCAATGTGTGGCTTCATAGCTCAGTTGGTAGAGCATCGCACCGGTATCGCGGAGGTCATGGGTTCGAATCCCGTTGAAGCCCTGATTTTTTTTTTCAGGCTTCTTCTTTCCAATTGCTTAAATTGGAAAATTTACTGCGAGGATCATACTTCACTTGTATGATTTATATTGTTGTATGATTACATGTAACATGTAATAGTCATTGATAGTAAAAATCCCAGACTGATTTAAACGTGAGAAGATTGCACACTTTTTGGAAGAATGTTTTAACAATGATATTTGCAAATAAACACAATTCCATTCTACAAGATTGCTATGATTGAATAGTGCAAACCTTACGTCCTTGAATACCTTTTTCCCCCAATTAAATATCTAGATCTCTATTCTACTGACCTGTTCTAGTGCAAAACCAAGTTTAAATCCATGGTCATACTGCACCTGTAACAAATTACATGTAGTTAATTAAAGAACATACATTTACATGACTTGTACTAAGACAGTTTCTTTTCAAGAAGAAAAAGACAGTGACAGTAAAATAATTATGTTAATATCTAATTATTAGATCACATTTTCCTATGCCATAGCTTATAATGTATTGAGCGATCCAGGTGCCAGTCCTTGCTGGTTTATTACAATGTACATGCTGTGTTTTTGACTAAGACGCATTTCTAGCTCACCTAGCCTCTCTACACCCAGGTGTTTTAAGTGGGTATCAGCACACTGAATGCTACATGTAGGGTAACCCTCTGGAGAACTAGAGGTGTGGCATTGTTTTCAAGGGGAGTACAAATACTTGAGTTGCTTTAAGCTATGGAAACTGGAGAAAAGCACCGGCCTAATGGACCATTAGGCTCAAATGCAGCCTTTATCTTTAGCTTAACAGAACTAGAAAACTCTTCATACAAAGCAATCTGATAAAAAACATAGCAGACAGAATTTACAACACACTCATATGATCATATATAGCTCTTACCTGACCATTTTCAAGGATGAATTTCGTGGCCACAGGTAGGTTGTCAATAACCCTGAAATAGCATATAACAAAAGCTCCTTATTACTAAATGAGTAAGAAATGCACTATATTACCAGTATGTATACAGTCATGCAAATCATGCTTGAGTATAAGACAGTAATATACAGTATGATACTAAAATCACATACATGTGAACATGATATTCCTCTGATATCAGTTTGGCAAGTTGTGTAGACTGTTCAGCTGTTAAAGTCGTTGGCTGGCACAACATTGTACAACCTTTGTTTTCTGCCATTTTAATCTGCAAGATAGCCAAACAACACCCTTGTAAACAAGTAAGTACTAAATTTTATACTTCAAGAAGAAGTTAACTTCATGAATGTTGCTACATGTACATTTTTAAAGCAAGACCATTTACAGAACAGCTCCTGATTGCAGCTGATTTGACAGAAGTTGTGAATCACGGCAGTGGTCAAATCCTCATGAAAATGAAGATTACACTTCCTGAGAATAGTATACAGCATGTTTGAACCCAAAGCGGATCAAGTGCAATCTTTAAAGGAACACAACCACGTTTTTGCGCATGTGCAAGATTTTGAGTTTTAGACAAGCTGTCCCAAATTCAATATTATAGAGCTTTCACAAATCCATTTGCATCTTCCTCAATCAACTTTGGCTTTGTCCTGAAACCTCTTAGAATCAAAGATTAGTGATACATGGTCCTGGTAAAGTGCCATTTGAGTGTAATTGAGACTTTTTAGTGTTAATTGCAATGCTGTTTGATGGAGCTTCGAGTGGAGGGAAGCATTATGGCACTGGACAAAATGCCTTTCTCCAGGCAGCTTCCAGAAAGGTTCAGAAAGTCGGGAAAGGACTGATAAACAATGGATACAACAAAAAAGCAAGATTTTTATAAACTAAGAATATCAAATCGATTCACAAGACTTGGAAAAGACTGGAAGGATGAGTATTTCTTTGGTTTATATTTTATACATGTGAGAGGACCTTTTATTACTTGTTGGTTTTCTTTCTCAACCTTCAGACACTCTATCAGGTTCTCTTCACTCAGATATACTCTGTGAGAATCATTCCGATATATTTATTATGTTACTTAGCTATCAGGATAGTTTTGCAAATGATACTGGCTTGTGTATAAAATCAGTAAAACTTCTGCCATAACATTGCACATCAGAATATTTTACTGACGAGCATATTCAGGCACAGACTTACTGTGGCCTTGTTCCCCCATAATATTGGTCAATACAGTTTGTTTACCGTTAACGAAAAACGAGTCACTTTCCCAGACTAGTTGAGCATGTTGCCTTGCAACAGCATGACCTTTCCTACTGTAAAAACATGACCGGCAAAATCATAGGGCTGTAAACAAAACGAAATATGTGTCGCTAACCTCTTTGATGAGCTCATCTTGCTGAGATTACATTTTATTATGATTATTACATTATTTCAAACTACTTTCTTGCAAGAATGCAAGTGGCAGATCAGATATAAATAGCACTTATCGCATGGAAAACTTGTCGCCATGCCACAACAAAGTGACAGGTCTATTGTTTTCTGATGAAAGAAGACAGATCAAGTTTGTACATGTGCTACATCATGATAGTATCTGTTTAAGTAGCTACACACCTCATATAAAGTATTGACTATTCTGTCTCCACGTAGCACTTCACCTGAAGAGAAAAAACAAGCTTGCTTCTTAGTCCTGAGCTTGGAGCATAAAACTCTTATTAATGGCCTTAGATTACTAGTTCTGAGATTTCCAGTGGTGGTACAATAAGAGAATAATATTAATTTCCCCTGGTGGAACCTTGATGACAATTTTGTTATTTATTCTTGCCACTTGTCCAGTTACTTGACATCACACCTATACAGTTACATCTAACTTTACTACACCTGCTTAATGATGACACCTCACTATTTACCCAGACCAGGATTTTGGTCTGTAGCTTACACATTTTCTTCAAGCTGTTTAAAATCGGCACATCATTATTACATAGACACAAACACTTTCTGTGCTCCATAGAGCAATATATTGTACGTGTATGAAATGGTTTGAATTGTATTAAGAAACATAATAGATGATGATCAGTTCTGGGAATAAAATCCAACTACACATCAAAATAATTCATCCGGCTCGACATAACGAAAGACAAAAACAAGACTACAAGTATTGTTGTAGGCTCAATTTTATGGTGTACAATGAAAACGCTTGAAATGGTCTACAGTTGAATCCTGATTTCTCAACACCTGGATTTTTTTCTAACCTGCCAATAACTCAACCAAAAGTTCCCATGCATTTGTCAAGCACTGTTTGTAATTTACCCCCAATTTTCTTGAACTACCTGATTTTTCAAACCCAACTAAAGAAACCATATATGCAAAGAAACATTGTACTAAATCTTACCTAGGTTTTCTGGCTTGTAAAGCAAATGATCTGGCTTGCAAATTGGTATGGAGTAATACTCAAATGGTAACTGCGTCTTTATGCTTGTCATTTTTACTGCCTGCATTCACCAAAAAAAATAATTTACACAGTGAAGTTGATCACAATAATTTTACACAAACTGAAAGCATGATAACTTCTTGCAATGGGACATTTCTTGTTAGTAGCTTTTATGACTGCTAAAAGTAACTGAACCAAGCCCAACTACATTATAACATAAAAAGAACTGGAAAACTTTTGAGTGAAATACTTGTTGTCACTGCTGTGTTTAATTTATAGTCACAAAATATTCTCTTTCCAGGAAGAGATCAATGATTGACAATGATTAAATCTACACCTTGTAGGAACCTGCAATATTGCAACATTACTTACACGTGCATAGAAAATAATAAGTTTAATAAGTAGTTTGAATGAGTGTGATTTTTCACTGATTGTGAATCATTTAAACTAGTTTTAGTTCAAAAGTATTTTAGATGAAACCATCCATACAAGCATTAAGACTGAAAAATAATGTTCTTTGTGTGTGTCATGTACATGTGAGCTACAGAATAAAAGAGTAACACTGCTCTTTTTCAAACATTCCTCAGCCAGAAAATCACACTGGATGCACAAAGTGAATGTACCATTGAATGGCATGGCTGGAGTCATGTTCTAAGTTTAGATCAGAGCAAACTATAAAATGCTGGCCAAAAATTTAAACATGGCAATTCATAATATTAACTTACTTGACTGTACTCAAGTTGCTACGAATTATTACCACTAAATGAAAGCATAACTATGATGAAAGGTGATAATAATTACTTGAAGGCATGGCAACTGTGTTTCAGAGAGAAAAATTACATCTGTCTATCGATTTTACTTTCGTGTGATCATATCATGGCTGATATTTATAAGGAAACGCTGTTTGTTCTTCAAGAGATCACTTCATCGAATAATAATCGATTACATGGAAATATAAAAAAAATCAATTAGTTACGAGATATTTTAGTTGGTGGTATATATAAACACATTTGTAATAGATCTGTAAGCCTTAAAGGTTAAAAATAACAGCGACAGTTTCAAAAAACAGATGATTGATTATCAAACCGACGACTTCCTACCTTGACGTCCAGTTTTTCACCCCTCGCGTAATCAATGGGTGCGATTCCGGGTAAATAAAATGACCCGACGGGCAAAATATTGACGCAGAAGATCACAGTTGACAACAACCACAATGCTGTTTTCTAGTGTTCACGTGGAAGAATCAAAGATCAAATTAATAAATAAGGCTGGTAGGAAGCAAAATATCATTTTAGCAGCTACACTAGGTAATAAAGTATAGTTAAGCAGAAAAACGAACCTTTTTCGACTTCACGCTGAACTCGGCGTCCGCCATCATTGCCGCGTATATTCTGTATGCGCATGCCACGTCGCAAGCACCAGTCCTTTGCGGCGAATGTAATTATTTGAGCTTGCGTTACTCGGCGCGTTACTCAGCGTTACTTCAGAGAGAGGAACTGCAGCTTCCCGGGCCTGACAAGAGATTTCGCAAATTTTACATGATATTCTTACCTGGCCATCGAAGGCCTTACGACACCTCTTCGAAAGCTTAAATTAACTTCCCACAATATCTGCTGCAATCGCTCCCCTCTCCCTGCTCCGGCTCCGCTCGCAGGGGCTCCGCTCGTATTCAGGGGCTAGTATTCTTGACATCAGCCGGCCCGAAACGAGACGACAACTGTCGAAAGGGACCGAAGATTCGCGAAGATGGCGTAACACTGCTGTTCATTGACTACTGATAACTGCGGGCGTTTGCCAGCAGTACCCATGCGCAATGAAAAGGAAGGCTGCCTGCCCACCGGAATCTCCAAGAAAACAGAAAATGTCAAAGGTAGCTTTGGATAAAAACAAAAAGTATGATCGCCAGCTAAGGTAAGGAAAACAGATGCACAATTTAATCCCATAAATGCATTTTATCAAGAACGCAGGAACAAGCGGAACGCGCAGAAGGTCGAGCTCTTCTGTGTTATGACTCTTAATTCTTGTGCTTGAAACCAAATCGGCGGAAGAAGACGAAAGCTGGTTGTTTCAAATTCAACTGTGATCTTGAGTTGGCTGCCTTAGGCAGACGGGGATGTCTGGTACAGAACGTTTTTGTATCCTGCACACTCATATAACAGTACATCAGCTGATGACAGTCTAATTAAGTTAATTTATTTGTCGATCGATCTCTATCTGTCAGCAGTAGTCTTTTTACAACCTTAAGCTTAAGCTTACTTTTATCCGTTACTACAATAATTTTGTTTTATTTTGTAATTTTTTTGTTCTTTTTGTTTTCATTTCTCTATTTTGCTGACTGGTTAATGTTCATTTTGGTCAATCTACAGGGGAGGGGAAAGGGCATGCATAACCACATTGCTTCCAGAGAGAGGAAGGGCTAGGTACTAGTCCCTTACTCCCAACTTCTTGTCCCTTTCTTTGTGTTTCCAACTCTTTTGCTTTTTCTATTGCAAAATATTATGCAATGTTACAAAACCTTTTTTATTTCTCCTGATCGTCACCTCCTGGGGAACACGCTTCCATTCTCCCATTGTCCATGGATTTTTTAATTCCCTATACCCCTAGTCCTGTGTGCCAACCTGGTTTGGCCATCAAGAGAAATGTTTTTCTTGCTAGAAATGTTGATGAAACCCCTGTGTCACATAACTGCTGTGGGCAATTCACTCTTAGAAATGCGAAATTCTAATAATTTGGTTTTATTGATAAAACCAAATTATCTTGTAATACTCCCCACCGATGCAGAACCAAAGTTTCTTTAGAAACTCACTCCCTTTAGGGAAATCTAACACTGCTTGTGACAGAAAGGGTAAAGTTTAGTAGTGCTTGACAAATACTTCACTCCCTGAAGTATTCTCACGTTTGTGTCAAAAGAGCTGATTATCCAAAAATAAAAGCAATAATTTGTAACAAATATTTGTAAGTCCTTTATTCTCTTTAAATCAGTGATCAGGATTGGATGAAGAGAATTATTAAAAACCCGTTTAACTTGAAACAAATCCCACTTTCCAGTATATTATCTATTTATATTAAGAGTTGTTTTTTCTCTGTTAGGTTATGGGGAGATCATGGACAAGAAGCTCTAGAAGGAGCTAAGATTTGCTTAATAAATGCATCAGCCACTGGGACTGAAATTTTAAAGAACCTTATTCTTCCAGGTAATGTTGTACTCTGACAAATTTTCATTTAATGACCTCTAAATCAACTCAAACTGAAGCATCTGGAGCACTTTATTTCTTGCACAAAGGCAGACATGCATATTTGGACCCTATTCCAATTTTCAATCAGTTGAACGTTTTTTTGTTTGGCTTTCAGGTATAAGATCATTTACCATTGTGGATGGTGAGAAAGTTACCAGTGAAGATGTTGGCAATAAGTAAGTGCAAACAAGTAAAGTGGAACATAACATAGCTTTTAACAGTATAATGATGCAATCCTTAGTTGTCTACAGCAGTTGTCTCTCTCCTATGTGGTTAAATAGCCATGGAGCCTATTCCTGTGTACACTGCAAAAACAATGTACAGTGAATGCACCCTTGGCAGTTGCTAAAAAAATGATACCTGGGTGTCACTGTAGTTTACTGATTGCAGTTACACTATAGACAACCATGTGACTCACAGTCTTACGGTATGTAGTACATATGTATAGTTGCAGCATTTTAGCCAGATGGGTGTCCAGGTATCCTGGACACCCACTTTTAAAACAAAATTGTTTTATTTTTCACATGTTGCTTCATAAATGGTTCATTTGAGCAGTCCTTTAGCACATTTTGGACACTGTCTTTTTAAATCCTTGGGAGCAGGGGAACAGGCCTAGGGATGGTCCAGTGTTGAGAGCAATTGTATCCCACCAATTTGACCTGGGTTAGATTCCAGCCCAATGTCATATGGGGGTTGAGATGGTTTTTTTTGATTATATAGAGTCAACTTTTGTATTTCTTCTTCTTCTTTGCCTTTGATGCCACATAATCAGATTGCTAGAATGAAAACCAACAGTGTAGGCTGCTCAGCTGTTCATCCCCTATCAAAATCCGTCCCAGACTGCATTGCACATACCATGTGATACACTTTGGGATTGATAAAACATGGTGAAGTGCTAATCAAAGAAATGATTCTAGTTGAGAATTAGAACAGAGAAATACTTTTATCAAATGAAATTTTGATTGGCAAGGCTGAAGATGTCCGTGATGAACAGTATTCCTGTAACGAAGTGGTACCAGAAATAATCATTACCGTGAAATCCTAGGGTTTGGTGTTATAATTTTGAATTATTGTAGCAGCAACATGTTATTCTCTGTTGCAGCTTCTTTTTGGACAAAGACAGTATTGGAAAGGTAAGGGAAACAACTTTGTTTCATTGACGTTTAATTTTTACAGTCTGCTCTACAACGGCTAGTTAAGAAACGGCTTATAAATCCACATACCAGTTTATGAGATTATCAAATTATAATCAGAGTTAACTTGGAGACCTGCTGTTGGCCAGCAGATGATCGCCGTGGGCATTTGTAGTCGTGTCTTTTCTGTGCAGTGTTTGCTCTCATGGTCTTATGCTCACCTCTTGGTTCATGGTGGGTGGGTGTGTCCAGGTCAGTTCACTTATTCTACTGAGATTCAGTGTGACAGGTGCCAGGGGGATGTGAACCATGGGAGGTTGCCATGGCTGCCCACTTTATTTGCATTTCACGCACTCTCACTTGCTGGTTGCCTGCTTTGCTGTCAGTTGGTACCTACACTGTACCCTCCATTTTTAAGTTAAACCTGGGTACAGTACTGAAGGTTCTATACACAGGTATAGATAGACACAGGCAGACTGATTTTGGTAAATTATGTTTGTTAGCAAGTGCCAGAAAGAACACTGTATGAATGTAACAAACCATCTTGTACATCCATGGACAAGAAGTCTTTTGCTTTTATGACAGTTTCCCATACACAGTTTTCTTAAAAAATATTTTGGACCAGTACCATGATGAATAACCATGACTGTGGTTTCTTTTTCCATGTACATGACAGTTGTACATATTGAATATATTTAATGATCATTTTCTCAAGGCTTGAAGGATTTGGTACCTGAAGACAAGAGTAGATTTTGGCAAAAATCTTTCTTTTATACTTTGATTATTTCTTTCTTTTGTTAGTCTCGTGCTGAATGTACCACTGAGTTTCTTCTTGAACTAAATTTGGATGTTGCAGGAGATTTCATAGAGGAGGTAGTGTATCAGAACATTATAAACTTCCGTTGTATACCATCCCAGGGCGCGACAAAAGTGCTGTCCGATAGCCCGGGGCTAGTGGAATGACTTGTTGGGCTAGCGTTACCTTATCATAGCTTGCCCGACGGGCACGCATCAATGGTTCCTCTTTCCTAATGATAAAATGAAATTTTATACCAAAAAGTGTGTAACAGAAAGCTCCTCAGACCTTGGGGCTAGTAACCTCAAGTAACAGCTTGCCCAAAGGGCAACCTCATCTTCGCATTTTCGTCCCACCCTGCATCCATGAGTAGGTAAAAAAAGGTAAAGTCTGCATACAAGCCAAGTGGCTCATCAGGCTGGAGCTTATCCTGGTTCCTGTAGCATGGAGCAACCAGGAGTATTTCTACTCCCCCTGGATGGGATGCTAGTCCATCACAGGGTTACCTCCTAACATTTATACACCTGGGTGGAGAAAGGCACCGTGAGAGTAAAGTATCTTGCCCAAGAACACAACACAATCTCCCCAGCTAGGGCTCAAATGTGGACCACTCACTCCGGAGTCAAGTCTACTAACCATGAGGCCCCGCACCTCCATGAAAAAAAAAGTATTATTAACAGTGACCTCTGTTCACTACTAGCTACTTTAAAATAACATCAATCAAGAAATTTTATGAACCTTGGAACTGTAGTTCACACCTTTCAGATTAATGAGTGCAATAAACTCACAGGCACCGATTAATATAATGCATTGAAATGAGAAAAAACCCTCTGCTACATGTACTTTAATGAACATTATTTTGTCACATAAAAAGTCAAAAGGCTGTTTATTAGAATTCCACAAAACTCAAAATTATGTTGATTCAGTTTATGTCTGTAGTGGTTAAATTTATACAATAGACGTGAAGAAATTATGATGAGTCAAGTTGGTAGGGTTTTTTTAGTGTGCTGACATCCTTAATGTATAATGTTGATGTGTAGCATGAATCTGATGAATGGCTTATTGACTAGATTAAAATTTGTTTTTATTTTGTTAGACAACAGAATGTCTGTTGAGAGAAAACAGTGAATTTTTCAAGTCATTTACTGTGGTCATAGCTACGCAACTGCCTGAAGAGTAAGTTGTAAAAAAACTTGGCTTAAAACTCTTTTATTTAAGGAAGTCTTCTTGGAATAATTTTATTGAATATTCTTGTTTCATAAAACTATTTTTAATAGATAGGCACTATGAAGATACAATTGATGATGATGATTATTATAATTAATTATTATTATTGCAGTGTTAACATTAAGATTATGATAGCCAGTAATTTATCTGGTTTATATAATTAAATATATATTCCAGGCTTTTGTTAGGGGAGAGGGGGTGGGTGGGGGTTGAACAAGTGGGATGATGGTTGTTGCCTCTGTAAGCTTTTTTAAGTTATGGGGTAGTTTTTGTCAACAAAAAATAGCAGATTTGTCATGAGTACCAAAACGTTTTTTCTTTTATTTATTCAGAACTTTGTTAAAACTTGGTGCATTGCTCTGGTCTAGCAACATTCCTTTGTTAGTGTGTCGCTCATATGGCTTCATTGGTTACATCAGAATTGTGTTACAAGAGCACTGTGGTAAGCATTAACATCCATGTACTCAGCAACAACATGAGTACTGCTAGGTCTTCCCAACTGATGTTAAACCTATCATCATCTGCTCAGCACTAGAAAGCACAATCACTCAGAACCTTCATGAATTTGTAAAAAAATGGTCATAACAATTTGATATCAGCCATCAATATTTTATTGTAATTCTGTTATTGTCTGCAGTTGTTGAATCACACCCTGATAATGCACATCCTGATCTGAGATTGGACAGACCATTCCCTGGCCTTGTGGAATATGTTGATGCATTAGATCTTCACACCATGACAAAACAGGTAACAGTAGTTTGGTTTATTTAGTAGAACAAAGTTAACATTTCCTCTTTATTACATAAATTCTCGCAATACAGAATAACATTTTAAGCGATTTTATTAAAGATTTCTGACCACTTTCTAAAGGTTTCTGAAGGTGTTCCAAAATGCTAAGTTGTAGCTCAGTGGATAGAGCGCCTGCTCGGTGTTCAGAATTCCTGTCAGGGACTCAGATTTTTTCTTTGTCCCAAGCTTGTGTCATGTTGGTCAATTCACCTTTCACTTTTCATATTTGCATCGTTGTTATTAATTTTTATTGTAGTTAGGTAGATAGGCACTGTAGATAGTCCAGTACCTTAATTGACAGATCAAAACCCCTTGTATAAATAAAGTTATCATATCTTATCTTATGTTTGCATATGTTCACATGCTTGGGCGGTAATCGTTAACCACCTGTTAGGATGATAACATGTTGAGTTATGTTCACATATGTTCATGGTAACATGCTAACTCAATCTAGCATGGTGACATTCTAACATGTCTTTATACATGTATATCCATTTTTTAAGTCAATGGCATGTTTTTTTCTATCTATAGTAAAAATTATTTTTGTGTTCATTTTTTTCTCAGGAACATGGACACACACCTTATGCGGTATTGTTGCTAAAATACTTAAACAAATGGAAACAAGAGGTGAGTCTTGCTACACGTATTAGAAATCACTAAGTACTGCAAAAAATCATAACAATGCTATTAATTAATTTATACTACTCAACTTATTTGCAAAATGTTTAGGCCACACTCTTTTTAAAGTCACCATTGCCTTCCTTGCCTCCCTGGCCACATTTGTTTCCACCCCACCCTCACAATTCTGAACAATTTCAATATCCTTACTGGCCACTCTAGAAAATCCACCATGACCAGTTCACCACCCTTTGCCACCTTTGCATCATCTCCTATGCTGACCACCATGGCCACTTTTGCTGTCCTGACCAGCCTTGCTACCACCACCCCGGTCACCCTCTGCCACCTTTTCCCCATCGGCAACCCTCCTCAGCCTCCCAATCCTAATCACTTTGCCACCTTTGCCACCCTGGCCACCCTCACTACCATTGCTACCTTCACCACAAGGCCTCTTTGCCACCCAGGCACCCTGAACACCCTTACCACCTTTCTTTACCTTTGGTACCCCTCCCACCCTTGTCACCCTAGCCAGTCTCACCATCCTGGCCCCCCTTTTCCACCCTCGCCACCTTTGCAGTGATGGCCTCCTTTGCAAACTTTCCACCCCTGCCCTGCTGCCCCCTCCTGCACCCTTGCCTTCTCACTCGCCACCCTCGCCACCTTTGCCACCCTCACCACCTTTGCCACCATTGCCACCCTTGCTACCCTTGCTACCCTGGCCGTCTTTGCCCCCCTTGCCACTTTTGCCACCCTCGCCAGGTGTGAAAGTCAAAGCAATGGGCCCTCCCATTTATCTTAGCCACCTTCGTCATTTTGGCTACTATTGACCGTCTTGTCACTGTTTGGTTCCTTGTCACCCTCACCTCAGGGGTCATCTTTAGCTAACCTTCCTACCCATGCCATCTTCACCACTCTTGCCACTCTGGTCACATTTGCCTCCCCTTGTCACTGTGGCCTCCTGATCATCTTCCTTTGCTTATTTTCTTCACAGCACGATGGTAGACCACCACAAAACTACAAAGAAAAAGACTTGCTTAAACAAATGCTTAGAGGAGGTTTGTATAATCCAAATATGACAGGGCTTCTGATACCTCTTTATGTAGATGCTATTATAGCTTGTCATGCATCCCTTCATGGGCTAGCTATTCTGAGGGATTCTGTTTTGCTAATAGAGACATTTAACACCAAGGTTTTCATGTTAACAGCAAACTACAAATGGCAGTTTAATGTAAGATGTTTTTGTAAGACATTTTTGACCTCTGTCGGTTTAGCTACGAAAACATTTCCCTTGAAGAGGTCACCATATTGAATTTCCACACAACAGCTGCAGTGTCTCATTTTTAAATGTTCCAAAAGAGTCCTACTTTCACTCAATGACCAAAAATTACATTTACATATATTGTTAAACATCTACTAAAAAACTTTTAAGTACTAATTTCATTGCTGATAAGCATGTAGTTAAACAGAAATTCAGGTTAAAAATGCTCAGGTAAATCACTTACTTGAAAGCTTACATGTACTCCTCAATGTTGAAAACCCAAGTTAAGAACTCCAAACCTGACTGCAGCACTTGATCACATGACTTCTAGCAGTTTGCCATGTGCTTGCCTGGCTGGAAGAGGAATGTTGTTGAATGTTTTTTCACCTTGACTTGTTTTGAAACTGAGTTTCATATAAGAAGCACTTGGAAATGGCCCATTTTAAAACAAACAAAATAATGACCATTCAGTTTTTAAAACTTAAGGGCAAACTGGCATGTCTGGTATCAATGAAACTTCATATGCCATATCGAACAAGTGTGACTGCAGCTGTATTGTGTCCAATGTCCTTTGCCATGTCAGGAATTTTAGTCAACAAAGATGGTGTGCCTGAAGAGGAGGAGAACTTTGATGAGGCCATTAAGGCAGTGAACTCAGCTCTTGCTCCTACTAAGGTAAGATAAGTACTGTATTTATTACAAGTACATTCTCCTGTAAAATTGTCATATGTTTGAGCGCACTTTATTTGTTGTTTTTGCACGAGCATAAACTGGAGTTGATGCTGAATTGCACCATTGCTCCCTGCTGTTGTTAGTGCTTTTTTTGCTACTTGCTTTATTGTACTTTGTGTCTTACTTAAACATAATCCCTTGCCTGTTCTTTATTACTAGTTATTGACCAATTTTATGATCAGCCTGCATATGTTCGTAGATCACCCACCTATCTCAGTCTCTCATATGTTTGGTGTTACCTCTCTTAGATACCACCTCGTTATTGCTATTGTGTATCTGCTCAGAACATAACATTGACAAGAAAAAAGTTTTTGCTGTGATAAATCTTTTGGGAGATTAGTGCTTCTGGTGACAACCCTTAAGACCCACTCAGACGTGATGCCTCAGTTGCCTCATCTTTAGGTGGAAGGCAGCAATCACATCCACTTTCCCTCGCTTCAATCCCTCCAGGAGCTTGTCATAGGGTACACACCACTGTGCCTCTTGTGCCACTCTCTGAAAACCACTCTGAGTATTGGCCTCGCATATGCCATGCAGCCTTGGGTTCAGGACATTACTTACCTCCTAGCTTCTCACTGTCTTTTTATTGTGACCTACTGTGCATGACATTTATCACTTTATCAACATTTTTTTCTATTCACAGATACCTAGTAATGTTTCTCAAATCTTTTCTGATGATGCTTGTAGTAATATTATTGAATCTGTAAGTATGAAGTTTTGTTTAGTCCTATATTCATTTACAGGTTTTTTTTTAATACATGAGCTCAAGTAAAACTTCCTATAATTGATGGATGGTTCAAATTTGCTCATCAGAATAACTTAATTAAGTTTTCTGGGATTTGTCAGCGGCTGCAGAAACAATTCTCAATGGACTGCCAAATTCTCAGAGGAGGAGAATTTATGTTTTGAATTTGGAACTGAAATCAGTGGTTAATTTTAGCGTATTACATTCTTTTTATCTTCTTTAGAGTAGTTCCTTTTGGATTTTAGCAAAGGCAATGAAAGAATTTGTAGAAACTGAGGGTGGAGGTAGAGTTTGTCTGTTCTTCTCCTTTGCTTGTTTGTCTCTTCATTTGTTTTTCATTTGATGTGTATTTGTTTGTTCATTCATTTGTTTATGCAAATGTTGTTTTCTTTCATTCTTCCTTCTTTCCTTCAAACATATGTTTGACGTTTGTTCATTTCGTTGTTTATCCCTCTTTTTCTTTTTAATATGTTTCTTCATTCTTTCAGTTTTTAGCCAGCCTCATACTTGACAGTTTGTAGTTCTACAGTCAAAAGAGCCGATGTCATGGTTTACACCTTTTGAAAAGTTTAGACTAAATATTCCTTGTTTGTAATCCTTAGTCTTCTCCATCCTTGTTCCTTTATGGTTTTTTTATTATCTCTTTGGTGTTTCTGTATCACAGTTAACTATGTTTTCCAGGTTTCCTTCAATTTAGAGGTAATTTTGTTTATTGCCAAAATTACTCAAAATACCATGGATGAGGTCCTTTAAACCAAAACATTTTCTCTAGTGGTATAGTGTAAGGACAGTTGTTCATAACTGACATTTTATTGTTGTTCTAAGGGGCCCTTCCTTTAAGAGGATCAATTCCAGACATGACAGCAGATTCTAAAAGATACATTGAGCTTCAAAATCTGTAAGTGTGTTCAACAATCTTTGACATAATTTAGAAGATGTGAAAATAATAATTGTGTGTTACATGACTGTACTTCACTTTCGCAGTGATTTCAAGTGTCTTTGTGTAGCTTGGTGGTATTTGAAGCAAAGCTTTTATTGTGTATCCACCATTAAGACTGCAAATCTGAGCAAAAGTCAAAAGGATAGGGAAATCTTTTGCCAATATCCTCCTTCCCCATCCCCTTGCATCCCCCTCTCCCTCATTTCGCCTCCTGCTCCATCCCACTCCTGCTGCATCTCCCTCCCCTGCACCCCCCTCCCCTGCATCCCCCTCTCCCTGCATGCCCATTCTCCTGCATCCCCCTCCCCTGCATCCCCCTCCCCTGCATCCCCCTCCCCTGCATCCCCCTCTCCCTGCATGCCGATTCTCCTGCATCCCCCTCCCCTTGCATCCCCCTCCCCCTGCATCCCTCTCCCCCTTATTTCCCCTCCCAGCATCCCCCTCCTCCTGCATTCCCCTTCCCCTCATTCTCCCTCCCCCTCCTTTCCTTGTGTTTTTCCCTGGCTTACTCTATCGTCCTTCTAAACTCCACTTGCCATGCTCAATTCTAGTTGTGCCCTTTGGTTTGTATAATTGATGAAAAGCTTAGCCTTGGAGAAGATTGGAGGACAACAAAATAAAATACTGAAGGTTAATAAGTTGAAGAGTATTTTAACAGTCTGTTTTTTGCTCAATTTTCGAGATATCAAGACCAAGCAAGAAAGGACATTGCTGCAGTGACACAAAGAGTGCATAGAATACTACTTGATTTGGGAAAGGTCTGTACCTAAAATCTTTCATTTCAATGGAAATTGAGCTTTATTTATGTAATAAAAAGCAAAAAAAAATAAGTACTGTGTAAGTAATGTTATTTAGTTTGTTTTGCTTTGGCATGTTTTGGATTGTTTTGCTTCGTTTTTGCATTTTGTTTTGGTTTCCTTATTATAAGGTGTACTATAGACCAGTGTTTGTCTCGTTTGGTGCATGTGTCTAGTAAACAATTTCTACTTTTGTTTCTTTGCATGTGTTTGTTTGTTCACTTACACATCCTTTGTTTTATAGTCAACAGACACCATTCCAGATTCTGAAATTAGGCTTTTCTGTAAGTAATAACGTTGTAACTTTCCGTGACCTTCTTAGCATGTGCTTTCATTCATCACAAAAGCTTTTTGTTGTCAACTGAAGCGTTCGTTACTGTTAAAACACATCTTTTTTCCGGAATGAGCAGTGTTTAGATCAATCCTTGTAATTGTCAACTTGCTTCGTTTTTGTAGGTAAAAATGCGTCCTTTTTAAGGTTAGTCCGAGGACGGTCATTGGTGGAGGAATGCGAGCCTTCAGTTGCCAAGGCAAATGAATTAGGTACCTTGTCTCTGAGTTATTGTTAAGATCAAAAGTGACTTCAGTCAACTCTCGTTATAGTGGACACTCTCGGGGACATCGTTAAAGTCCGTAGTAGCGAGAGACTGTAATAGTGGGGTGTGAGATAAAAAGTTCCCTTAAAAAAAGTGAAGCCTTGGAGCCAAGGCTGGCTTATAGCTGCCGGAGCTTATCCCGGTTTCTGTGGCATGAAGCGGCTAGAAGTATTTCTACTTTCACCGAACGGGATGCTAGTCCATCGCAGGTCACTCCCCCGCAATTTTGTTAGGTTTCCCCAACAAATAGCTGGTACCCATTTATACACCTGGGTGGAGAGAGGCGCTGTGAGAGTAAAGTGTCTTGCTCAAGAACACAACACGATGTCCCCGCCTAGGGCTCAAACCCGGACCGCTAACCTTGAGGCCACCGCGCCTCCCACAAAAAAAAGTTCCCTTAACAAGCAATAAGTAACGAGACAATGTCTGTGAAGTTATTTTACGTCTTTAAAGCCTTGGCCAAACGGACCGGCAAGAAGTCGCAAGTGGACTTAAGTTGAACTTGCGTAGAGACATATGTTGGGTTGGCTAAACTGATTCACTTGTTTCCTCACAAGTACACGCAGGTCGCCAAAAAGACATTTTAAGGCAGACTATCCTCTATTTCATTGACTAATAATAGGTTAATGGACGTTACTCAACTTGCGTTCACTTGGGTCGGGTGGCCAAACGATGGAAAACTTTCGTCGACTTGCGTGCAAATTTGATGTCGACCAAAGTGAGCGCAAGTCATCAGAAGTCAACGCAAGTGCGCGCAAGCCCTGGCCAAACGGAGTCGCAAGTAGACCCAAGTTTTCAACTTGCGTCTACTTGCGACTCTGTTTGGCCAGAGCTTAACGTGTTAAATTTACCCCGGAAGAAAGACTTGATGTGAAAATAAACATTCCAGACGTCTTTTCAAGTGTATTTACGAAAGTGTCCGTAGTTCTGTACTAGCGAGAGTCCGCGGGAGTCATTTCCAGTCAAATCTCTATAGCTTTCGTCGGGGATCTGGATTTTGTCCATAGTAGCGAACGTCCGCAAGGGTGTCCGCAAGGTGAGAGTTGACTGTAACCAGCAAAGTAATCAACCAAGTTAAAATGTGTTGTAGTATATGATGCAGGCCTCCAGTGCCCGCGAGCAGTGAATCGCAACTAATGTATTTGTAAACTGCTGCCTTTGATGCCTGGGACCAAAACAACCAATTACCGTCAAAAAATGAATATTTTGTAAATTCCATCTTTGATCATCGGGTGGTGGCAAATTCATTGTAATCACTACTTGATATAAGAAAAGAACTGAAATTAAAACGTTTGGTGCCAATCACTTTAAGTTAGATATGACCACGTGTAAGTGTTTGTGTTGAATAGTTCATTTTTTTTATTCATCAGGTGGTTATCTTGATGATCCAGACAGCGATGTGGTGTTCTACATCTTGTTAAAAGCAGTGGATAGATTTTATACGCAGTATCACCGATATCCAGGTATATATTAACGAATCAAAAATCGATAGAGATTTTTTTTCTGCAGTCGCACCACTGTTTCCTTCAAATTGCAAAAGACACATGCCGTGACATTGGTGAGACATTAGTGCAACGTGATACAGTAATGCTATGGTATTGATGCGGTACTGGGCCAGTGATGATGTTGAACCGTGGTCACTGTTAAAAGGACGAATGCTTTTACGGGAAAGGCAGATTTTTGCTAACTTCGTCGTCGCCCGTAGTCCAACAAATTACGTTTCTTCGTCTCTCATATTCAGTCTAGGCCTGTTCCGCGTTGGTAATTCTTTATCTAATTGTACGGTTTTAAAGGTTTCCCTAGATTTGGTTGGATTAGCGAAACTTGACCTTTATCAGGAAATCATCCTGGCATACCATGGAACTGACAGTTGATCTTTGTTTATCTCTGGCAGAAGAATCAATAACTGAAGTCGCGGCACTTTTTTCTTTTTTCAGGTTATTTCGATGAACAAGTGGAGGCAGATGTTGTTAAATTAAAGGTGGGTTGGCATGTGACCTGCGCTGCGCAGTAGACAGCGTGATTACCATTAAATCAGAGCAGGTGGCGGCGCGGTGGCCTCATGGTTAGTGCGCCGAGCGGCCCGGGTTCGAGCCCTGGCCGGAACATTGTTTTGTGCTATTGGGCAAGACACTTAACTCTCACTGCAGTGCCTCGTTCCACCCAAGGGTATAAATGGGTACCGGCGAATTTAATCCTGAGGGTAACCTTGCGATGGACTAGCATCCCATCCAGGGGGGAGTAGAAATATTCATGGTCGCTTCATGCTACAGCAATCGGAGATAAGCTCTTGCCTGATGGGCCACTTGGTTCGTATGCAGACTTTACCTTACTTACTAAGCAGTACTTTTGTGTGTCACGGTTTAGTTTGCAATTATTCCCGAGGCTTTCAAAGTCCGCGATACTCAGTTGCATCAATTGGCAAGTGATTGGTGAAGTAGTCCCGTCCCACTCCCTCCCCAACTTTTAATTGATTCGTCCCACCCCTCCGCGTCCTTCTGCACGTGGTTCAAAGATAGTCAGCAATCGCTTATACAGCATGTGTGCACTGCGCCAACTCTCTTTGATGTTATTTTCAGAGTTGTCTAAGCTCTTTGCTTCAGGAGTGGTCAGTGAGCGCGGATGTGAAGGAGGAGTACGTTCATGAAATGTGAGTGTGATATTTATTTAGCAATAAACTTGGCAATAATAAGACCACTGTTCGCTATGGATAGTCATTTCATTTCTTGGTTTCAGGTGTCGATATGGAGCCAGTGAATTGTATTCTGTTGCCGCTTTTATTGGAGGTAATTAGTTTAGATAGTCGTATAAATGCGAGTGCAATTACGCTAGACTTACGCTACAAGTGATGTTGAGAAATTCCGATCTGAGAATTACTTTTGAAACCTAGCCAAGAGCATTTTGAGTCTCGAATCATGAAAACCCAATCAAGAACATTTCAGTGTAGGTTCAGCCCTAGCTCGAAAATTGTAAGGTTTTATACAAAGAATGTAGTTTAAAATTAAAACATTTGTTGCATTTAGATGTCTTAGAATGCTTGTCTTTTTCAGGCGCAGCAGCTCAGGAAGCCGTGAAGCTTGTAACGCATCAGTTTGTTCCGTTTAATAACACGTATATCTACAATGGGATCACTGGTTCCTCCACTACTTTACAGCTTTGAATTTTTTACTTCGACGGACAAACCTCTTCCTACAATGTTATCTGGAATGAAAAAACACAAACAGCCGTGGAATATTCCTGCATCCTCAAGAGATGTGCAGAAAACATGATTATAGATTTGGTTGTTTGCAGTTCAGCAGCAAACACGGTGTTTTTTTTACCAAGACACCAGCGGTTCGTCTTGGATCTTTGTAAATAGTTAGGATCTAGGAAAATTTCCGTAATAAAATGTTTTATTTCATTTTCTACGCCGGAGAAATTTGAAAGCGGCTTAAACACATCAAATGACGACACTTAATGTAATTTTCTAATTTTTTAGTAGATGGCCTATAACTTCATTTTTTAAAAAAAAATTACAATAGTTAACTGAAGCTTAAAAAAGTTTTAAAAATTCTCAAAATAGAACATGCTGAATTATGCCGAATATCTGCATGCTAAATTATGCTATACGAGAGTAATTCATAAAAAAGTCCTATCCCTAGTGCAAAAATCATACAATAGACCAATTTGGATAATATTAAAATTCAGCCCAAAACTATAGACTTCAGTACAAGGCTCTGGGAAATAACTACAGGGTTTGGGATGTTTATTCCCCTGAGCCATGTGCTGAGGTCCATTGTGTTAGGCTGATTTATAATTCATCGAAATTGGTCTATTAAAACGTGAGAATTGCAAAACTTAGTACGCGCAAATAAACCTTTTGCTTAAATTGCGCCTAAATTTGAATAATAATAATACTTATTACACCTTTAGCCTCACATTCATGTGAAAATTCCTTTGTCTTGAAGCATGAATGTGAGGCTAAGGATGTACCAAGGATTGTTACTCAGATTTAGGCGCCATTCATGCAAAGGGTCTATATTGGTTGCAATATGGTGTTTGCGTGTTCATGTCATGTGTTGTTCCACTGACTGAGTACATTGACTGATACTGTTGGTATCAGTTTACTGGCGTTCTATTTCGAATGCTGTTCTCTGATTGGCTACGTAACTAGCTATGTATTCTGTTGTAGATTGTAAGTGGTCTAGCAGTGTGCATGTGTTAACAAAATGACGGCTGCTTCTTGGCGTTCTCGAAGTGTATGGGAAGAGGATTTGGATAAAGTTTTGAACGACTAGTAAATTTATACAGGAACAATTAAGATTATTCGCTTTCGTTTTTGTCGCGTGATAGTTGACTCGGGCCGCGCTCTTGTCAACTATCGCACGATAGAAACCCCCAGCTCATAATCCAATTGTTAAGAACTAACTTTTAGTAGATTTTCCGCTTCAATTGTACCAGTTTGTTACTGTTTTGTTTCCACCTTGCAAAATGTTGTCTTCCATTCTCGTGCCTGAATGATCCGATGAAAATACCTGATGTCTTCAACATACAAAGCGTGCGAACACGGAAGTACTTGCGGCTATTTTTGGCAGAACCAAGTGAACCAAGTCTGCGTTCGCAACCTACAGCATACATGGAGAGGCCAGTTTCTTTGGTCACCTGACTGAAATCATTATGATGCGCAATTTTCGCTTGCTTACTGTCCAGACCTCGCTCTTCTTGTCACAAACTTCCCCACCCCACTCCGTTGTCCAAGCTTCAACAATTATTACCTCACTCTCCCCCACAATGGCTGAGTTGGTAACACTTAACCGGTGAGATGGCTACGCGTCAGTGGTTAATAACCTTTTCTACGAACAATGGAAACCCTTTCCTTTAAACAATGGATAAGGACAAAAGGAACGAAAGCTTGTCCTATTGTCAATTAAAATCCTACCGAAAAGTTTGATACGATATATATTACACAAAAGGGAAATATCTGTATTCCAAAATGTAGATCCCTGTTGAGAACCCTTCAGAGGGAAATGGTTACGAAACATGCCAAAGTTCTTCGTTGTATGTTTTTGTTGGATATTTTGGCTGGTGACCCTGCACAAAACCTGGAAAAACAAAAAAGGTTATATGCGTGTTCACAAAACTAACCAATAGAAACATTGCGATTCTGGAATTCATGCATAGTCTATGACGGGCATAAAACTGAAGATGTTCAGTGCAGGGTCAAAGACCTTCCAAGATAAATCTTCGCCTGTTTGTTTCTTTCTTTCTTTTATGTTTACCCGGCTTCTTAATTACTCATTTCCCTCAATTAACTGATTCCTCTACTGACATTTAGATGCTTCTCGCGTTGCTTGAGAAGCGATGTGTTTGCAATTTCTACATCTAGTGTGGTGATTAAAGAGAGTCAAATTCTTTGCTTATGTACTAAGACAAGCCTCCGTGACGTTTCTGCAGTCGAAATATCTTTTCCAGTTTTCAAGTAGTCTTGTAATGGTGCTCTTATACTGATTATCACTTCCTTCTCTTAGCCGACAAGCAAGAACTCAATGTAGGTTTACTGGGTCATTTGTTTCGACTGTAAGTTTACAAATATTATTAAAAAACGGCCGTACCGTAATCGGCCTGTTGTCTTTCATTGTTCTTTGATGATAACCTCGTTACACTGCGTCTTCGGCTATGCAAGGCAGTTGTCCATTTTTCTTCCACTATGTTGGCATTTAAACGTTTAGTCACGGATGGTGCATGGTGGCTGAAAAAAGAAATATATAATTTTGCAATTTTATGACGTAATTGCTTTCGCAGTGTGCACGGCATCCTCGTTCCGAAGATCTCTTCTTTCTTACACGAGGAAGAGAGAGGGCCCTGAGAACAAGGTTGAGTTCAAGGACCCCTATTCTCCCACCTGTTTCGTAAGATGAAATGTAAGGCGCTTGGTCTGTTGGAGTTCTTGTTCTTGTTATTCTAGCCAAGTGGCTTGCCAAAAACGAAAATGATGAAGCCATGGTCAAACAGTTTATCAGTTTTGTTGATCCAAAGATGTAATAATTAAAAGACGTTTTGACCAGCAGTGGTAATTTCGGATTATGGTGCCCCCTCACTCAGTCGAATCATCTTGTTCAACTTCCACATCCCCCACATCCTCTACAGCCCCCACAGCCTCCGTAATCGTCAGAGCTCACTTCTCCCGCCAGTCCCGCTTCTCTCTCTTTCCTCCAGCTGCTTTCTTCTCTTCTCTTCCTTCCACTGCATTCTTCTCTCCTTTTCTACTCTCTTTTTCCATCTCCTTTCTTTTTTCCTCTTTATTTTCTTCTCTTTTCGTGCCTTTTCTTCTTTTTCTTTCTCCTGCCTTCTTTTCTTCTTCCTTTCTTAGCTGTTCTAAATGTTTTATCAGATTTCTTCTTCTTTCGTCTTCCATCTCAAAGCCAAATTCATTGTCCAGATTATAACATGCGTATTTCAATTTTGGACTACACCGAACCCCTCTAGGTTTGCGACACATAAGTGCAGTATTTGTAAGTACCATTGTACTGTAGTACCCCGCAGCCAAAATCACCGGTGAAAGTCGATCAACCTTTCTGTGCATATGATAACAGGGCCAGAACTCTTTCGACTCTTTTGGAAAGTACGGCTTACACAACAGGTACAGAATTGAAACTGGCATTGCAAAGGCAAGAATCTCTGGTATGTCTTGGCAAATCGAATGCGAAATGATAATTTCACCTTTCTTTAAATCTGTCGATGCTTAAATTCAGCTCGTACAAACCACCTTGGAATTTGCGAACAATGCACCAACCATGTTTCCGTTGAAGGTTAAAGAACTTTATCTCAACAAAGCAGTTTGGTTCACCTTCATCAGTGGCTTCCAATTTTTTCCACCTGCCAATGCACACACCTTAATCCTTCCGGCCTCTCACAAGCATGGCTCTCTCGCCCAGCTCCCACACATCGTTAAGAAAAACGCATGCCTTCTGGTCTTCAATTGCCTCTGCATGTGGTAAGGCAGTTGGACTTAGCAAATGAGATGTTGGGGCAGCTAAGGACACTGAGTGGGTGATCAAATTTTGTAAAGAACGTACACAGTTCGAGAGTAAATCGAGGCTCTTAGAATCTTGCAAAATTCACGCGAATGGTGACTCTCACTCTATAATTCCAGCGCAAAAGTCAACATCTAGAGCAATATCAGGGAAGCTTCTTTCCTCCGTTCCTTTAAAGGCACTCAGGCATTTTGAAATGTTAACTTTGTCGTTCACTAGCACGTTTCCAAAGTGGTCTCTCTTTAAATAAAGTGCAACTGCTATTTCAAATACTCCTCCGATTTCATCGTGGCTCACGATAAAGGGAGTGGAGTATTTTGAGCTCTTTTTCAAGCCTTGAGAAAAAAACTAACGTGTTACTGCGATCCTTTAGTCAAATCGAAATTGACTTATGTTTTACCTGAAACTCTGTGACCTCTGCTGTCACTATCTGAACTTGATAGTCTGTTCCGTCTGGAAGGGGGACGCTAAACGACCTTAAATCAGTGTGGCGTTTTGGGGTCTGGGGGATCTCCTCTGTACATAGTCCCCGCTTTGCTTAAACTGCACCCTGCTTCCTTCCATATTGCTCTGGTTTTTATCGCAGAGTCATACAACTTCGATCCCGTTGTCCTATCTGTTACGAGGTCGTCGTGCTTGAGTATTCTTCCGAGCCACTGTTGTAGTTAGATGGATATAGCTGATGGGCATGCCAGATGAGGTTGAAGTCATAACATGGAACCAAGAACACATCTGGGTTGTTTTGCTTTAGACGCAGGTGGGTTACGATCAACAGCGTCTTTGAAGAATCGGTTGTCGCGATAGTAGTAGAATTTGGACTGGCATTGGCAGGCTTCTTCAAGATTGCACTCGATCCTTGAGGAAGGCTGCGGCACCGGAAACGGATCTTTGTCTAGGTTGATCTCAAACGGCTCGAATGGGTATCTTTTTTCCCCACACACGTTTGGCTTTTGGAAGGCCAGCTTGCCTCTGACCTGGTGTCACTGGGTAGTGGTCCCCCAGCCCCGAAACAATGTTGGCACATTGTTTGCTAACATGTGCACGTGCCATACCGGCCAAGCGATGTCCAGAGGGGCAGCTAGGTTTGTTCTCTCGTGCATGCGTTGCTAATGAGCTATTGATGGTAGCCAAAGATGTTCATATCTTCTAATAGCATTTTTAAGAAGCGGGCCGGAGAACAGGCCGGGTGATCATCGACCACTGCATGAAAGTCAAGCAGATTTTTGGCTCCTTGAACAAGATCCAACCCATCAAGTTCTTTTCGAGATTCGCTCTATCCCATTTCGCTCGACCTGAATCGAGAGCTGTAAAACGAATCATAAACATAATCATGTAGTATTCCTTACAATAGCCCATTTCCGAGCTGCCTTAGGACTCTTTATCAAAGCGAGGCCTGATGCACAACCATTCATATGAAAATGAGTGGAAGTTTGCATGTGAATGAAATTTACGGGCGCGTTCCATTCGACCAAAATTTCCGGTTTGACTTTCCGAAATTTTCATATGTCGAATGGAACGGTATTTTCCACTGCGCCGGACCTAACTCGTTCCATTCCCGCTTAAGCACATTTTACTCGACAAAATGCTGAAGGATCATGGAAAAGTGGCTGTTTCAAGCACCGTAAGTTGCTTCCTAGAAATAAAACACATACAAAATTCTTCCTCAATATTTACCCGACCGACTCAAACACCATTTTCGCGTGATGAGAGCAACTTGCGAACTTTTCTAGTGGGAAAGTATGCCCGGGAAGTATGCAAACAGAACGAACTAAACCTCAGGAAATTCCGAACGACCAGTCCACAAATTTCAAGAAAATCAGATCCGAACGTGGAGAATAGGCAATCAAGAACAGGCTCGAACTGTGGCACATTATTTTGCATCCAGTGTAGTGTCGACTCGAAAGGCTCGCTACCATCTTGTTGCTTTTCACGACTAAAGGAACTGGGGCAGATTCATACCGGGTAGAAATTAAATGCCAAATGGAACAGGAAATTTCCGGAATTTCCAAATTTCCAGAAAAAAGGACAACCTCGAGAGGTGAACCGAAATTTTCGAAACGAATTTCCGAGAAATGTCTGTTCCATTCGATTTTGAACCGGGATTTCCGGAAATTTTGGTCGAATGGAACGCGCCCTCATTTTCATATGGAAGGTGAGCACCAAGACTCGGTTTCAAAAAGAGGCTAAAGGTAAAGTATAGCTCGCCTTTTTCTCTAGCCCCTATGGTTATTTGGGGCGGCTAGTACTCTCCTATATTTTTGTTAATTTAGATTGCTTATTAATTTTGTTTTATGTTGGGAACAAATAAAGATGTTGTTGTTGTCTTGTTGTTACGGTACTATAACTTTTAACAAAGCCACGATAAAATATGTGTTGTCTTTCACCTAGTCCGAACTTATTTTTTCTGACCCAGCTTTGCAGTTCATGGTTGAGGTCATAGTTGAGTTCATGGTTGAACACGTTGATCAGGCATAAATCTTGTACAACGAGAATAAATGGATATGGGACTCAACAACGATGACGCAGCTAACGCCATCAAGCTAAATGAGATGACTCTCGTTCGACGGTCTCCGCTGCTATATTCAAACAGTGTGTGATGCGTTTCCTTTTATCTATCTGACTACAGAAACCCCAGAAATTTAATGCTCTCTGAGGAGTATTAGAAGTGGTCATTCTTTCCGAGAGTGGATTTTTTGGGAACCTTTCTTTCTGTGTTCTTTTCTACGCAATAAACAACACTAGCACTGTACTTCCGCCTGGGAGGTCTTAGCAGCCTCGGTCTTGCCTAGTTCCTGTACGGCTATCTCCCAGGCCTTCGCGGTCAATTGATTTCGGTGACGTATTGACCACGTGACCCAACACGAATGACCGAGGCGTAATATTGAGGCCTAGGAGCTAGGCAAAAAAGCTCTAATAAACACAAGGAATACGCTAGGAAAAGAAAGAGACTGCTAGCAGTCTAATGATTAGTGAACTTGGGGGTTGTTTTAGTTATAATTGTAGTACAAAGAAGAAACTAAATTGATCGGATGTCGTTCCAGTTGATATTTATCGGCCAGAAATAATGTAAAGTTATGAATAAAGACATCCGCTTTAGTCTCCGATGATTACGAACAACGCAATATTATCTACACTAATGTCGTCACTGGATGGAACTGATTTCTACATGTAAAGGTAAACAGCTCGTTGTTATCAGCCGCGTACTCACCAAGACGAGTCTACTAAGAACTGTGTCCAAAAACCGAGAAAGCCAGAAAATTAATTTGATGGACCACGGTAAGGGACTCGCCTCGTGCACAACTGAAAGAGCGACATCAAAGTGAAATTACCGACCCTACGCAGACCAATATACTGTTTACAGTAACATCCACTTGTTGTTTTGCTGCTTAATTGGTTCAAGTTTTTCAGATAGCTGGGAGGGGGCGTGCGGTCTCGCTCGCTTTGACTTGCCAGAGTTTTTGAGGAGTTTGGTAGGGTTTTGAAGTTTTTTTTTTACAATACGACCTGCCCCATCTTTGGAAAAAAGCCTTCAAAGAATTGCTATGTTGGGGGCTACTGTCACGATAAATGTTCATCACTTCCTGTTTTACATGGATAGCGATTACACATCAGCACATCTATCAAAAATCATTCTATATTATTTTATTCGATTTTTTCAAATATTAGGAAGCATCTACTAAAAGTAACAGGGTCAAAAAACTTTTATGCATCCTCGGAGACCATGGGGCAGCTAGTGGGGACGACGCGATATTTTCAGGGGGAAGATATTTTCGGGCAAAATTAAGCTTTTGATGTAAGCTTTCGCCGACAATATCTTCCCCCAGAAATATGTCGTTCCAACTAGCTGTCTCTGGGTCTCCGAAGATGGAAACCTCACAAACTGCCGTCAAACCGATCAAACCGAGTCAACCAAGAGGAATGGCTCTTACCATTTTTATTCCTTTTACAAATTCCCTACATGAGTAAAGAGAAGTAGGTACCTAAATAGAAATGCAAATTTTGGTTCCTTGCATTTTGACTTCCGAACAATATTTCCTAGCCTGTGTAGCAGCCACTTCCTTTCATTTTCCAGGCACAGAGATCGAATAAGCGAGCGAGCAAGTAGGCGACAGTTTCGTTCTTTTTGCTTGCTTTTTTTGGAAACGCCTGTTACGAAGGCTGAAACGGAATTTTTGGTGGTAAGGCACCCTCACAACCAAGAACGGACGCATTGCAGACCTATTTAGACTGTTGTCGTTCCCAGATCTCACCGGTCTTTCAAGATGGCGGCCCAGGTACGGCCCGCAAGTTGCCACATCGACAACTTATTCAACTAAAATAAGACTGCTTCTCCACCTTTGTCTCTGTAGAACAAAAAAATGACGCGTCGTACCCCTGACTTTCCATATTTGATGTCAAGGGAGTGGACCTCCTTAAAAGAATGCTACATCTTTCTTAAAACGTAGAAAACACACCGGTGTATCTTGAAGCCCCATGTTTTATAGTGACTTGCGTTCAAATTCACTGAAACTTCTAAGAAACAATTCCACCTTGAAAAAATCAATGGAGGAACCTCAGCGAGCCAAGTTGGATCACACCATTATAACGATTTCGAATGGCGGCCAGAAGGAAGATTCTGCAGGCCATAAAGAGCTAGTTGTTTTAGGATTCGCTTTGGATTCTTTACCTAAAGCGGCCCAGTTCTTTATTTGTTGTGCAGGAGTGTTTTTATTTTATCTTATTTATGGATACGTACAGGTAAGGACGAGATTTAGTCATCGATATCTCTAATTCTCTCAGTTATAAGCTCGATAAAGATAAGGATAATTTCTCCAAGCAGAGCCCCATAACTACTGGAACAGGATCTTATGCATGCATTGAAATAGAAACCAACGCAACTCTTTTCTTGTGGGAAACGTGGCTAGCGGCATGGATCGCATGCACGTGTGCCCAGGAACAATCTTGCGCAGCATGGCGACCTTACTCAAGTTAACAGTCTTGGTTTACAACGTATATCTTTGATATTAGACATCCATGTTATGGTCAATTGACACCTGTTAAAACAAGGTATCTGCTGACCAGTATCACATGACCATGTGGGCTCAAGTTTAGAGTTCATTGAGCTCTTGCATTTTTTTTTAACATTAACTGCTGACCAAGTACTGGTTTTTGATTGGATCATGGGCTCATGTGTAGTGAACAGCTAGTGACCAGGGGCTCGTTTCTCCAAGCTTCCATTAATTACTGGCTCATTAAAGGGCCCTAGTCAGCCACACCTTTGTTTTTGTTTACATGCGAGACTTTGGCTATTGTATTTTGTTCAGAGGATGTCGAAATGAAGGAAATCACTGTGGAAATACAACAGATAATTAAACACACTTTCAGCAAGACAACTTACAATACACCAGTAAGCCGTTTTGCTTCACCATGCATTATCAATAATTTCGTTGGCATTAAAAACGGTGGAGGCTGACTTGGGCCCTTTAAGCTGTTTTATTTTCCATTCCAGATGGTAGTTTCAAAATGTTTGAAAATTATACAGTAAAGTTATTAGCTGTAGAAACAAAATAGACTTCATTAGAGGTCAGAACACATGCTACTTTTCTTGAGACTTTGATTTCAAAATGTGATTTCAGGCTCATTAAGTTCCCGGGACTTGCGAGAAATGGGTACCAGGGCCAGGTTGTTCAGAAGCCGGGTTAATGCTAACCCAGGATTAAAAGTTGATTGAAAGTATAAATTTTTGTTCTATTCTCTACTTGCACAAATCCCATAATACACCTCTTTTTCTCCCCCCCCCAAAAAAAAAAAAATTGCATAGGCATTGTTTTAGATTACTCTTGCGACATGTTCATGTCCCAGGTGAAATTGCAAACAATGAGTATGCAAAATTTTTTGGGGGGGTTAAAGAGGTGCATTATGGTATTGTGCAAGTAGTGAATACAAAATTAATGTTTTTCACTCCTTCTGAGTCAGGGGCTCCTGGTGTAGTCTGACATTATTCAACAGTAAAAGAGAAAACCTCACTGCAAAGTTACAAAACTCAATCCAAATTCTAGCTTATTATAGAATAGCTTAATCAGGCTTTCAACGACCTGGCCCTGGAGCTCCGCTTTTAGCCTTGGTTAAATCTATATATTAATTAATTTAATAGGGAAGATCATAGTAGTACATCACAGGACTCGCCTGTTGTTCTTCCACAGGTTACCCAAGCGTAATAATAGACTTTGTATAGAGAACTGTAAAGAGTTTGTGTGGAAATTGGGAGATGGCATTTAAGTCTTTCAATGTATGGGTAATTTTCTGAAATATTTCTCGAACATTCTATGTCGTCATTTTTTCTCATCCTGGAGAGTTAAATTAACAAGATTTGAGCAATTTTTGATATATTTGCCTTGTATTGTTATTACAATTCAATTACAGTTCTCCATTTGTTGCAAACTCTTATATTACACTTGGGTGACCTGTGGTTCTTCTTTTTACCCTCCTTCCTGATTTGCCATTCCAAGCAGTAACCAGTGGCTAATTGCAACATTTAAAGTTCACATGTACTTGAGTTTGCATCTGCCTAAATAGAGAAGCTCTTGCTTTGTAATATTCAATAACAAATCACATTTTACATTGGCTTACATCCTGCTGTACAGTTTTAGACTTGTTGCATTTACTTTTCTTCGGCTTAGTTAACTGACGAAAGCTGTAATTTTTTACTTGTTCAAAGTAACTTCTTTTTAATATCTGCCATTTGTATTTATCTCTAAACACAGGAGTGGATATTTAGGACAGGAATGAAACCATTTGGCTGGTACCTGACTCTAGTTCAATTTGCTTGGTACTCTGTATTTGGCATATTTCAAACAAGCCTTCAAAGAGATAAAACAAGAAAGTAAGTTTATGGAATGGTACATTGATAGTATTAGTTTATATCCTAACCAACATTAAACACACAATTTCATCCACTGTGTCAACAATGAGATATGGAATTAAGTTGTAGTCAATTAGCTCTACAGAGTTCCTAATTGAATAAGTGCCAAATATATATTTGCGTCAAATCAGATTTTGATCCGGATGTTATGGAAAGCCTGCATATGAGCCCGGTGGCCTGTCAGGCTACAGCTTGATCTGGTTTCTGTAGCATGAACAACTGAGACAAATGTTTCTACTCCCCTTTGGATGGGATACTAGTCCATGGCAGGATAATAACGCACATTACTAGCTTCATCTGTACCCATTTATATACCAGGGCAGAAAGAGGCACTGTGAAAGTTAAGTGTCTGGCCCAAGAACACAACACAGTGTCCCTGGCCAGAGCTCAAACCTGTACTGCTTGATCCAAAGATGAGCACACTAACCACTAACCATGCCATTGCAATGTTGGGGTAAGATAAACCATGTCTTGTTTCATTACTTGTTGTAGCTTTATATCAGGTATCTTTGTAATTAACACTCTCTCTTTCCTTTACTGGGAGGCGCCGTGGCCGCATGGTTAGTGTGCTCGACTCTGGAGCAAGCGGTCCCGGTTCGAGCCCTGGCTAGGGACATTGTGTTGTGTTCTTGGGCAAGAAACTTGACTCCCATGGTGCCTACCAGGTGTATAAATGGGTACTGGCAAATTTAATGCTGGGGGTAACCCTGCGATGGACTAGCACCTCATCCAGGGGGAGTAGAAATACTCCTAGTTGCTTCATGCTACAGGAACCGGGATAAGCTCTGCCTTGGTGGGCCACAATTGGCTCGTATGCAGACTTTACCTTTACCTTATCTTTTCTTTACTGGTTGTCCACAGGATTCCTCTAAAAACGTATTCAATTCTTGCCCTTTTAACTGTGTCAACTATGGGTTTATCCAACACTTCTCTGAACTATTTAAACTACCCCACACAGGTACGTGATTTGAATTTACTGTGGATTCAGTTATTGTAAATTCATTTTGTTGATCTCTGGAAGGGTAACCTCTTACCATAGTACAGACTGGTTCTTTCCATTTGTGAGAAAACAGTAAAAGTGAAATTTCATTTATTTTCATATATTTAAGGAAAATTCTGGATTGGAATTGCTTCTGTTTGATTTAGGGTTACTACTTAAGGAAAGGCTACATGTCAGCTAGTTTGATACTTCAGCTTGATTATGTCATCTCTCCAGCTTTACTTCTCTTTCTACAAGTGGACAATTAACCAGGAGCTAGCTGATTTGTAGCAAAGCAGAAACTTGTGCCCTTCTCATAATTTTTTGAAGCATATTATTTTATTTACTGGTTGATCTAATACTTAACAAGTAGTGTGCAATGGATCAGCCAATAAGATTACAGCATTTTCATTAGTATACTAGTCGAATCCTATGAAAATGTGTTACACCATGCCCAGCTACTTTGATTTTGTTTCATTTTCATGTCACTTGAGATAACTGACAGTGACTTAATGAAATCTGAAACACCATTCAACATTGTCACCTTTAGGTAATTTTCAAATGCTGCAAGTTAATTCCAGTGATGGCTGGTGGTATTATCATACAAGGTAATAAAATTAATGAAGGTCTGGTAGAAAAGATTTCCTCAAAGATTGATCATCTGTTTAAGTCACAGCTTCAAGATGTTCAATAGTGATAACAATGATAATAATATTAATAATGATTAATGTCTCTCAGGCACAAATTAACATGCTAATATGATCAAATGTACCTTATGAATTAAAAAAAAGAAGATTTAAAAACAGGTTAAAAATAGTTATTTACAATTCTGGATGAAATAAAAAGACTAAACACTATCAGGAGCTGCTCATTGACTGGGTCTAGTACCAGTGTAAATGTAAGACAAGCAGAAATTTATTGAAATCTGTGAACTGATGTTATAACTTATGATAGGCTAGGCCAGTTAATGATTATGAAATTATTTATGACAATGCCTGTTTTCTCTGAAGTATTTAATAAATAAATATAATAATATTGTCGTCTTAGAGGTGCTGTAATACCAATGATGTTAACTGCTATCCTTTGTCTGTAGGAAAAACCTACAGACTCATTGACTTTTTGGCTTGCCTTTGTATGAGTATTGGTTTAATACTGTTCACCTTGGCTGACAGCACTGTTCAACCTGAATTTAACCATACAGGTACACTTTGCTATGCTAATGTTGTGACGCAATGTTACCTATTGTTAATTTAATATTTAAGTCAAATTGAAAATCACTATAGTGGCAAGCCTGCAGAAAACTTAACTGGCTGTTGGAAAGAGGCAGCCATTGTAGAGATTTTAATAATGCTAGGAGGAAAATCCCTGCTTATTGTAGAGAGGTGGTCATGGTAGAGAGATTGCTGTTAGTGGAGGTGTGATTGAGTACCAGCAAGAGTTTTATTGGTTGATGAAACAAGGTGTTCTTTTGTTCAATGGTCTTCAAATGATGTCTGAAAAATTTGTAAAAGAAAAAGATGAGAGGACTAGCAGAATGTTTTGGTTTACTTGTTTAGAATTATAACCCCTTGCCTTGCACTTTAGATAATTTTGCTTTTTTAAATTCAGTCTGAAAGTTCTTCAATTTTGTTTCAGGTGTAATTTTAATTTCGCTAGCTCTCTGTGCCGATGCTGTTATTGGAAATGTGCAAGAGAAGGCCATGAGGGCACACAAGAGTTCCAACACAGAAGTGGTAAGTTTATATACCCCTGACCCTTATTTTTTGAGGCTTTTATTTCACACAGTTTCTTCTTGGCATATGAAACAAGACCTGAAAAAAACCCAGGATGCTCTCTCATGCTAGAGAACATGATGTTATGTTTGTAGAGTTTGTGTTATAACAGATCATTGGAGGTTTACTTTAATAATTACATAGTATCATTTGGCATTGTTCATACTTCCTAAACTGATCCCAACGGTAATAAATATTCAGTGGGCTCCTCTGAAAAATATCCATACCCTCCCCATGGTAGGTTTTTGGTTTCACCTCTCCCACCCCTCTTAAATTCCTGTTTTACTTGCTCATGCTTTAAAAGTTTTGGCTTTGGAGATCCCTCACCCACCTCTAAGATTTTCAGTGACCTTCCTTGGCATAGGTAGGTTAAGTCATACATACAAGCCAATTGGCTCATCAGGTCTGAACTTATCCCGGTTTTATTACCATGTAGTCACTATGAGTATTACTCTCCCCTGGATGGGATGCTAGTCCATCGCAGGGTTACCCCCCAGCATTAAAATTCCCTGGTACCCATTTATACACCTGGGTGGAGAGAGGCAATGTGAGAGTAAAGTGCCTTGCCCAAGAACACAACACAATGCCCCCAGCCTGGGCGCAAACCCAGACTGCTTGCTATGGAGTCTAGCGCACCAACTGTGAGGCCACTGCACCTCCCACCTTCCTTGACATAGTTATTAATTTTTCCAAGAACTGCACAGTTTCTGCTGATAATAAATATCACTCTTCAAGCAAACAACCTGAGGGAAAAACCTGAGAGTGGTCAACTGAGTGATATTATATCTTGATGTGTCACTAAATTCTCAGAACAGACATTAGAAGAACTGTGCAGCTATCACTGACTAAGAATTAGAATTAACTTAAGACTGAAAGAGATTGTGAGATGAAAATCTACCTTCTCATTGCAACAGTGTACATTATGAGGCAAATAGATGAAGACTTGATTTACCTCTAAATACTTACAACTGTCAGTAAAACCAGTGGGAGACAATCAGTAACAAGCATTTTTGTGATACTGGTGATTTTATTGTTTTGTCTTTTTATTTTCAGGTATTGTATTCATATGGTATTGGATTTGTATATATCTTAATTGGTCTGGTATTTTCTGGTGGGCTTGGGCCAGCATTTAAATTTTGCGCCCAGGTGAGAATACACAAAATGTACATAATTACGCTGACATGTGTTTACTCTTCAAATCTGTGTCTTCATCTCTTCAACATAATGTGGAAATCAGTCTTGACGCAAGTTTGTAATTTCCAGCACTTACATCATTGTATTCAAAGACTGACATCTACATCATTCCACACAATCTATTTTCAAAATCCTATGAGGACATCCAGCATATTCC
The DNA here is from genome assembly GCA_022496165.2 of Catalaphyllia jardinei. Classification (NCBI taxonomy): domain Eukaryota; kingdom Metazoa; phylum Cnidaria; class Anthozoa; order Scleractinia; family Caryophylliidae; genus Catalaphyllia; species Catalaphyllia jardinei. Next base: position 4,871,417 of record CM042753.1, on the reverse strand, counting down.
GGTGACAGGTGCAGTGACATTGTGTGTCACTGCAGCTTTGGAAACCATTGGAACTTGCAGTTCTTGCCAGAAACAAGAACAGATTCGAATGAAACGAGACGCGTCTCAGGAGAAAAGAGAAGCGTTTCTCGAGACGGTGGTAACGTACTTTTGAGTGGTACTGTGTGTCAATTGATAACATTGCACACTTGTATATAGTTTTGTCATACTTGGTGTTGAGTGTTTTGTTTTATGGACCAATACTCAAACTAATGAAATAGCAATAGTGGCAAAATAGCTTTTATCAAATTCTGTAGTTAGTGTTACTCAATTTACTCGCTAGTTTACACACAAGCTTATTATTTTCTTACGTTTTCGCAGAATCCTGTCCAAGCCTATGGGCTGTCATTCATCTTCTCAATCTCAGGATATCTAGGAATCACATTTGTGCTTACGCTTATCAAAGCGTTCGGTGCTCTTGTTGCTGTTACAGGTAAACCTTAGAATCCAAATCCAATATTTAATTCAATTTATCAAGGCTGCTTTACACCAGTTGATAACAATACATTTTATCCACTTCAGTGACAACTGGCCGGAAAGCTCTTACAATGGTTTTATCCTTTATGTTCTTCGCAAAACCGTTTACTATAAAGTAAGTACACACTCAGGAAGAAAGTAACCTCTGTACACTCCTGCAAACCTGTTATTTCCCAGGCGTTAAATTTTGTTTATTCTTATAACCTGCTTTTGTTTGTTGTTGTTGTCTCTTTTCATCAGGCTCTTTGGAATAACAGTGTTGTTATAACTACAGTGCAAACTCAAGGGCAGTACTTGCCTTGGTCTTGCCAATACAATCCAGCGTTGCTTCGAGTTTCGTATTGAAAAGCCCAAAGCTTGGTTTGTAAGAGATTTATTGCGACGCTTTATTACAAAATATTTGATCAGAAGTGTAACGTTAGACTGCCGAGAGTCTGTTTTTCTCCGAAATTCAGCAGGGGTTATGAGGCGAGACGATTTAGCCTAAAGGACTTAACACTCGTTTAAGTGGTCCTCGAAGAAAAAACTGTCTGCCAGCAGTCCTGAGCAGTCTAGTGTAAAGTAGGTGAAGTCTTCATTTATGAGCCCAGTGACTCGTTAGGCCGGCGCTTGATATCTCCGGTGTCTGTAGCATGAAGCGACGCGGAGTATTTTTACTGCTTTGCATCTTCCTTAATGGATGCTAGTCCATCACAGGGTTACCTCCCAAAAGTAAATTCTCCGGTTCCTCTTTATGCACCTGGGTGGACAGAGCCACCATGGGAGTCAAGTGTCTAGCACTAATAGCTCGATCAAAGGGAATAGCCCTGGGAACGAGGCTGGATCCGGAGTCGAGCCCGCTAACCACAAGGCCAGCGCGCCTCCCTTGACTGCTAGTAAATTATTTGAAATTGGTTGATTTTAGTCACGCGTCTTCTCAGCTGGTCTAACCCTGACAAGTCGCCATGAACACCTTTTTTGTTCTTTGTTTTCAGTTACGTTTGGTCTGGATTCATTGTGCTCTTCGGGATATCTTTGAACGTTTACAGCAAAAATGAAGCAAAAATCAACTCGTGGGTAATAAAACACGGAGCTAAATATTCCACGTACTTGTCAAATAGACGGCAGAAGAAAACTACGCTTATGGAAAACGTTTGATATCTAATTTTTATAATGGTATCGGTGTCTTTTATGAGAGACAGGAATATTATGGCTGTCAGAAATATTATGGACAAGTCTCAAACGAAGTGCCTCTCAACTGAGAACGGAAGCGAACACTTCTCTGAGTTTACACCTACCGAAGCCCTGTTTAATGAACAGGGTTTGCATTTTACGACAGCGTACACTTTTCAGAGATGGACACTACTATTAAAACCGGACGTCTCTCGAAGTGGTCACATCCCAAAAGCAGAAACCTCCCCAACTCCATGGCCACTTGTCTAAAATAGACTCTTCACAGCAATGGACACCCCTGTCCCCTAAATTGGACACCTGTATGAAGCGTCCACTGCCTCTCTCACTTCAAGACGACGTACACAGCTCTCTCGCGAACACTGGTGCAGGAAACAAGGACATTATTGTGATGTTGCGAGCAACTTACGATAAATCCAACTAAACATGACTACTGATAGGGGTTTGAACTCTCGCAAGCCTAAGAACGTCTGTGTGGAAGGCTACTCGGACACTATAATTTGGTTTTATCAACTGAGTTGATAATGTGAATTAGCCACCGTAAAGAGATTCAGAAGCTGACGTTTCGAGCGCTAGCCCTTCGTCGGAGCG